>CM024791.1:28080455-28094519 GCA_014281875.1 Nibea albiflora
GGTGTTGGACGGCGTGCAGCGGGCAGGTGGGTGCTGATGAATATTCACATGCTCGGCAGTCAAACTGTTTGTTTCCTGTCACCTTCAACCAGCTCCTCACACTGCATCCTCACAGCTGATGACCAGCTGATTGTGGTCGACCTGCAGCTCCTCTGTGAAAGGCCAGAACAGGCCGACACTAACTGTCCAACCTGCTGTTGTCTGACGAGCGATACAGAAGTATCCACTGTTGCACCATCAGACTGCAGAGCAGCTCCTTCATCCACGGTTCTACTTCCTGTTTCATGCAGACTTTAAACAGGAATATGAATCCAGAAACATCAGATAGAAAAAGAAAACAGACTTTGACTTTAAGTACATTAACACTATTTATGTACTTTTACTGCGGTAAAATTTCACAGAAATTTACGATTCATTGATCAGTTTAAGTTCTGATGTCATATTTTCAGGTTAACAACATTCAGACACTTAACGAGCAGCAGACTCTCCTCAGGTTCCTCTCCTCCACTGAAGCTCTGCTGCTGGTCCTCAGACTGCGGAGGAACCAGAGGTGAACCGGGCTGAAGACCTGCTGTGGACACGAGCTCTCCTGAGGAACCACAAGAGAACTTATGATGGACTTTATACGATCCGTCTGTCAAAACAATAAAGTGTAACGTCTGATCATCGGACCTTCACGCTACGAGACTCTGAATCCTTCAGCCAGCAGAACACTTTATTATTTATTATTATTCATGTTTTAACTATAGAAAATAAGTCAGAAATTACAGTGAAATCACTGTGAAATGACGTGACGCCCTTACAGTAACTGTCTATAATGCAGAGTTGCTACATTTGATTTTAGTCATGTTATTACTGTAAAACAGTCAAACGCTGTCAGCTGCCCGTTAATCTGAGCCGTCAGTCTGCTTTGACGCGTGTCCGTGTAAATGCTGCTTCTTCTTCTTCTTCTCTGCTGTTAAATGATTTCTTCTTCTGTGGTGTTCGGCAGGGGTCGCACCGCGGAGCCTCTCCAGCTGCTGAACATTAGCGTTGGTGGTTTATGGTCGGAGCGTTAACATGCAGCGTGTGGTGGAGCGGCAAGATAATTCAGAGTGACTGGTTTACAGTGGAGGTGACGGAGTGTGGAGCATGTGGGCAGCAGATGATTCAGCTTCATTACAGCCTGCAGCGCCCCTCCATCACCCCCCGACTCAAATCACTAAATCACACCAACCTGCTCACGTCTGCGCTCGCTCGCTCTCCAAAACAAAGCGACACTTGTTGTTTTTTTAAACGCCGCTCTGGGGACGATAAAACGCTGATGTCACTTCCTGCAGCTGAGTGGAAACAGATCTGGTTTTTATTTAGTGCCGAGCCGTCAGACATCAAATTAAGACGATCGGCTTCTCCCCCCGATGATCGTATTCTTAATGAAGACGGAGCAGAAAGTTAGCGTGTTCACACACGATGACAACAAACAGACTGAAGAGCGTTTAATAAGAAGACTTCACATTAACAGTGAACTTATTATATTATAATTAATCTATCTGAAATGTGAGAAACCAGCTGGGACATCTGCTCTACCTTTCACTACTTCTACCACAAAACTGACTAGCTGCTGTTAGCTACTGTTAGCTCAGTCTGTTAGCGGGACTTCTGCTGATGGAAAACACTGATAAGTAGCAGTAGAGCTAAAGCTAATCAAGCTAATATAGCTGACAATGCGGAATCCAGTTGGTTTGGCGCTTGGTGTTAATGTAGCTGACTGCTAACATAAGTTGATGTTATGGACCTCGCTACTTAAGCTAACATGGCTAACTGATACTATATGCTAATCTTGTAGATTTCTGAGTTTTGTTTTGAGATATAGGTAATGTAGCTGACTGCTAACTTAGCCAGGAGCCAAACCCAGCAAGAATTCCTGAATTCCCTGTTCATTGCTAAAGTAGCTAACTGATAATTAACTGCTGCTAACTGAATTTGCCATTAGCATGCTAATAGAACCAGGCTCAGCAGCTGGACTGGGCTGGGTTTGAGCTAGTGCTAATGTAGCTAACTGGTAACATGAGTTAATGTTATCAAACACGCTAGTTTTGGGAAAAGGCTAACACAGCTAACTGAAAATATAAGCTAATGTTGTAGATTTAGCTATTTTCAAGCTATAGCTAACGTAGCTGACTGCTAACAGTTAGCCATGTAGCTAACTGAAGTGAGATGCTGATGCTAGCTCAAAGTGCTAGAACAGACTTTCTGTGTTTACTTAAATAAAATTCACTGCCAACATGTTTCCTCATGGAGAGAGGAGGCTGATGGGAAACGTGGTTCTGATTTGTAGAAACATGAGCTAACATTAAACTGTGTGTGCGAGCTGCAGGATTAAATGATGATGAAATAATAAGTGATGTTCAGCAGCCATGGACTCCTTCTCTTCATCCGGTCCACATGGACGGTGGTGGTCTCTGATAAATGGCTCTTCGGCTGTCAGGACCTGAAACGTCCTCCAGCTGTGAACACTTACAATGCCACGCAGGACGCCGTTTATCTGCCTCAACATCAACAGCACAGTCACATCTGCAGGGAGTGGTGGGATGATGACCTGAAGGTTGTGGAACAAAGTCCACACAAAAAAGGTATTTACAAACATGTTTTATTGTTTGAATCAAAAACATTTGATGTCACAAATATGATAATAAAGTATTTATCTTTTTAATGATGCAGCATGACATGGAAATACTGTAAAAAGAGGAAGCTTCTGAGGACAGTTTCACTGTTAGTGGACTCTTCCTGGACTGGACCTTCCGGTGAACCCGGACCAGGACTGAACACAACATCCAAGATAGACTGAGGCCGGTTGATGATAGTGAGAATACAGCACAAGAACCTCTGAACCAGCATTGTCCAGTCTAACAGTGAACACAGCAACAGAACCTCTGAACCAGGCATTGTCCAGTCTAACAGTGAACACAGCAACAGAACCTCTAGAACCAGCAGTGGTCCAGTCTAACAGTGAACACAGCAACAGAACCTCTGAACCCAGCAGTGTCCAGTCTAACAGTGAATACACTCACTCAGACTAGATCTGGACCCGATACAAACAGATACTGGAGTACAGCTACAGATGGAGAAATGAATGAGTAGATGTACTTTACAGTGGCTCTAACAGAGAGTAAATCCTGCAGGCGGATCCACTCGATCAGAACCAGATCCGAACAAAGCTGCATGACCATGGCGTCCAAACTCTCAGCGGGTTTCAGGCGCTTGTTAATTAATTGTCTCTGCACGAACATCTGTCGTCTCTGGAGTCCGACTGTGCGGTGCCACGATTCAACATTTATACATGAATCCTTACAGGCAGCACCGATTATGATGAAGCATATGGAAAGAGGAGAAGAAGAAGAAGAAGAAGAAGAAGAAGAAGGAGGAGAAGAAGGAGGAGAGGAGGAGGAGAAGAACATTCACGTTCTCAGCTGTGCCAGAGTAATCTGATCTTAAGGAACCTGCAGACAGCAGGATTCTGTATTTTGAACTCCTTCTTTGGGTATTTTCACTTACTAAAGTAGCTAACTGCTAATTAGCTGCTGCTAACTGAATCTATCGTTAGCATGCAACAGAACTGGGCTCGGCAGACAGACCGGACTAGGTTGGAGCACAGACTCTGAGACCAACAGGGAATAACTGAACTGACTCATCCCGGGATGCCCGGAGCCAAACCTGGCAAGAAAACCAGCTCGATGGGCTGCTGTGTTCACTGTTAGACTGGACACTGCCGGTTCAGAGGTTCTGTTGCTGTGTTCACTGTTAGACTGGACACTGCTGGTTCAGAGGTTCTGTTGCTGTGCTCACTGTTAGACTGGACACTGCTGGTTCAGAGGTTCTGTTGCCGTGTTCACTGTTAGACTGGACACTGCTGGTTCAGAGGTTCTGTCGCTGTGTTCACTGTTAGACTGGACACTGCTGGTTCGGTCCAGCAGTGGTCCACTGGAAGGTAGGCGCTGATGGCTAACTCAACTAGCTGCAATGCAAATGCACACTCGCTATTGGCTGCTGTCAACACCAATCAGCATCCACGATGAGTTCCTCTGAGTGCTTTCACAGGAAACAAGGAAGTAGACATGAAGACCTCACAGTCACGTGATCAGTAACTTCTAGGAACACGTGAAGTCGTCCAACATCCGTGATCCTGCAGAGTCCTCTGTGTGTGTGTGTGTGTGTGTGTGTGTGTGTGTGTGTGTGTGTGTGCATGTCACTTCCTGTGGTCTGGTTACGTTCGCCTCGTTTCCCTCCAGCGAACATCAGATGTAACCAAACCAGAGGACAAAATAAGAGCATTACTTTTTAAAGACGTGTCCCGGAGACGGGAGACGGTGATGCGCGCTGACAGCGGCTGCTAATTGGAGTAAAATTAATTTACCTCGGGCGCCATGTTCGCACAAAAGCGCCGCTCGCCGCGGTGAATAAGTGATGATCGGCAGCGCCCGTATAAGCCCCCGACTTTTGAATCATTTAACGCCGCATCTGCTAAGTAGCAGGGAGAAAAGCCAGCTTTCAGCCACAAATTAAGACAGGCCTCTGTCAGTCAGGGCGGGTGGAGGGAGGGTGGAGGAGAAGAGGGAGCGCTTCATTTATTCATCCTCTGAGCAGATGCTGAGTGCAGTGGGGGTTTGGATCGAGAGATGCAGGGATGGAGAGGGAGAGCTGAGGGATCTGAAGGCCTGGAAAGGGAAGAGGAGGTGGAGGAGGGGTGGGGGTTGGGCGTTGGTGTTGTAGAAGAAGTTTTCCACCCCCACCTCCATCTCCCCTCCTCCACCACCTCTCCCCTCTTTTTCTTCTTCTTGTTTCAGAGTGAGCCTCAGCGGAGGCTGAGCGGCGTGGAGGGGCCGCCACCAACCAACACAAGCAAAACAAAAGAGTTGATATGTGTAGGGTGGGTGGGGGGGTGTGGAGGAGGGTGGTGTTTAGCATTGAGGCGAACACACACACGCTCAGACTGGAGGGTTCCCTGTTTCACACCTCCGAGTGTTAACCAGTTGTAGAGCCCAAGGTCAAACGCGGCTCGGCAGGTTCCCCGGGTCATAACACCAACCGGCCCCCCACCACCACCCTCCTCCACCCGGCAGCAGCAGCTCTGGCACGGATTCAACTGAGCGTGCTCGTGGTGGATTTCACTTTTAAGTGTAAAAATCCCAGCATCCCCATCTGGCTGAGCGGGTTCACGTGTCGGTGAAGCTCCGACGGCGCCGAACTCGTCGGCTCCGAGGTCCAAACGTGTCGGATTTCATCACGGGACGAGTTTCAAACGGCGCCGGCAGACAGCAGCTCCGCCGTCAAACACCTTCACATACCTTTAAATCTATGAAACATGACGGAGTTCAAACATCTCGACATTTTGAGTTTCATTTGATGATGTTTCCATCGTCATGGTAACTGGTACTAAACACGTGAAACAGTTTGATTAAACTGAAAGAATCATCACGTTACGTGTGACACTGAATCATCTTTGACCTCCAGCGACGTTTGTTTCATTCATCAGAACCTTTTTTACTCTTCATGTCGTGACATTTTATCTCGACGACATTCGTACGTTAAATAACGTGAGCATCGACTCTCAGGAACTTCCTGTTTCATTAGTTTTTTAAACTGACTTTAAAAGTCTCTCCGTCCTCCGTGCAAACTCTCCATGAATTGTCCCCAGAAAAGCCTCGGCCTGGGCAGAGCGAGCCTCTGTCCACTGATGGCAAACCCGCCAAAATAAAAGCATATAGCTCAACATAAAGATGTATGTTTCTGGTCCAGGCTGTTTGAAAGGACAGTTTAAACTCTTGACAACACAAAGATCCGGACTTCATTTAACGTGTTTCTTCTTCAGGACCTCAGTTTGTCTCCACAAAGTCCAAGACCAGCAGACTTCTGTATAAATCGTCATTTTCAGTTTTAAAGCAGCGTTGAAGCATCGTGAGGTGATTAGTGTCATGTGACGGTCACATGACGACACAAAGTGAACATTTCAAACAGTAACAGGCGTCGTAGAAACAGGACGTGGCAGTAAAGCTGCTGTAAATCAACCTGAAGGAGGCATCAGTGTGTCGGGGTGTACAGTGGATCACAGCTCGGTTCAGGGATCTCCCTCCCGACATCGCCTCACTCTCATTAGGACACGGAGCGCCGTCTTCGCTGCGACCCTGTCAATTTATTCACGCTCAGGCCCGGGAGTCCTGCCCCGGACATCCGGCGCCGAGCATTATCGCTGCTTAGCACCTCAGACTTGGAAATCAGTGCCGGGCCGAAGGTAATGAATATGTTAAGAGAGGAAGCACCCGAGGATTTATAGTCCGACACAAACTGTGAATGTATGCATGTGAGGCTGATGTTTATGCAGAGAGCCAAGCACCGCGTTTGATGACTGATGACTATTATTAGCAGGAAGTAATCAGATTACTGTCCACCAACAGCACGCTCTAAAAAAATAAAAGTCTGCAGCCAACGTTAGTTTGTAAATCAATATCAATAAAACCTGGACGTAGTCTCTGTGACGTCCCCGCAGACTGTCTAAAACCTGGACGTAGTCTCTGTGACGTCCCCGCAGACTGTCTGAAACCTGGACGTAGTCTCTGAGACGTCCCCGGAGACTGTCTGAAACCTGGACGTAGTCTCTGAGACGTCCCCGCAGACTGTCTGAACCTGGACGTAGTCCTCTGTGACGTCCCCGCAGACTGTCTGAAACCTGGACGTAGTCCTCTGAGACGTCCCCGCAGACTGTCTGAAACCCTGGACGTAGTCTCGGAGACGTCCCTGCAGGACTGTCTGAAACCTGGACGTAGTCTCCGTGACGTCCCCCGCAGACTGTCTAAAAACCTGGACGTAGTCTCCGGGGAAAGTCCCCCGCAGACTGTCTAAACTTGGACGTAGTCTCCGTGACGTCCCCGCAGACTGTCTAAAACATGGACGTAGTCTCCGTGACGTTCCCGCAGACTGTCTAAAACCTGGACATAGTCTCCGTGGCGTCCCCGCAGACTGTCTAAAACATGGACGTAGTCTCTGTGACGTCCCCGCAGACTGTCTAAAACCTGGACGTAGTGCGTTTCAGTGAAACAGCAGGTGGCATTTAGGTGTGTCAGCTGAGTCAGGTGAGGGGGCGTGGCCTGTTTGAGTTGTGTTTAATTGGTTGACCTACTTTCAAACTTGAAATCCTCGCGCTGTCCGATCTGCTCAGCATGCAGTGGTGACTTTAATGGATTTTTGTCCTCAGACTCGACCCGTCACCCGTCTCCAGTGGGAGTGTTGCTTGTGGGAACGGCATGATGACAAAACTCTGAATTTGCTGGCACGACGCCATCTTCCCTCCTGTTGAACTGACTCCTGATTGGGCTGAACGGTCATCACTTGTGATTGGCTGAGGAGCTGATTAACAAACAGCAGAGACAGTGTGGTGCGTTCAGGGAACAACACAACAGTCACAGAGAGCTTCTGTAGCGGTGACACCGACAAGCGTCTCCTTGACCCAGAGCCGGCGGACATCTCCTCCCCCCATCACCCACCTCCCACCTCAGGGTGTGTTTGGGTCTTCGGGGCCTCTCAGACCTTGACTGACTGATTAATGGACTGGACGACAGTCAAGCTGGTGAGATTACCAGAAACGCCGGCCTCCTCGTCTGGGGACGCCGCTGCAAAGAGAAACATCCACAGCCTCGGTGCCACCTGCCTCCCCCCGCCTCCCCCGTCCTCCCACCTACCCTGGAATCTCAGACGTTGGGGAAATTAACGCTGGGATGGAGGAGGGAGGGGGTGATGGAGGCAAACCGCATTGCCAACCATCTGAGATCTTCCTCCTCCTCTTTCTCCTTTTTCGATTTTGTTTGTGCCCGCCGCAGATTCCCCGGCCGGAGTTTTTCGGCTCTGCGTCAAATCCCCGCCGTCCTCACGGATTCTCCAGATCTCATTACAGTCAATGAGGCTGCAAAGGACTCTGAGATCAAAGTGAAAGACTTCAGCTCTGAAGGACTTTTTATTTTTTCACACAACGACTGAGAAACATCCAGAACACCAACATCCACACTCAGTAACTCCACTACTGTACCCAGCACACGTCACAGACTTTACTCGAGTATTTCCTGTTTACTCGATACTGAAGAATACTTTACGGAAGAACTGAAATAACATGCAGAGAGACAGGAAGTGATCACAGAGTCAGTCTCAGAGACTACGTCCAGGTTTTTAGACAGTCTGCGGGGGACGTCTCAGAGACTACGTCCAGGTTTTAGGACAGTCTGCGGGGACGTCTCAGAGACTACGTCCAGGTTTTAGACAGTCTGCGGGGACGTCTCAGAGACTACGTCCAGGTTTTAGACAGTCTGCGGGGACGTCACAGAGACTACGTCAGGTTTTAGACAGTCTGCGGGGACGTCACAGAGACTACGTCCAGGTTTTAGACAATCTGCGGGGACGTTCTCAGAGACTACGTCCAGGTTTTAGACAGTCTGCATGGACGTCACAGAGACTACGTCCAGGTTTTAGACAGTCTGCGGGGACGTCACAGAGACTACGTCCAGGTTTAGACAATCTGCGGGGACGTCTCAGAGACTACGTCCAGGTTTTAGACAATCTGCGGGGACGTCCTCAGAGACTACGTCCAGGTTTTTAGACAGTCTGCAGGACGTCACAGAGACTACGTCCAGGTTTTAGGACAATCTGCGGGACGTCTCAGAGACTACGTCGAGGTTTTAGACAGTCTGCAGGACGTCACATGAGACTACGTCCAGGTTTTAGACAGTCTGCAGGACGTCACAGAGACTACGTCCAGGTTTTAGACAGTCTGCAGGACGTCACAGAGACTACGTCCAGGTTTTAGACAGTCTGCGGGGACGTCACAGAGACTACGTCCAGGTTTTAGACAGTCTGCGGGGACGTCACAGAGACTACGTCCAGGTTTTAGACAGTCTGCGGGGACGTCACAGAGACTACGTCCAGGTTTTAGACAGTCTGTGGGGACGTGAGACCACTTGGACAGCTGATACACTTTTTTCCTGTTTGTCTGTGAACGCAGCACGGCGGTCTGCAGTGACCGGCGGCGTTGCTTCACTTCCTGCCGTCTCACACCACCGTCACTAATGAACTCATCAGCTGTCGTCCTGAGTGTGTTTCTGGATTTCACGCGCAGTTTTTCATTTCTTACTAACAAGCGTGTAAATAATGAGCGGGGGGTGTAAATCCGGCCCCGAGTGGTCGGGTTAATCGTTCTGAATTGTGTTTTTAAGTTCTTCAGGGTCTGAAGCTGCTCACGGCTGAATGCCATCAGAGTCCGACCTCACAGCGTCCTCCTGACCTTCATCCTCTGTCTGTGAACGCACCACAGGTAGGTGTGAGCCGTGTAGCAGCATTTGAACGCACCACACTTGGTTCCTACCGCCTCGGCCTGGGCAGCAAGCGAGCCTCTGTCCACTGATGGCAACCCGCAAAATAAAAGCATATAGCTCAACATAAAGATGTATGTTTCTGGTCCAGGCTTGTTGAAGACAAGTTTAAAACTCTTGACAACACAAAAGATCCGGACTTCATTTAACGTGTTTCTTCTTCAGGACCTCAGTTGTCTCCACAAAGTCCAGACCAGCAGACTTCTGTATAAAATCGTCATTTCAGTTTTAAAGCAGCGTTGAAGCATCGTGTGGGTGATTTAGTGTCATGTGACGGTCACATGACGACACAAAGTGAACATTCTAAACAGTAACAGCGCGTCGTAGAAACAGGACGTGGCAGTAAAGCTGCTGTAAATCAACCTGAAGGAGGCATCAGTGTGTCGGGGGTGGTACAGTGGATCACAGCCTCGGTTCAGGGATCTCCCTCCCGACATCGCCTCACTCTCATTAGGACACGGAGCGCCGTCTTCGCTGCATTTGAACGCACCACTCTGTAGGTATTTTTACAGACTTCCCAAGGACATTCCAGGAACATTCAAGGATGGCTTCCAGGTATTCAACCTGACATTAAAACAGTTATCTCGCTCTTGTTTAGCAAATGAAGTCTCTGACGACCCTTCAGGTGAATGTCGTGACCTCTCAGCGGTGCCTTCGGGCCTCAGGTTGAACAGCAGAGAAGAAGATTCAGGTGTGTGTCTGTGTGTGTGTGTGTTTAATTAAAACAGTGTATGAGTAGGAGAGGTCATTAGCACAGAACAGATGGGGCCCTGGTTGCCGTGGAAGACGCTCCTCATTGTTTACACCTCCTCTCTTTGTGTTTGGTTCTCCTCCAAACGAGCGGCGGCACATTTCCCTGCAGCCGCCGCTCGGGTGACGTGGGATGGAGCCGGAGTTCGCCGACCGCTTTTGTTTCTCTAAACGTTCATTGAGTTCAACATCTGCCCGCCGCACGCCACGCCGGACCTCCCTCTTGTGTTCTGGAGGGGTTTATGTTAAACACCCACCCTCCTTTCATCATGTGATAACCGAGTCGGGCGGCAGCGAGCGGAGGTCACGTCCCCGCCGGGCCCGAACGCTGTCGAGCCCCGCGGCTGCTCGCTGCTCTCGCTGTTAGCGTGGAGGACGCCGCGGCATTCGGACGCCGCAGGACAGAAAGGAGGCAGCAGAAAAACACCTGAGGAGAAGATTTAAGAGGTCAGAGGAGTCAACCTGTTTCCTGTCTGCTCCTCCTCCACCTCCTCCATCTTTAATGTAAAACCTCTAACAGACATAACAATGGCTCTTCCTCTGACGAGGCCCGGCTCATTAATAATTAGCCAGAGGTCATCAGACAGACGGACGGACACATTCATTTACATCACATGTCGACGCAGGTCGGCTGATAGACAGGGACTCAGCGAGGACACTGATTGGTGCTTACAGCAGCCAATAGCAAGAGTGCATTACACCCCCATCACTCATTGCAGCTAGCGCTGTAAGCTAGTGTTAGCGTCTACCTTCCAGTGAATGCTGTGCTCCAACCCGGCCCGGTCCGGAGTGGACAGGTTCTGTTAGCATGCTAACGGCAGATTCAGTTAGCAGCAGTTAATTAGCAGTTAGCTACTTTAGCAAGTGGTTATGCTAAAGCTAACTGTCCATGATAACCTGTGTAAATCACAGAGCTGAAGCCGAGCAGTCAGTTTGAATAAAGTTCTAAAGTTCTGGTTCTGTACAGCTGTGGTCGAGTTCACAGATCGGACAGATCAGTTTGTGTTTGTCTTGTTTGTTGCTCGTTGTGGATGAACTGGACCTCTGACTGTGAGCGGACCGAACTCCGGCACCAGTTCTGGACCTCAGTGCAGGTTCAGCTCTCTGCATCACGGATCATAAACGTCTTCTTCATATTAAAAGTCAGGTAATAACTCCCAGAAAGCTCTTTTATTAGATTAAAGCAGGTCCGTATAGAAAGTTCTGCTGCGTTATGTGATGAATATTAATTCATGGACGGACGGCGGGGTGGAGACGGGGGAGCCGTGCTGGAAAACAAATTATTTGGAGGCAGCGATTACGGCGTGTTGGTCCCCGGAGTGAAGCCGATGATATTAAAGTATTAAAGCGAACACGCTCCCATCGACGATGATGGACGTCTAAATTAGTCCAACAAAGACGAAGAAGAGTGTGTGCAACAGGAAGCTGTCAGAGCGAGACACGCCGCAGCGCCCGGAGTTCATTACGGAGCCGCGTTCATAACGAGTTCACGTCCTGTCAGCTGTCTGTGGCGGGAAACATCCGACAGCAGCTGTTCAAACATGGCATTATGGGTAATCAGGTCCTAAGGTGTGACATCACAAATATCATCACATCAGAGGAAGAAGAAGCTAACGGACAGTGAGCAACCCGAGCTAACGTAACTCCTGTCATGTTGTGGCTGTAGCTAACAGTGGATAAAGTGGATAAAGGAGCTAACAGGAACCATGATGCTAACAGAGCTGGAGCTGCTTCTTCAGAGGATTCAGGTGCAGCTCAGCACGCTCACCGCTGGTCCAGGTGTGAAACTGGGCGTCATGTGACTGACAGCAGGTCTACACCTGTAATGATGAAGCACCTCTCCATCCTCCCTCGAGTCTCCAGGTGAGAAGACGATGTCTAAAAACAGGAAGTTCAGAGCGTGCACGTCGACCCGCCAGGTCGTTCGTTAAAAGTGAAAATGAGACCAGACTATTTAATTCTGTGAAACTCCCTGTTAGACTGGACCCCGCTGGGTTCAGAGGTTCTGTTTGGTTCTGGTCTGGCCGTGTTCACTGGAAGGTAGACGCTGATGCTAGCTCATAGCACCAGCTAACATAATAATAAAAATGAGGAAGTAAACAAACTACTTCCTGCTTCACGGATGACGGATGTAAACTTCACAGAAACACTTTTAAAGCTCGAGTTCTTCTTCTGTGGTTCTCCGTCAGCGTCGTCCTGACCTCTGACAGCGATGACGTCCGATGGCGCCGGACCGGGCGGAGGTGCGAGGTAATTGCAGCCATTTGTAGCTCGACAGCTGGGCAGAATTCAGGATTGCCATTTGGCCCGGAGTGGAGGGGAGGAGACGCCACATGTTCTATTAAAATGTGATGATCCTGGCTCCCGCCGCGCCACCGCCTCCACCCGGTTTGATGTCCCGCTCTTTAGGGCCTTAATGGGAGCTGCCGTGTCACGCCGCGCTCTCACAGTTCAGGACGGTTATTTACGCCGTGAGTTTGGCTTCCTGTTTTATGTACGAGCGGCTGTGTGTTTGTGATGCTCTTGTTTGTGTCCAGATGTTCGTGGTCGGTCGCCGCGGGACAACAAACTGTCACCCATTTTCTTTTATTTAAGAGACGTGAGAGCGCGCCACCGCCACAGAGAACAAGTTAACAGGAAGAAGGTGACGGAGGCTTTGTTTAAATACGACAGTGACATGTTCTGTCACTTAAAGAAGGCGGAGGAGGCGGAGGCGCAGATGGTGTTTAAAATGGAAGATTTGTACGAGATGTCGACTCACTTAGAAGTCTAAATGTGTCGTCACATCGTCTCACGTCAAACAGACTGACGGAGACGACGAGTGACGGAGACGACGAGTGACGGAGACGCAGGGAGACACCTGAAGAGGAAAACTATGCATGAATGAAAGTTTCAGATTTCTGATTAATTCATTATAATCACTTTAGTTACTTTGCATGAATCCTTCTGAAGGAGATGGTGAAGTCTTTTTATAAACGTGTCTAATTATATTCATAATGTGTTGTCCCACAGGTGACCTTAACGACCCACAGGTGACCTTAACGACCCACAGGTGACCTTAACGACCCACAGGTGACCTTAACGACCCACAGGTGACCTTAACGACCCACAGGTGACCTTAACGACCCACATGTGACCTTAATGACCCACAGGTGACCTTAACGACCCACAGGTGACCTTAATGAACCACAGGTGACCTTAACGTTCCACATGTGACCTTAACGTTCCACAGGTGACCTTAATGAACCACAGGTGACCTTAATGAACCACAGGTGTGTCCATGAATCACATGACTCTCAAAATGCGGTGACCATCCCGAGCTTGTGAACAGCATTAAACTGAACACACACAAACAGGTGGAGGTGTTGGTGGTTTAGACTCACCTTCATGGAGGTGGTCCATGAAGGTGTTAACGAGCCCACACAGGTACACCTGGACTCCACACTGTCAGGTAGAAGTGAAGAGAAACAAATTTTAAACGAACAAAAACTGCGTAACTTTAACGTAACGTTAACGTCAATGTTATGTCAACGTTAATGGAGCGTTAAAACGTACATAATGTGGATGTAACGGGACCGTCAGCTCCATCAGACAGTTTGAAGCTTCACCTCCACCTCGGACCTCCAACCAGAACCTGATCTGACCCGTGAGTGTTCTGATCCAGTCCTCGGTTCCGATGCGGACCTTCAGCTCTGGTCAGGGTTTCTGCAGGTTAGCAGCGAGGCCTCTCCGGGTGTCTGATTATCAACTAGAAACAAAGGTGTGTTCACCGCAGCAGAAACTCGCCTTCAGGTAAACAGCTGCTCTGGGAGGCGGACTAAAGACCTCAGAGCCCGGCGGCCACGCCCTGCAGCTCGGCCAATCAGCATCATCATCATCATCACCCCGGCCGAGCACACTAACCCTCCCTCCTCTCCTCCGTCCT
>CM024792.1:0-492500 GCA_014281875.1 Nibea albiflora
TTTTATTCTTTTTCTTGCTCAAAGTAAAATCGCATTTTAGACGGCCTATATGTACTCGAAAAGTTGCGAAAATTTGCCTACCCCCCAAAGTGGGGCGTAAATTACGTATTTTGGGAGTCTCAAAATGGACGAACAAAAAATGGCTCTACGGCGCCACCTACGTTCTCGGTTGTCGGAGGAGCCCCTCGACACGGTTTCATCCACGTGTACGAAATTTAGCGGGAGTATGTACATCCCAGTGCCGGCACAAAAAAGTCTCTTGGTGACCCGGGCTACGGCGAAGCGTACGGCGGGCACTTTGTTTCAAAGTTGGCGTTTTCGTGTTTTTGGGGTCATTTTCAGAGGGTCGTATTTGAACGAAACTCCTCCTACAAGCTTTCATCCTATCTGTTTGAAACTTGGCGTGTGTGTTCTTAAGGCCTCGACCATGAAAAGTTATCAAAATCGTGAGGTTCAGATTTAGTACTGCGTCAGAGGGGCGGGGCCACGAAATTGGCGTTTTGGCGTGAAATTTCGACGTGCTATAACTTTGCCAAAAATACTCCAACTTCATCAAAACTTTCTGATATATAATCACAGTCTGGCCTAGAATACATTTCCATAAAAAATATTTGGAGAATTTCACAGCGCCTCATACTGGCGACAGAAAAGACCACTTTTACGAAATGAACGTCCAGCTCGCAAAATATTGAACCATATCCACCTCAAACTAAGTGGAGATGTTGTCAAGGCCTTGGTCTTGACATCTGAGAAAGAATTTCAACGTTAGATCAAGGGTGCGTAGCCGTGACGGCGCGTCAAAGTCAAGCGTGCCTGATTTTTCGACGAAAAATGGAACTACATTGACTTTTTGGCTGTGTTTCAGGCAAAAGTGTTGGGCTTTCAATACTTTGTCAGAGCTGTCTGAAACTTCTTGTGGTAATAAGAAGCAATATTATGCAAAATTCGGCTGCATAATTAATTAGGGGGGCGGGGCAAAATCGCTCTATAGCGCCCCCTTGGAAAATTTTCTTTGATGCAGCCCCACCACAGCTTTGGACACAGAATTATGAACCTTAGCCGAATTGCAGATGAAGGCATGACCTACAAAAAAGTCTCTTGGAGGAATGGCTAAAATTATCAGGAAGCGAGATATTTAGGCATGAAAATCACCATTTTTGCTGTTTTGGCCGGTTGAGAAGGGATCATATTTGAACGAACTCCTCCCAGGGATTTTGTCCAATTGACTTCCAAACTTGGTAGTTACGTTCATATAGACTTCCTGACTAAAAGTTATCAAAATCATGAGTTTCGATGAAAGCCGTGGCCGTGGCACTCCGTCAAATTTGACCCTTTGATATGACCTCCAAACTCCATTTGCTTTTTGGCTGTTTTATACGGCAAAGGCGGTGTTGCTTTCATATATTTCGTCAGACCTGTCTGAAACTTCTTGTGGTTGTTAAGACCGATATTATGCATCTTTCGGCTGCATAAAAAACCTAGGGGCGGGTGGGAACTTTTTCCCACAGCGCCCCCTTGAACTTTTCTTTCAGGCAGCCCCGCCACAGTTTTAGACACAGAGTGATGAAACCTCATCTGAATTGTAGAGCATGGCAAGACGTACAAAAAAATCTCTTGGAGCAATGGCCTAAAATGAACAGGAAGCGAGATATTTGAGGATGAAAATCACCATTATTTGGGCCCGAGCAAAAAACCATTGTTTTTCGTTTGGACGTTTTCTTCTCCTAAATGAATCGCATTTTCGACGGCCTATATGTACTCGAAAAGTTGCGAAAATTTGCCTACCCCCCCAAAGTCGGGCGTAAAATTACGTATTTTGGGGGTCTCGCACGTGGACGTATAAAAATGGCTCTACGGCGGCCACCTACGTTTCAGGTTGTCGGAGGAGCCCCTCGACACGCTTTGATCCGCTTGTACGAAATTTAGCGGGAGTATGTAAAGTACTGAGACGCACAAAAAAGCCTCTTGGCGACCTGGGCTATCGCCAAGCATACGGCGTGCACTTTGTTTCAAAGTTGGCGTTTTCGTGGTTTTGGGCTCATTTTCGGGGGTCGTATTTGAACAAACTCCTCCTAGAGCTTTCATCCTATCTGTTTGAAACTTGCCGTGTGTGTTCTTAAGGCCTCGACCATGAAAAGTTATCAAAATCGTGAGTTCCGGATTTACTGCGTCAGAGGGGCGGGGCCACGAATTTTGGGGTTTTACCATGAAATTTCCACGTGCTATAACTTTGCGAAAAACACTACAATCTCTCCCCCAAACCTCTGATGTATAACGGCAGTCTGGCCTAGAATACATTTCCATAAAAATATTTGCTGATTTTCACAGCGCCTCCCAGTGGCCAAAGAAAAGATGGCTAATGTGTGTGTTCGATTGAGCGAAATGCTTTGAAAGCGGTTCGCGCGTCTTCCGACTGGTGCCTTCCGACGTGCCAGCCGTCGAGTTGCGTGGGAGTGCGAGGGCCCGTTCAACGCTGCTTGCAGCTTTAATTATTATTTTCTTTCTTTTTCTTAGTCAAGTAAAATCGCATTTTCGACTGCCTATATTTACTTGAAAAGTTGCGAAAATTTGCCTACCCCCCCAAATGCGGGCGTAAATTGACATATTTTGGGGGTCTCACACATGGACGAACAAATATGGCTCTACGGCGCCACCTACGTTTCGGTTGTCGGAGGAGCCCCTCGCCACGGTTTCATCCACGTGTACGAAATTTAGCGGGAGTATGTAACATCCCAGGCCGCACAAAAAAGTCTCTTGGTGACCCGGCCTACGGCGAAGCGTACGGCGGGCACTTTGTTTCAAAGTTGGCGTTTTCGTGTTTTTGGGGTCATTTTCAGGGGTCGTATTTGAACAAACTCCTCCTACAGCTTTCATCCTATCTGTTTGAAACTTGGCGTGTGTGTTCTTAAGGCCTCGAACATGAAAACTTATCAAAATCGTGAGGTTCAGATTTACTGCGTCAGAGGGGCGGGGCCACGAAATTTGGCGTTTTGGCGTGAAATTTCGACGTGCTATAACTTTGAGAAAAATGCTCCAACCTTCATCAAACTTCTGATATATAATCACAGTCTGGCCTAGAATACATTTCCATAAAAATATTTGGAGAATTTCACAGCGCCTCCTACTGGCAACAGAAAAGACCACTTTTACGAAATGACGTCCAGCTCGCAAAATATTGACCATATCCACCTCAAACTAGGTGGAGATGTTGTCAAGGCCTTGGTCTTGACATCTGAGAAAGAATTTCAACGTTAGATCAAAGGGCATAGCCGTGACGGCGCGTCAAAGTCAAGCGTGCCGATTTTTTCAACGAAAAATGGAACTCCATTAACTTTTGGCTGTCTTTCAGGCAAAAGTGTTGGGCTTTCAATACTTTGTCAGAGCTGTCTGAAACTTCTTGTGGTAATTATAGGCAATATTATGCAAAATTTCGGCTGCATAATTAATTAGGGGGCGGGGCTAAAACGCTCTACTAGCGCCCCCTTGAAATTTCTTTGACGCAGCCCCACCACAGTTTTGGACACAGAATTATGAAACCTTAGCCGAATTGCAGATGAAGGCATGACCTAACAAAAAGTCTCTTGGGAAAATGGCTTAAAATTACAGGAAGCGAGATATTTAGGCATGAAAATCACCATTTTTGCTGTTTGGCCGGTTGAGAAGGGTCATATTTGAACGACACTCCTCCTAGGGATTTTGTCCAATTGAACTTCAAACTTGGTAGATTACGTTCATATAGACTTCCTGAGTAAAAGTTATCAAAATCGTGAATTTTGATGAAACAGTGTGGGCGTGGCGCACCATCTAAATTTCACCCTTTGATGCAACATTCGAACTCCTTGACTTTTTGGCTGTTTTTTAATCACAAGCTGTGGTGGCTTTCATAATATTTTGTCAGAGCTGTCTGAAACTTCTTGAGGTTGTTAAGAACAAAAAGGTACAAATAGTCGGCTGCATATGTAATTAGGGGGCGGAGGCAAAATCGCTCTATAGCGCCCCCCTTGAATTTTTCTTTGACGCAGCCCCGCCACAGTTTTTATACACAGAATTATGACACCTCAGCCGAATTGTAGAACTGGACAAGACCTACAAAAAAGTCTCTTGGAGCAATGGGCTAAAATGAACAGGAAGTAAGATATTTAAGAATGAAAATCACCATTTTTAGTGCATCGTTCTGGTTGACAAGTGGTCCTATTTGAACGAACTCCTCCTAGGGATTTTGTCCATTGACTTCAAACTTGGTAGTTACGTTCATATAGACTCCTGAGTAAAGTTATCAAAATCATGAATTTTGATGAAAGAATGTGGGCGTGGCGCACCATCAAATTTGCTCCAACATTCGAATTCCTTTTACTTTTTGGCTGTTTTTTAAGCACAAGCTGTGGTGTTTTCATATGTTTTGTCAGAGCTGTCTGAAACTTCTTGTGGTTATTAAGACCAAAAGATGCAAAGATCGGCTGCATATGTAAGTAGGGGGCGGGGCGAAATAGCCTCCATAGCGCCCCCTTGAATTTTTCTTTGAGGCAGCCCCGCCACAATTTGGACATAGAATTATGAAACTCAGCCAAATTGTAGAACATGGCAAGACCTACAAAAAAGTCTCTTGGAGCAATGGCTAAAATTAAACAGGAAGCGAGATATTTAAGAATGAAAAATCACCATTTTTAGTGCATCGCTCTGGTTGACAAGTGGTCCTATTTGAACGAACTCCTCCTAGGGATTTGTATCCAATTGACTTCAAACTTGGTAGTTACGTTCATATAGACTTCCTGAGTAAAAGTTATCCAAAATTATGAATTTTGATGAAAGAATGTGGGCGTGGCGCTCCGTCAGATTTGACCTTGTCCCGATTCTGGCTAATGTGTGTGTTCGATTGAGCGAAATGCTTTGAAAGCGGTTCGCGCGTCTTCCGACTGGTGCCTTCCGACGTGCCAGCCGTCGAGTTGCGTGGGAGTGCGAGGGCCCGTTCAACGCTGCTTGCAGCTTTAATTAGGGCCCGAGCACGCACTGTGTGCGAGGCCCTATTGTTTTTCAAATGTTTATTATTTTTTTTCATAGTTTTTTTTATTCTTATGCTTAATCAAGTAAAATCGCATTTTCGACAGCCTATATGTACTCGAAAAGTTGCGAAATTTGCCTACCCCCCCAAAGTGGGGCGTAAATTGACATATTTTGGGGGTCTCACACATGGACGGACGAAAATGGCTCTACGGCGCCACCTACGTTTCGATTGTCGGAGGAGCCCCTCGACAAGGTTTCATCCACGTGTACGAAATTTAGTGGGAGTATGTAACATCCCAGGCCGCACAAAAAAGTCTCTTGGTGACCCGGGCTACAGCGAAGCGTACGGCGGGCACTTTGTTTCAAAGTTGGCGTTTTCGTGTTTTTGGGGTCATTTTCAGGGGTCGTATTTGAAACGAACTCCTCCTACAGCTTTCATCCTATCTGTTTGAAACTTGGCCGTGTGTGTTCTTAAGGCCCTCGACCATGAAAGTTATCAAAATCGTGAGGTTCAGATTTACTTGCGTCAGAGGGGCGGGGCCACGAAATTTGGCGTTTTGGCGTGAAATTTCACGTGCTATAACTTTGCCAAAAATACTCCAACCTTCATCAAACTTCTGATATATAATCACAGTCTGGCCTAGAATACATTTCCATAAAAATATTTGGAGAATTTCACCAGCGCCTCCTAGTGGCGACAGAAAAGACCACTTTTACGAAATGACGTCCAGCTCGGCAAAATATTGACCATATCCACCTCAAACTAGGTGTAGATGTTGTCAAGGCCTTGGTTGACATCTGAGAAATAATTTCAACGTTTAATCAGAGGCGTGGCCGTGACGGCGCGTCAAAGTCAAGCGTGCCGATTTTTTTCGACGAAAATGGAACTCCATTGACTTTTTGCTGTATTTCAGGCAAAAGTGTTGGGCTTTCAGATAACTTTGTCAGAGCTGTCTGAAACTTCTTGTGGTAATTAAGAGCAATATATGCAAAATTCGGCTGCATAATTAATTAGGGGGCGGGCGAAATCGCTCTATAGCGCCCCCTTGAATTTTCTTTAGGCAGCCCGCCACAGTTTTATACACAGAAGTATGAAACCTTAGCCGAATTGCAGATGAGGACATGACCTACAAAAAAGTCTTCTTGGAGACATGGGTCTAAAATGAAGCAGGAAGTGTAGATAGTTAGGCATGAAAATCAAATCACCATTTTGCTGTTTTGGCTGGTGACGGAAGGGGGTCACATTTGAACGAAACTCCTCCTAGGGATTTGATCGCAATGGACTTCAAAGCTTGGTAGATGGTTCATATAGACTTCCTGACTAAAAGTTATCAAAATCATGAATTTTGTATGAAAGAATGTGGGCGTGGGCGCTCATTAAATTTCACCCTTTGAATTCAACATTCGAATTCCTTTTACTTTTTGGCTGTTTTTAAGCACAAGCTGTGGTGTTTCATATGTTTTGTCAGAGCTGTCTGAAACTTCTCGTGGTTATTAAAGGGAACCAAAAAGATGCAAAGATCGGCTTGCAATGTATACAGTAGGGGGCGGGGCCAAAATAGACTCCATAGCGCCCCCTTGAAAATTTCTTTGATGCAGCCCCACCACAGCTTTGGACACAGAATTATGAAACCTAGCCGAATTGCAGATGAAGGCATGACCTACAAAAAGTCTCTTGGAGACATGGGCTACAATTAACAGGAAGCGAGATATTTAGGCATGAAAATCACCATTTTTGCTTTTTTGGCCGGTTGAGAAGGGATCATATTTGAACGAACTCCTCCCAGGGATTTTGTCCAATTGACTTCAAACTTGGTAGTTACGTTATATAGACTTCCTGACTAAAAGTTATCAAAATCGTGAGTTTCGATGAAACGCCGTGGCCGTGGCACTCCGTCAAATTTGAC
Organism: Nibea albiflora; assembly: GCA_014281875.1. Classification (NCBI taxonomy): domain Eukaryota; kingdom Metazoa; phylum Chordata; class Actinopteri; family Sciaenidae; genus Nibea; species Nibea albiflora. Next base: position 6,909 of record CM024792.1, read on the forward strand.
CCTTTGATACGACCTCCAAACTCCATTTGCTTTTTGGCTGTTTTTATACGGCAAAGGCGGTGTTGCTTTCATATATTTCGTCAGACCTGTCTGAAACTTCTTGTGGTTGTTAAGACCGATATTATGCATCTTTCGGCTGCATAAAAAACTTAGGGGCGGGGGGGAACTTTTTCCCAGCAGCGCCCCCTTGAACTTTTCTTTCAGGCAGCCCCGCCACAGTTTTAGACACAGAGTGATGAAACCTCATCTGAATTGTAGAGCATGGCAAGACGTACAAAAAAGTCTCTTGGAGCAATGGCCTAAAATGAACAGGAAGCGAGATATTTGAGGATGAAAATCACCATTATTTGGGCCCGAGCAAAAAACCATTGTTTTTCGTTTGGACGTTTTCTTCTCCTAAATGAATCGCATTTTCGACGGCCTATATGTACTCGAAAAGTTGCGAAAATTTGCCTACCCCCCCAAAGTCGGGCGTAAAATTACGTATTTTGGGGGTCTCGCACGTGGACGTATAAAAATGGCTCTACGGCGCCACCTACGTTTCGGTTGTCGGAGGAGCCCCTCGACACGCTTTGATCCGCGTGTACGAAATTTAGCGGGAGTATGTAAAGTACTGAGACGCACAAAAAAGCCTCTTGGTGACCTGGGCTATCGCCAAGCGTACGGCGTGCACTTTGTTTCAAAGTTGCCGTTTTCGTGGTTTTCGGCTCATTTTCGGGGGTCGTATTTGAACGAACTCCTCCTAGAGCTTTCATCCTATCTGTTTGAAACTTGGCCGTGTGTGTTCTTAAGGCCTCGACCATGAAAAGTTATCAAAATCGTGAGTTCCGGACTTACTGCGTCAGAGGGGCGGGGCCACGAATTTTGGGGGTTTTACCATGAAATTTCCACGTGCTATAACTTTGCGAAAAACACTACAATCTCCCCCAAACCTCTGATGTATAACGGCAGTCTGGCCTAGAATACATTTCCATAAAAATATTTGCTGATTTTCACAGCGCCTCCAAGTGGCCAAAGAAAAGATGGCTAATGTGTGTGTTCGATTGAGCGAAATGCTTTGAAAGCGGTTCGCGCGTCTTCCGACTGGTGCCTTCCGACGTGCCAGCCGTCGAGTTGCGTGGGAGTGCGAAGGGCCCGTTCAACGCTGCTTGCAGCTTTAATATTATTATTATTCTTTTTTTCCTAAAGTAAAATCGCATTTTCGACTGCCTATATGTACTCGAAAAGTTGCGAAAATTTGCCTACCCCCCCAAAGTCGGGCGTAAAATTACGTATTTTGGGGGTCTCACACATGGACGAACAAAAATGGCTCTACGGCGCCACCTACGTTTCGGTTGTCGGAGGAGCCCCTCGACACGGTTTCATCCACGTGTACGAAATTTAGCGGGAGTATGTAACATCCCAGGCCGCACAAAAAAGTCTCTTGGTGACCCGGGCTACGGCGAAGCGTACGGCGAGCACTTTGTTTCAAAGTTGGCGTTTTCGTGTTTTTGGGGTCATTTTCAGGGGTCGTATTTGAACAAACTTCTCCTACAGCTTTCATCCTATCTGTTTGAAACTTGGCGTGTGTGTTCTTAAGGCCTCGACCATGAAAAGTTATCAAAATCGTGAGGTTCAGATTTACTGCGTCAGAGGGGCGGGGGCACGAAATTTGGCGTTTTGGCGTGAAATTTCGACATGCTATAACTTTGCCAAAAATACTCCAACCTTCATCAAACTTCTGATATATAATCACAGTCTGGCCTAGAATACATTTCCATAAAAATATTTGGAGATTTTCACAGCGCCTCCTAGTGGCGACAGAAAAGACCACTTTTATGAGATGACGTCCAGCTCGAAAAATATTGACCATATCCACCTCAAACTAGTTGGAGATGTTGTCAAGGCCTTGGTCTTGACATCTGAGAAAGAATTTCAACGTTAGATCAAAGGGCGTAGCCGTGACGACGTGTCAAAGTCAAGCGTGCCGATTTTTTCAACGAAAAATGGAACTCCATTTACTTTTTGGCTGTGTTTCAGGCAAAAGTGTTGGGCTTTTAAATACTTTGTCAGAGCTGTCTGAAACTTCTTGTGGTAAATAAGAGCAACATTATGCAAAATTCGGCCTGCATAATTAATTAGGGGGCGGGGCAAAATCGCTCTATAGCGCCCCCTTGAAAATTTCTTTGACGCAGCCCCACCACAGCTTTGGACACAGAATTATGAAACCTTAGCCGAATTGCAGATGAAGGCATGACCTACAAAAAAGTCTCTTGGAGAAATGGGCTAAAATTATCAGGAAGCGAGATATTTAGGCATGAAAATCACCATTTTTGCTGTTTTGGCCGGTTGAGAAGGGGTCATATTTGAACGAACTCCTCCAGGGATTTTGTCCAATTGACTTCAAACTTGGTAGTTACGTTCATATAGACTTCCTGACTAAAAGTTATCAAAATCATGAGTTTCGATGAAACAGCGTGGCCGGTGGCACTCCTGTCAAATTTGACCCTTTGATACGACCTCCAAACTCCATTTGCTTTTTGGCTGTTTTATACGGCAAAGGCGGTGTTGCTTTCATATATTTCGTCAGACCTGTCTGAAACTTCTTGTGGTTGTTAAGACCGATATTATGCATCTTTCGGCTGCATAAAAAACCTAGGGGCGGGGGGGAACTTTTTCCCACAGCGCCCCCTTGAACTTTTCTTTCAGGCAGCCCCGCCACAGTTTTAGACACAGAGTGATGAAACCTCATCTGAATTGTAGAGCATGGCAAGACGTACAAAAAAGTCTCTTGGAGCAATGGCCTAAAATGAACAGGAAGCGAGATATTTGAGGATGAAAATCACCATTATTTGGGCCCGAGCAAAAAAACATTGTTTTTCGTTTGGACGTTTTCTTCTCCTAAATGAATCGCATTTTCGACGGCCTATATGTACTCGAAAAGTTGCGAAAATTTGCCTACCCCCCCAAAGTCGGGCGTAAAATTACGTATTTTGGGGGTCTCGCACGTGGACGTATAAAAATGGCTCTACGGCGCCACCTACGTTTCGGTTGTCGGAGGAGCCCCTCGACACGCTTTGATCCGCGTGTACGAAATTTAGCGGGAGTATGTAAAGTACTGAGACGCACAAAAAAGCCTCTTGGTGACCTGGGCTAGCGCCAAGCGTACGGCATGCACTTTGTTTCAAAGTTGGCGTTTTCGTGGTTTTGGGCTCATTTTCGGGGGTCGTATTTGAACGAACTCCTCCTAGAGCTTTCATCCTATCTGTTTGAAACTTGCCGTGTGTGTTCTTAAGGCCTCGACCATGAAAAGTTATCAAAAGCGCGAGTTCCGGATTTACTGCGTCAGAGGGGCGGGGCCACGAATTTTGGGGTTTTACCATGAAATTTCCACGTGATATAACTTTGCGAAAAACACTACAATCTCCCCCAAACCTCTGATGTATAACGGCAGTCTGGCCTAGAATACGTTTCCATAAAAATATTTGCTGATTTTCACAGCGCCTCCCAGTGGCCAAAGAAAAGATGGCTAATGTGTGTGTTCGATTGAGCGAAATGCTTTGAAAGCGGTTCGCGCGTCTTCCGACTGGTGCCTTCCGACGTGCCAGCCGTCGAGTTGCGTGGGAGTGCGAGGGCCCGTTCAACGCTGCTTGCAGCTTTAATTAGGGCCCGAGCACGCACTGTGTGCGAGGCCCTATTGTTTTTCAAATGTTTATTATTTTTTTTTTTTTTTTTATTTTTCTTTTTCTTAGTCAAGTAAAATCGCATTTTCGACTGCCTATATGTACTCGAAAAGTTGCGAAAATTTGCCTACCCCCCCAAAGTGGGGCGTAAATTGACATATTTTGGGGGTCTCACACATGGACGAACAAAAATGGCTCTACGGCGCCACCTACGTTTCGGTTGTCGGAGGAGCCCCTCGACACGGTTTCATCCACGTGTACGAAATTTAGCGAGAGTATGTAACATCCCAGGCCGCACAAAAAAGTCTCTTGGTGACCCAGGCTACGGCGAAGCGTACGGTGGGCACTTTGTTTCAAAGTTGGCGTTTTCGTGTTTTTGGGGTCATTTTCAGGGGTCGTATTTGAACGAACTCCTCCTACAGCTTTCAACCTATCTGTTTGAAACTTGGCGTGTGTGTTCTTAAGGCCTCGACGATGAAAAGTTATCAAAATCGTGAGGTTCAGATTTACTGCGTCAGAGGGGCGGGGCCACGAAATTTGGCGTTTTGGCGTGAAATTTCGACGTGCTATAACTTTGCCAAAAATACTCCAACCTTCATCAAACTTCTGATATATAATCACAGTCTGGCCTAGAATACATTTACATAAAAATATTTGGTGATTTTCACAGCGCCTCCTAGTGGCGACAGAAAAGACCACTTTTACGAAATGACGTCCAGCTCGGAAAATATTGACCACATCCACCTCAAATTAGGTGGAGATGTTGTCAAGGCCTTGGTGTTGACATCTGAGAAAGAATTTCAACTTGACATCAGAGGGCGTGGCCGTGACGGCGCGTCAAAGTCAAGCGTGCCGATTTTTTCGACGAAAAATGGAACTTCATTGACTTTTTGGCTATCTTTCAGGCAAAAGTGTTGGGCTTTCAAATACTTTGTCAGAGCTGTCTGAAACTTCTTGTGGTAATTAAGAGCAATATTATGCAAAAATCGGCTGCATAATTAATTAGGGGGCGGGGCGAAATCGCTCTATAGCGCCCCCTTGAATTTTTATTTGATGCAGCCCCGCCACAATTTTATACACAGAGTTATGGAACCTTAGCCGAATTGTAGATGAAGACATGACCTACAAAAAAGTCTCTTGGAGCAATGGGCTAAAATTAACAGGTAGCGAGATATTTAGGCATGAAAATCACCATTTTTGCTGTTTTGGCCGGTTGAGAAGGGGTCATATTTGAACGAACTCCTCCTAGGGATTTTGTCCAATTGACTTCAAACTTGGTAGTTACGTTCATATAGACTTCCTGACTAAAAGTTATCAAAATTATGAATTTTGATGAAACAGTGTGGGCGTGGCGCTCCATTAAATTTCACCCTTTGATTCAACATTCGAACTCCTTTGACTTTTTGGCTGTTTTTTAATCACAAGCTGTGGTGCTTTCATATATTTTGTCAGAGCTGTCTGAAACTTCTTGAAGTTGTTAAGAACAAAAAGTTCCAAAACTCGGCTGCATAATTAATTAGGGGGCGGGGCAAAACCGCTCTATAGCGCCCCCTTGAATCTTTCTTTCAGGCAGCCCCGCCACAGTTTTGGACACAGAGTTATGAAACCTCAGCCAAATTATAGAACATGGCAAGACCTACAAAAAAGTCTCTTGGAGCAATGGGCTAAAATTGACAGGAAGCTAGATATTCAAGAATGAAAATCACCATTTTTAGTGCATCGTTCTGGTGGACAAGGGGTCATATTTGAACAAACTCCTCCTAGGGATTTTGTCCAATTGACTTCAAACTTGGTAGTTACGTTCATATAGACTTCCTGACTAAAAGTTATCAAAATCAAGAGTTTCGATGAAACGCCGTGGCCGTGGCACTCCGTCAAATTTGACCCTTTGATATGGCCTCCAAACTCCATTTGCTTTTTGGCTGTTTTATACGGCAAAGGCTGTGTTGCTTTCATATATTTCGTCAGACCTGTCTGAAACTTCTTGTGGTTGTTAAGACCGATATTATGCATCTTTCGGCTGCATAAAAAACTTAGGGGCGGGGGGTAACTTTTTCCCACAGCGCCCCCTCGAACTTTTCTTTCAGGCAGCCCCGCCACAGTTTTAGACACAGAGTGATGAAACCTCATCTGAATTGTAGAGCATGCCAAGACGTACAAAAAAGTCTCTTGGAGCAATGGCCTAAAATGAACAGGAAGCGAGATATTTGAGGATGAAAATCACCATTATTTGGGCCCGAGCAAAAAACCATTGTTTTTCGTTTGGACGTTTTCTTCTCCTAAATGAATCGCATTTTCGACGGCCTATATGTACTCGAAAAGTTGCGAAAATTTGCCTACCCCCCCAAAGTCGGGTGTAAAATTACGTATTTTGGGGGTCTCGCACGTGGACGTATAAAAATGGCTCTACGGCGCCACCTACGTTTCGGTTGTCGGAGGAGCCCCTCGACACGCTTTGATCCGCGTGTACGAAATTTTGCGGGAGTATGTAAAGTACTGAGACGCACAAAAAAGCCTCTTGGTGACCCGGGCTATCGCCAAGCGTACGGCGTGCACTTTGTTTCAAAGTTGGCGTTTTCGTGGTTTTGGGCTCATTTTCGGGGGTCGTATTTGAACGAACTCCTCCTAGAGCTTTCATCCTATCTGTTTGAAACTTGCCGTGTGTGTTCTTAGTGCCTCGACCATGAAAAGTTATCAAAATCGTGAGTTCCGGATTTACTGCGTCAGAGGGGCGGGGCCACGAATTTTGGGGTTTTACCATGAAATTTCCACGTGCTATAACTTTGCGAAAAACACTACAATCTCCCCCAAACCTCTGATGTATAACGGCAGTCTGGCCTAGAATACATTTCCATAAAAATATTTGCTGATTTTCACAGCGCCTCCCAGTGGCCAAAGAAAAGATGGCTAATGTGTGTGTTCGATTGAGCGAAATGCTTTGAAAGCGGTTCGCGCATCTTCCGACTGGTGCCTTCCGACGTGCCAGCCGCCGAGTTGCGTGGGAGTGCGAGGGCCCGTTCAACGCTGCTTGCAGCTTTAATTAGGGCCCGAGCACGCACTGTGTGCGAGGCCCTATTGTTTTTCAAATGTTTATTATTTTTTTTCTTTTTATTATTTTCTTTCTTTTTCTTAGTCAAGTAAAATCGCATTTTCGACTGCCTATATTTACTTGAAAAGTTGCGAAAATTTGCCTACCCCCCCAAATGCGGGCGTAAATTGACATATTTTGGGGGTCTCACACATGGACGAACAAATATGGCTCTACGGCGCCACCTACGTTTCGGTTGTCGGAGGAGCCCCTCGCCACGGTTTCATCCACGTGTACGAAATTTAGCGGGAGTATGTAACATCCCAGGCCGCACAAAAAAGTCTCTTGGTGACCCGGCCTACGGCGAAGCGTACGGCGGGCACTTTGTTTCAAAGTTGGCGTTTTCGTGTTTTTGGGGTCATTTTCAGGGGTCGTATTTGAACAAACTCCTCCTACAGCTTTCATCCTATCTGTTTGAAACTTGGCGTGTGTGTTCTTAAGGCCTCGAACATGAAAACTTATCAAAATCGTGAGGTTCAGATTTACTGCGTCAGAGGGGCGGGGCCACGAAATTTGGCGTTTTGGCGTGAAATTTCGACGTGCTATAACTTTGAGAAAAATGCTCCAACCTTCATCAAACTTCTGATATATAATCACAGTCTGGCCTAGAATACATTTCCATAAAAATATTTGGAGAATTTCACAGCGCCTCCTACTGGCAACAGAAAAGACCACTTTTACGAAATGACGTCCAGCTCGCAAAATATTGACCATATCCACCTCAAACTAGGTGGAGATGTTGTCAAGGCCTTGGTCTTGACATCTGAGAAAGAATTTCAACGTTAGATCAAAGGGCATAGCCGTGACGGCGCGTCAAAGTCAAGCGTGCCGATTTTTTCAACGAAAAATGGAACTCCATTAACTTTTTGGCTGTCTTTCAGGCAAAAGTGTTGGGCTTTCAAATACTTTGTCAGAGCTGTCTGAAACTTCTTGTGGTAATTAAGAGCCATATTATGCAAAATTCGGCTGCATAATTAATTAGGGGGTGGGGCTAAAACGCTCTATAGCGCCCCCTTGAATTTTTCTTTGACACAGCCCCACCACAGTTTTGGACACAGAGTTATGAAACCTTAGCCGAATTGCAGATGAAGACATGACCTACAAAAAAGTCTCTTGGAGAAATGGGCTAAAATTAACAGGAAGCAAGATATTTAGGCATGAAAATCACCATTTTTGCTGTTTTGGCCGGTTGAGAAGGGGTCATATTTGAACGAACTCCTCCTAGGGATTTTGTCCAATTGACTTCAAACTTGGTAGTTAGGTTCATATAGACTTCCTGAGTAAAAGTTATCAAAATCGTGAATTTTGATGAAACAGTGTGGGCGTGGCGCACCATCAAATTTCACCCTTTGATTCAACATTCGAACTCCTTTGACTTTTTGGCTGTTTTTTAATCACAAGCTGCGGTGCTTTCATAAATTTTGTCAGAGCTGTCTGAAACTTCTTGAGGTTGTTAAGAACAAAAAGTTACAAAAGTCGGCTGCATATGTAATTAGGGGGCGGAGCAAAATCGCTCTATAGCGCCCCCATGAATTTTTCTTTGACGCAGCCCCGCCACAGTTTTATACACAGAATTATGAAACCTCAGCCGAATTGTAGAATCTGACAAGACCTACAAAAAAGTCTCTTGGAGCAATGGGCTAAAATGAACAGGAAGTAAGATATTTAAGAATGAAAATCACCATTTTTAGTGCATCGTTCTGGTTGACAAGTGGTCCTATTTGAACGAACTCCTCCTAGGAATTTTGTCCAATTGACTTCAAACTTGGTAGTTACGTTCATATAGACTTCCTGAGTAAAAGTTATCAAAATCATGAATTTTGATGAAAGAATGTGGGCGTGGCGCACCATCAAATTTGCTCCAACATTCGAATTCCTTTTACTTTTTGGCTGTTTTTTAAGCACAAGCTGTGGTGTTTTCATATGTTTTGTCAGAGCTGTCTCAAACTTCTCGTGGTTATTAAGACCAAAAAGATGCAAAGATCGGCTGCATATGTAATTAGGGGGCGGGGCGAAATAGCTCCATAGCGCCCCCTTGAATTTTTCTTTGAGGCAGCCCCGCCACAATTTTGGACATAGAATTATGAAACTCAGCCAAATTGTAGAACATGGCAAGACCTACAAAAAGGTCTCTTGGAGCAATGGGCTAAAATTAACAGGAAGCGAGATATTTCACAATGAAAATCACCATTTTTAGTGCATCGCTCTGGTTGACAAGTGGTCCTATTTGAACGAACTCCTCCTAGGGATTTTATCCAATTGACTTCAAACTTGGTAGTTACATTCATATAGACTTCCTGAGTAAAAGTTATCAAAATTATGAATTTTGATGAAAGAATGTGGGCGTGGCGCTCCGTCAGATTTGACCTTGTCCCGATTCTGGCTAATGTGTGTGTTCAATTGAGCGAAATGCTTTGAAAGCGGTTCGCGCGTCTTCCGACTGGTGCCTTCCGACGTGCCAGCCGTCGAGTTGCGTGGGAGTGCGAGGGCCCGTTCAACGCTGCTTGCAGCTTTAATTAGGGCCCGAGCACGCACTGTGTGCGAGGCCCTATTGTTTTTCAAATGTTTATTATTTTTTTTCATAGTTTTTTTTATTCTTATGCTTAATCAAGTAAAATCGCATTTTCGACAGCCTATATGTACTCGAAAAGTTGCGAAAATTTGCCTACCCCCCCAAAGTGGGGCGTAAATTGACATATTTTGGGGGTCTCACACATGGACGGACGAAAATGGCTCTACGGCGCCACCTACGTTTCGATTGTCGGAGGAGCCCCTCGACAAGGTTTCATCCACGTGTACGAAATTTAGTGGGAGTATGTAACATCCCAGGCCGCACAAAAAAGTCTCTTGGTGACCCGGGCTACAGCGAAGCGTACGGCGGGCACTTTGTTTCAAAGTTGGCGTTTTCGTGTTTTTGGGGTCATTTTCAGGGGTCGTATTTGAATGAACTCCTCCTACAGCTTTCATCCTATCTGTTTGAAACTTGGCGTGTGTGTTCTTCAGGCCTCGACTATGAAAAGTTATCAAAATCGTGAGGTTCAGATTTACTGCGTCAGAGGGGCGGGGCCACGAAATTTGGCGTTTTGGCGTGAAATTTCGACGTGCTATAACTTTGCCAAAAATACTCCAACCTTCATCAAACTTCTGATATATAATCACAGTCTGGCCTAGAATACATTTCCATAAAAATTTTTCGAGATTTTCACAGCGCCTCCTAGTGGCGACAGAAAAGACTACTTTTAGGAAATGACGTCCAGCTCGGAAAATATTGACCATATCCACGTCAAACTAGGTGTAGATGTTGTCAAGGCCTGGGGGTTGACATGTGAGAAAGAATTTCAACGTTAGATCAAAGGGTGTAGCCGTGACGCCGTTTCAAAGTCAAGCGTGCCGATTTTTTCGACGAAAAATGGAACTCCATTGACTTTTTGGCTGATTTTCAGGCAAAAGTGTTGGGCTTTTAAATACTTTGTCAGAGCTGTCTGAAACTTCTTGTGGTAAATAACAGCAATATTATGCAAAATTCGGCTGCATAATTAATTAGGGGGCGGGGCGAAACCGCTCTATAGCGCCCCCTTGAAAATTTCTTTGACGCAGCCCCACCACAGTTTTATACACAGAATTATGAAACCTCAGCCGAATTGTAGAACCTGGCAAGACCTACAAAAAAGTCTCTTGGAACAATGGGCTAAAATGAACAGGAAGCGAGATATTTAAGAATGAAAATCACCATTTTTAGTGCATCGTTCTGGTTGACAAGGGGTCCTATTTGAACGAACTCCTCCTAGGGATTTCGTCCAATTGACTTCAAACTTGGTAGTTACGTTCATATAGACTTCCTGAGTAAAAGTTATCAAAATCATGGATTTTGATGAAAGAATGTGGGCGTGGCGCACCATCATATTTGCTCCAACATTCGAATTCCTTTTACTTTTTGGCTGTTTTTTAAGCACAAGCTGTGGTGTTTTCATATGTTTTGTCAGAGCTGTCTGAAACTTCTCGTGGTTATTAAGACCAAAAAGATGCAAAGATCGGCTGCATGTATAAGTAGGGGGCGGGGCAAAATAGCTCCATAGCGCCCCCTTGAAAATTTCTTTGATGCAGCCCCACCACAGCTTTGGACACAGAATTATGAAACCTTAGCCGAATTGCAGATGAAGGCATGACCTACAAAAAGTCTCTTGGAGACATGGGCTACAATTAACAGGAAGCGAGATATTTAGGCATGAAAATCACCATTTTTGCTTTTTTGGCCGGTTGAGAAGGGATCATATTTGAACGAACTCCTCCCAGGGATTTTGTCCAATTGACTTCAAACTTGGTAGTTACGTTTATATAGACTTCCTGACTAAAAGTTATCAAAATCGTGAGTTTCGATGAAACGCCGTGGCCGTGGCACTCCGTCAAATTTGACCCTTTGATACGACCTCCAAACTCCATTTGCTTTTTGGCTGTTTTATACGGCAAAGGCGGTGTTGCTTTCATATATTTCGTCAGACCTGTCTGAAACTTCTTGTGGTTGTTAAGACCGATATTATGCATCTTTCGGCTGCATAAAAAACTTAGGGGCGGGGGGGAACTTTTTCCCGCAGCGCCCCCTTGAACTTTTCTTTCAGGCAGCCCCGCCACAGTTTTAGACACAGAGTGATGAAACCTCATCTGAATTGTAGAGCATGGCAAGACGTACAAAAAAGTCTCTTGGAGCAATGTCCTAAAATGAACAGGAAGCGAGATATTTGAGGAAGAAAATCACCATTATTTGGGCCCGAGCAAAAAACCATTGTTTTTCGTTTGGACGTTTTCTTCTCCTAAATGAATCGCATTTTCGACGGCCTATATGTACTCGAAAAGTTGCGAAAATTTGCCTACCCCCCCCAAAGTCGGGCGTAAAATTACGTATTTTGGGGGTCTCGCACGTGGACGTATAAAAATGGCTCTACGGCGCCACCTACGTTTCGGTTGTCGGAGGAGCCCCTCGACACGCTTTGATCCGCGTGTACGAAATTTAGCGGGAGTATGTAAAGTACTGAGACGCACAAAAAAGCCTCTTGGTGACCTGGGCTATCGCCAAGCGTACGGCGTGCACTTTGTTTCAAAGTTGCCGTTTTCGTGGTTTTCGGCTCATTTTCGGGGGTCGTATTTGAACGAACTCCTCCTAGAGCTTTCATCCTATCTGTTTGAAACTTGGCGTGTGTGTTCTTAAGGCCTCGACCATGAAAAGTTATCAAAATCGTGAGTTCCGGACTTACTGCGTCAGAGGGGCGGGGCCACGAATTTTGGGGTTTTACCATGAAATTTCCACGTGCTATAACTTTGCGAAAAACACTACAATCTCCCCCAAACCTCTGATGTATAACGGCAGTCTGGCCTAGAATACATTTCCATAAAAATATTTGCTGATTTTCACAGCGCCTCCAAGTGGCCAAAGAAAAGATGGCTAATGTGTGTGTTCGATTGAGCGAAATGCTTTGAAAGCGGTTCGCGCGTCTTCCGACTGGTGCCTTCCGACGTGCCAGCCGTCGAGTTGCGTGGGAGTGCGAGGGCCCGTTCAACGCTGCTTGCAGCTTTAATTTTTTTATTATTCTTTTTCTTAGTCAAGTAAAATCGCATTTTCGACTGCCTATATGTACTCGAAAAGTTGCGAAAATTTGCCTACCCCCCCAAAGTGGGGCGTAAATTGACATATTTTGGGGGTCTCGCACATGGACGAACAAAAATGGCTCTACGGCGCCACCTTCGTTTCGGTTGTCGGAGGAGCCCCTTGACACGGTTTCATCCACGTGTACGAAATTTAGCGGGAGTATGTAACATCCCAGGCCGCACAAAAAAGTCTCTTGGTGACCCAAGCTACGGCGAAGCGTACGGCGGGCACTTTGTTTCAAAGTTGGCGTTTTCGTGTTTTTGGGGTCATTTTCAGGGGTCGTATTTGAACAAACTCCTCCTACAGCTTTCATCCTATCTGTTTGAAATTTGGCGTGTGTGTTCTTAAGGCCTCGACCATGAAAACTTATCAAAATCGTGAGGTTCACATTTACTGCGTCAGAGGGGCAGGGCTACGAAATTTGGCGTTTTGGCGTGAAATTTCGACGTGCTATAAATTTGCCAAAAATACTCCAACCTTCATCAAACTTCTGATATATAATCACAGTCTGACCTAGAATACATTTCCATAAAAATATTTGGAGAATTTCACAGCGCCTCCTACTGGCGACAGAAAAGACCACTTTTACGAAATGACGTCCAGCTCGCAAAATATTGACCATATCCACCTCAAATTAGCTGGAGATATTGTCAAGGCCTTGGTCTTGACATCTGAGAAATAATTTCAACGTTTCATCAGAGGGCGTGGCCGTGACGGCGCGTCAAAGTCAAGCGTGCCGATTTTTTCGACGAAAAATGGAACTCCATTGACTTTTTGGCTGTGTTTCAGGCAAAAGTGTTGGGCTTTTAAATACTTTGTCAGAGCTGTCTGAAACTTCTTGTGGTAAATAAGAGCAACATTATGCAAAATTCGGCTGCATAATTAATTAGGAGGCGGGGCAAAATCGCTCTATAGCGCCCCCTTGAAAATTTCTTTGACGCAGCCCCACCACAGTTTTGGACACAGAATTATGAAACCTTAGCCGAATTGCAGATGAAGGCATGACCTACAAAAAAGTCTCTTGGAGAAATGGGCTAAAATTAACAGGAAGTGAGATATTTAGGCGTGAAAATCACCATTTTTGCTGTTTTGGCCTGTTGAGAAGGGGTCACATTTGAACGAACTCCTCCTAGGGATTTTATCCAATTGACTTCAAACTTGGTAGTTAGGTTCATATAGACTTCCTGACTAAAAGTTATCAAAATCATGAGTTTCGTTGAAACGGCGTGGCCGTGGCACTCCCTCAAATTTGACCCTTTGATACGACCTCCAAACTCCATTTGCTTTTTGGCTGTTTTATACGGCAAAGGCGGTGTTGCTTTCATATATTTCATCAGACCTGTCTGAAACTTCTTGTGGTTGTTAAGACCGATATTATGCATCTTTCGGCTGCATAAAAAACCTAGGGGCGGGGGGTAACTTTTTCCCACAGCGCCCCCTTGAACTTTTCTTTCAGGCAGCCCCGCCACAGTTTTAGACACAGAGTGATGAAACCTCATCTGAATTGTAGAGCATGGCAAGACGTACAAAAAAGTCTCTTGGAGCAATGGCCTAAAATGAACAGGAAGCGAGATATTTGAGGATGAAAATCACCATTATTTGGGCCCGAGCAAAAAACCATTGTTTTTCGTTTGGACGTTTTCTTCTCCTAAATGAATCGCATTTTCGACGGCCTATATGTACTTGAAAAGTTACGAAAATTTGCCTACCCCCCCAAAGTCGGGCGTAAAATTACGTATTTTGGGGGTCTCGCACATGGACGGATAAAAATGGCTCTACGGCGCCACCTACGTTTCGGTTGTCGGAGGAGCCCCCGGACACGGTTTCATCCACGTGTACGAAATTTAGCGGGAGTATGTAAAGTACTGAGACGCACAAAAAAGCCTCTTGGTGACCTGCGCTATCGCCAAGCGTACGGCGTGCACTTTGTTTCAAAGTTGGCGTTTTCGTGGTTTTGGGCTCATTTTCGGGGGTCATATTTGAACGAACTCCTCCTAGAGCTTTCATCCTATCTGTTTGAAACTTGCCGTGTGTGTTCTTAAGGCCTCGACCATGAAAAGTTATCAAAATCGTGAGTTCCGGATTTACTGCGTCAGAGGGGCGGGGCCACGAATTTTGGGGTTTTACCATGAAATTTCCACGTGCTATAACTTTGCGAAAAACACTACAATCTCCCCCAAACCTCTGATGTATAACGGCAGTCTGGCCTAGAATACATTTCCATAAAAATATTTGCTGATTTTCACAGCGCCTCCCAGTGGCCAAAGAAAAGATGGCTAATGTGTGTGTTCGATTGAGCGAAATGCTTTGAAAGCGGTTCGCGCGTCTTCCGACTGGTGCCTTCCGACGTGCCAGCCGTCGAGTTGCGTGGGAGTGCGAGGGCCCGTTCAACGCTGCTTGCAGCTTTAATTTTTTTTTTATTATTATTCTTTTTCTTAGTCAAGTAAAATCGCATTTTCGACTGCCTATATGTACTTGAAAAGTTGCGAAAATTTGCCTACCCCCCCAAAGTGGGGCGTAAATTGACATATTTTGGGGGTCTCACACATGGACGAACAAAAATGGCTCTACGGCGCCACCTACGTTTCGGTTGTCGGAGGAGCCCCTCGACACAGTTTCATCCACGTGTACGAAATTTAGCGGGAGTATGTAACATCCCAGGCCGCACAAAAAAGTCTCTTGGTGACCCGGGCTACGGCGAAGCGTACGGCAGGCACTTTGTTTCAAAGTTGGCGTTTTCCTGTTTTTGGGGTCATTTTCAGGGGTCGTATTTGAACGAACTCCTCCTACAGCTTTCATCCTATCTGTTTGAAACTTGGCGTGTGTGTTCTTAAGGCCTCGACCATGAAAAGTTATCAAAATCGTGAGGTTCAGATTTACTGCGTCAGAGGGGCGGGGCTACGAAATTTGGCGTTTTGGCGTGAAATTTCGACGTGCTATAACTTTGCCAAAAATACTCCAACCTTCATCAAACTTCTGATATATAATCACAGTCTGGCCTAGAATACATTTCCATAAAAATATTTGGAGAATTTCACAGCGCCTCCTAGTGGCGACAGAAAAGACCACTTTTACGAAATGACGTCCAGCTCGCAAAATATTGACCATATCCACCTCAAACTAGGTGTAGATGTTGTCAAGGCCTTGGTCTTGACATCTGAGAAATAATTTCAACGTTTCATCAGAGGGCGTGGCCGTGACGGCGCGTCAAAGTCAAGTGTGCCGATTTTTTCGACGAAAAATGGAACTCCATTGACTTTTTGGCTGTGTTTCAGGCAAAAGTGTTGGGCTTTCAAATACTTTGTCAGAGCTGTCTGAAACTTCTTCTGGTAAATAAGAGCAACATTATGCAAAATTCGGCTGCATAATTAATTAGGGGGCGGGGCAAAATCGCTCTATAGCGCCCCCTTGAATTTTTCTTTGACGCAGCCCCGCCACAGTTTTATACACAGAGTTATGTAACCTTAGCCGAATTTTAGATGAAGGCATGACCTACAAAAAAGTCTCTTGGAGAAATGGGCTAAAATTAACAGGAAGCGAGATATTTAGGCATGAAAATCACCATTTTTGCTGTTTTGGGCGGTTGAGAAGGGGTCATATTTGAACGCACTTCTCCTAGGGATTTTGTCCAATTGACTTCAAACTTGGTAGATGTGTTCATATAGACTTCCTGACTAAAAGTTATCAATATCATGAATTTTGATGAAAGAATGTGGGCGTGGCACTCCATTAAATTTCACCCTTTGATTCAACATTCAAACTCCTTTGACTTTTTGATTGTTTCTTAATCACAAGCTGTGGTGCTTTCATATATTTTGTCAGAGCTGTCTGAAACTTCTTGAGGTTATTAAGGACAAAAAGTTACGAAAGTCGGCTGCATAATTAATTAGGGGGCGGGGCGAAATCGCTCTATAGCGCCCCCTTGAATTTTTCTTTGACGCAGCCCCGCCACAAGTTTGGACATAGAATTATGAAACTCAGCCACATTGTAGAACATGGCAAGACCTACAAAAAAGTCTCTTGGAGCAATGGGCTAAAATTGACAGGAAGCGAGATATTTAAGAATTAAAATCACCATTTTTAGTGCATCGTTCTGGTGGACAAGGGGTCCTATTTGAACGAACTCCTCCTAGGGATTTCATCCAATTGACTTCAAACTTGGTAGTTAGGTTCATATAGACTTCCTGAGTAAAAGTTATCAAAATTATGAATTTTGATGAAAGAATGTGGGCGTGGCGCTCCGTCAGATTTGACCTTGTCCCGATTCTGGCTAATGTGTGTGTTCGATTGAGCGAAATGCTTTGAAAGCGGTTCGCGCGTCTTCCGACTGGTGCCTTCCGACGTGCCAGCCGTCGAGTTGCGTGGGAGTGCGAGGGCCCGTTCAACGCTGCTTGCAGCTTTAATTATTATTCTTTTTCTTAGTCAAGTAAAATCGCATTTTTGACTGCCTATATGTACTTGAAAAGTTGTGAAAATTTGCCTACCCCCCCAAAGTCGGGTGTAAAATTACGTATTTTGGGGGTCTCACACATGGACGAACAAAAATGGCTCTACGGCGCCACCTACGTTTCGGTTGTCGGAGGAGCCCCTCGACACGGTTTCATCCACGTGTACGAAACTTAGTGGGAGTATGTAAGATACCGAGCCGCACAAAAAAGTCTCTTGGTGACCCGGGCTATCGCGAAGCGTACGGCGGCCATTTTGTTTCAAAGTTGGCGTTTTCGTGGTTTTGGGGTCATTTTCAGGGGTCGTATTTGAACGAACTCCTCCTACAGCTTTCATCCTATCTGTTTGAAACTTGGCGTGTGTGTTCTTGAGGCCTCGACCATGAAAAGTTATCAAAATCGTGAGGTTCAGATTTACTGCGTCAGAGGGGCGGGGCCACGAAATTTGGCGTTTTGGCGTGAAATTTCGACGTGCTATAACTTTGCCAAAAATACTCCAACCTTCATCAAACTTCTGATATATAATCACAGTCTGGCCTAGAATACATTTCCATAAAAATGTTTGGAGATTTTCACAGCGCCTCCTAGTGGCGACAGAAAAGACCACTTTCACGAGATGACGTCCAGCTCGGAAAATATTGACCATATCCACCTCAAACTAGGTGTGGATGTTGTCAAGGCCTTGGTGTTGACATCTGAGAAAGAATTTCAACTTGACATCAGAGGAAGTGGCCGTGATGGCGCGGCGAATATCGATGTTTCGCCATGACTGTAAATGTTGCTCTAACTTACGTGTACGTGGTCTGACCTGCCCCAAATTTCAATGCATTGATGAGATTTCGGCTCTGAACACATCTGCATTTGAATTTTTGCGATGAGCAATAGCGCCACCTAGATACATTTAACGAAGCAGGCCCGCCACAGCGTTTCACCTACCTGTCTGAAATTTGGCATACACGTGCACCATCACAAGGGCTACAAAAAAGTCTCTTTGGGCTCGACTGCCCGATGTAAAACGGCTCTATAGCGCCCCCTTGAATTTTTCTTTCAGGCAGCCCCGCCACAGTTTTGGACACAGAGTTATGAAACCTTAGCCAAATTGTAGAACATGGCAAGACCTACGAAAAAGTCTCTTGGAGCAATGGGTTAAAATTGACAGGAAGCGAGATATTTAAGAATGAAAATCACCATTTTTAGTGCATCGTTCTGGTGGACAAGGGGTCCTATTTGAATGAACTCCTCCTAGGGATTTCATCCAATTGACTTCAAACTTGGTAGTTAGGTTCATATAGACTTCCTGAGTAAAAGTTATCAAAATTATGAATTTTGATGAAAGAATGTGGGCGTGGCGCTCCGTCACATTTGACCTTGTCCCGATTCTGGCTAATGTGTGTGTTCGATTGAGCGAAATGCTTTGAAAAAGGTTCGCGCGTCTTCCGACTGGTGCCTTCCGACGTGCCAGCCGTCGAGTTGCGTGGGAGTGCGAGGGCCCGTTCAACGCTGCTTGCAGCTTTAATTAACTTTTTATTTTTATTCCAAACAGTTCCAATTTTCTTGCCGAAATCATATTTTAAAGTATTTTAAACTAGATAAATATATAATTACATTAATTTGGAATAAATCTATACCACGTGTACGCAAATCTGTCCTAGAGAAATGCAAAACAAAGGGTGGTCAAAAGCTGCCAAAATTGCTATGTCATTACTGGGCACCCGACATTCATAAACTGACTGTTTGGTACAATACTCTTGTGAAAGGGGAAGGTCCAAATTGGTCTCTCATGGTATAGGCATGTACAGCAGTTTCCTTTGTATCTATGTTGTGTGGCCCATTACCATTAGTGGTGGGGGCCCATGCAGACAATCCTATAGTGAGAGGCACTCTACGTATATGGACCGAATTTTGTAAACACTTTGGCCTTACGCAAACTTTCGTGTCAATGCCTATTACCGCCAATCCCCTTTTAAAACCCTCTTTGCTAGATGCAGCTTTTCAGAATTGGTTTGGAAAGGGACTTCATTGTATAGGGGACCTATTCATTGATGGACCGTTTGGCTCTTTGACCAGCTTGTTAAATCTAGCAAAGTCCCACTTCTTCAGGTACCTTCAAGTACGTAATTTCACTTGTACATTCTTCCCCTCATTCCTGTACAAACCTCCACTTGATTAATGTTTGAAGCTTAAGCCTCACATAGCAGTTATGCAGTATTATCCAGGATATGGAAGGTTACATGAGACTCACACCGGGGATGTAAGCACCACGGAACGGCTGCGCCACGGTTTTGCTCCGTCCTCTGCTTGGCGTCAACTCACACCGGGCGCGTACTGGCAGTGTAACGGCAGCGTAGTGAACCAGCCGTATTCACGCAAGATCACGAGATCACGCAAGAATCCTGAATGTAAGTGATAAACTGTGTATAAAAGAAACGACAACAAACAACAGCTAGCTTTGCTTGTCTGACGTGGGAGAGATCTGTCATAAATTATTGTGTTGTTCCATTAGTCTCTCGTTGTTCATGTTGAGACTCTTTGATTGATTGACTGCTGACCTGGTGGCACCGATCATGACGTAATGTTGACGTGAAGCTGTGACAGGCAACAGTTTTTTATTTTGAAAGAGGGCGGACGTGTATTACACTGATTCTGTGTCAGATTTCCTGTCTGGTGCAGTCTGCTCTGTTGAAATTGACACGGTTAGCAACGGCTCACGTCAAAAATAGAAGTGCTACAGAAAGATAGCGCTGCGGAGCAGAGAGACACTGCTGGGACGCTGCTGAGACATTCCACGGCGCGCCCAGTGGGAGTGGTTTCATTGATTATAGTGGCAGCGATCAGCAACGGTGACTGCGGTGCAGACGTTCTACGCCGCTTACGTCCCCGGTGTGAGTTAATGACAATGACAAATTAATCATATCCAATAAAGAAGGGCTAACAAGAGGTAATACAGGCATGTGAGAAAATTAGGACACCCCATTAAATAATCAGCTCTTTATTTAGAAATGGTTCACATACCAATATCCAGTCATGTTTATATGTATTTTTCAAAAAGAAAGTGATTTGATTGCAATTTAACAACAAAAATGAACATTGTTTGACAAATCCAAAAAAAGAAAAAAAATAAAGTATGTATTTTAATGGAGGAAAAAGTTAGGACACCCTACCCCCTAATAGCTAGTGTTGCCCCCTTTGGCTGATATAACTTCAACGAGACGCTTTTTGTAGCCTTTTACCAGTCTCTGACATCGATCAGGAGAAAGTTTGGCCCACTCCTCAATGCAGAATTCTTTTAGCTGTGAGATGTTTGAGGGGTGTCTTGCATGTACAGCCCGTTTCAAGTCACCCCACAGCATTTCGATGGGATTAAGATCAGGGCTTTGACTTGGCCATTCCAGGACTCTCCACTTCTTCTTTTTTAGCCAGTCCTTGGTGGATTTGCTGGTATGCTTTGGGTCATTGTCTTGTTGCAGTATCCAGTTACGCTTCAGCTTTAATTTTTTGACAGATGGTTTCACATTTTCTTCAAGCACCCTCTGATACACAGTAGAATTCATGGTAGATTCTATGATGGTGAGCTGGCCAGGTCCTGCTGCAGCAAAGCAACCCCAAACCATGACACTGCCCCCTCCATGCTTTACAGTTGGTATGAGGTTCTTTTCTTGGAAGGCTGTATTTGGTTTACGCCAAACATGTCTTCTGTTCTGGTGTCCAAATAATTCAATTTTAGACTCATCTGTCCAAAGAACCTTATTCCAGAAGTCGTGGTCTTTGTCTATGTTCTCTCTGGCAAACTTCAGTCTGGCCTTGATGTTTTTTTTAGAGAGCAAAGGTTTCTTCCTTGCACACCTCCCATGCAAGTCACACTTGTGCAGTCTCTTTCTGATCGTAGAGTCATGCACTTTCACATCGACAGTTGCCAGAACCTGCTGTAATTCCCTTGATGACACTTTAGGATTTTTCAGGACCTCTTTGAGCATCTTGCGTTCTGCTCTGGGGGTAAACTTGCCCGGATGTTTTCGTTGTCGTTTCCGTTCGGCCAGATCTTGGCATGGTGGCAGTTGTTTTAAATGTCCTCCACTTGTAAATAATTTTGCGAATGGTGGAATGGCTGATGTTAAATTCTTTTGAAATCTTTTTAAATCCTTTACCAGACTCGTAAGCGGCCACAATCTTCTTTCTGAGGGCATCAGGAAGCTCTTTAGACCTCACCATGGCGCTCACCTCAACATCTCAACTGTCAGGGCCACACCAAACTAAATCTGAGGTTTAAATAGGGCAAGGCTCCATTCAAATGCTGGGTAACGATGTACTAATCATGTGCACCTGACGTGATGCACCTGTTTGGGATTTTCAACATTTTAAGAGGGATAATATAGGGGGTGTCCTAATTTATTCCTCACCAGAAATTGCATTATTTTTTAATTAAATTTTACAGAAAGTTTTAAAAAGGCTTTTCTTATTTTTTTATTGTTTAGTTATATTACTTGGATCCCTGAGTTTAATTAAAATTGACATTAACTACCCATATGTCCAAATATATTTTAAAATACACAGGATTTCATAAGATGTCCTAATTTTTTCACATGCCTGTACATCCTTGAGCAGCCCGGTTGGGATGGGGTCTAAGAGACAGGTTGACGGCTTAGATGAAGAAATTATGAAGTTATCTGATGAAGGTCGATGGGAGAAAAACAGTCTAAATATATATCAGGTTTTACAGCTGTTTCCAAACTTGCTGTATCAGAATGCAGGTCAGTGCCTGTTGAGGGGAAGAGGTGATGATTTTTTTTTCTCTAATACTTATAATTTTATCATTAAAGAAGCTCATGAAGTCATCAGTACTTAGACCTTAAGGAATACATGGGTCAATAGAGCTGTGGTTCTCTGTTAGCCTGGCTGAAGAGAAACATGTAGTGAGGGCAACATATGAAAATCTGGGAACTAAATCCTTACCAAGAAATTTCTTCACAATTGTGTTTGGGAAGGTGTGTAATATCATGTCTTAAAATGTTGAAATTCAACTCCCGTGGGAAACCTCCTAAAAAATTGCTCAAAGTTGGGGTACTGTAACCGATTTTTGAAAAATCGAAAATGTTAGATTTGGCTGTAAGTAACTTGTGAGGGGTCAAACTATGGGTTTTTCATGATTCTGAGTTGATTGCAAGCATTAGTTTTTCACCAAAACCACTCCTTAGTGCAAAAACAGCCACCCCCACTTTTCCCACTCACTGCATTTTCAGCCATTATTCACGAATAAAGGGTTCCAAACCCGCCCACGTCCCCAAAAACAAAAAATAACCCAGTTAATACTGAAAAATTCTGTCTTTTTTCTATTTGTCTAAAGAAACAGCCTCATATAAGGTAATAATTGTTAGGGCAGCATTAGTTTTTCACCAAAACTGCTCTTTAGTGGAAAAACAAACATTTGAATTTGAAAAGTAGCATTATTCGTTTATTTCAGTATCTTGCATAATACTGATCCACTCTGCCACACGCTTCATGTGTCAATGTCTGAGTCTTCTCTGAAATGAACATCATCACGAACACAATTCTTGCATGTAGTGCCTTTGCAAACTCCACATGCCGAGATACACCTGACACCATTCTTTGTGCAGCTGCAGCGGCAGTCGACTTTGAGCAATTTTTTAGGAGGTTTCCCACGGGAGTTGAATTTCAACATTTTAAGACATGATATTACACACCTTCCTTAACACAATTGTGAAGAAATTTCTTGGTAAGGATTTAGTTCCCAGATTGGTCAAATATCTGCTAAAATGCCCTTACTAATGGGGTTGTTCTTATTTTCCTCTATTAATGAAGAGTAGTAGGCTGTTCTGGCATTAGGGAGAGCCTTCCTGTATATGGCTCGGATGTAGAGCGGGTCGTCCACTAATCAGAAGATCGGCTGTTTGATCCCCTCCAGTCAGTGTGTTGAATTGTCCTTGGGAAAATGGATGGTAAATGGATACTGAACCCAAATTGCTCCTGAAGGCTGTGCCATCTGTGTGTGAATGTATATGAATGGTTAGCTCCTAAAAACTTATGAGCATTTGGCACCTTGCATATATGAATGTGTGTGAATGAGATACATACTGCTAATACATCTAAGCTCTTTGAGTGGTCGGAAGACTACAAAGGCACTATATAAGTACAGTCTATTTACCATAAGATTATTAATCTAGATTCTTCCAGTTTAGTGGGATGCCATTTGCATTCAGATTTACGTGCCTCCTGCTTTAAATTATGAGTCTGCTGGCTATACTATGGTGCTAACCCCCTCTGTTTAATTATCTTCTTTGTAGAGATGCTATAAAGTCAAGAGTTGTCTGTAATGAGCCGTACCAAGACTATTGTTGTCTCACAAATTTCTGCTTTGATCTTGTACTGCAGCTCCCCTGATTTTCTGGTCCAATTAAGTCGAATGGTGCTTTCTTCTTCAGCATGCAATAATACACAGGACTCGTCAGATATTGGCAGTAGAAGTAACTCTTTATTATCTTTACAGACCACAAGAGCCCGAGTCACCCATGGATGGACTGACTCTGCTGACTCGGGCTTTCTCTTATATACCTGTATGCAAATTTCCCGACTCCCACCTTTTCTGCAGATGTCCAGCCTAGTATTTTCCAAGTTTCGTTCTGACCTAATGGTGCAATTCATGGTCCAGGTGCATCTTTCTGGGACTTGCCAAGAGGAATTCATGGTACTTTTCCATTACCTAATGGTGTCTCGTGTCGGGCCACCTGACCCACAGTCCACTGAGGCCCACCACGTTTCCTTTTGTTCTTTGCTTTTCCAAATTACACTGTTTTGTTGTGTTTCACGCTTCTTGCTGTGTTTTAATTATCCACTTTTATTACTCATTACACTATTAGATTTGGGCCTTATAATTGCAGTATTTTTCTTATATTAAAAGTCCCTTTAATGCCAAGTCTTACACCATTATGTCACAGAACCTTTGTACTGCATTTTCTAAAAGTTTAATATACCTTGTGCTAATACGAATCACATACTTATACACCTCATACCAGATTATACCGAGGTCAAGTGTTCACTACTTCATTGTTCTTGTGCTGTTACACTCAGTAGGTTATACATTGAATATCAGGTGCTCAACATACTATCAAACCAGTGTGGTTAACGTAGTACACTTCATCCAACACTCTGTGCTCAGTGTGACTATTTGAGTATTACATGTTTTCAAAAATACAATACTTTAATCATACATCGCCTCAGAGGAGGGGTTCTACTTCCAGTGATTGACAATGACTAAAATGTTTCCAGTTACCAGTAGATACTTCAAATGTCAGCATAGTATATAAATTAGCATAATACTTCACCCATTGTGTAACCGTTATAGATTTCACCCATTTTAAATGTCCCTTAAGTGCTTCACCCATTATACGTTATGTGTATGTTTGAACCTTACATGCTTATATGTTTAACTCAATGAAATGCCCCCTTAGAGCAAAAGGATTATAGTTAATTTCAAAGGAATCAAAGCACACACTGAATCATAAGAAAAACTGTAAGTCACGTTGAAGCAAAGGATACGAGCTGTTTTTAGTGCAGAAATGCTATGCTACTTGTCAATGCAAAAAATTTATACTACATATCCCCCCTTTGTGACTGATATCCCTCGTCACAACCACAGCGACGCTGCTGCGCAGAAGAGCTTTTTATCGGCATGTCATGTTAAGTACAACACGGAGCAATTCTCACACAGGCAACTAAGGTATACAGACAAAAGGTGACATGAAATGATTATTAGATAATGTGGTAGTCCGTAGGATATTATACAGGATTGCGTAGCAGTGTGGGTGTGAGATATGATGTCATTAGGCAGTCCGTAGGGGAAGGAATATTCTGTGGTCGTCTTTAACGACAGATGTCAGCCAAGTGGCGCTGAACCAGGTCGTTGATGAGTTGATCTCTGCTGGCTAGCAGCTGCCGCAAGTTGTCACACTCATGCAGCATTTGCTGTCTTATCATAGCTTGCTGCTGGTATGACTGCTCGAGATCTTGTTGCAAGTGGTACTCTCTCGCTGACCGGTGTTGTTGAGTTTGTGCAAGGTGTTGTTGCATTATGGTGGGCTCATGCCTGAGCTGAGATTAGGCGGTGTCTGAGCTTTTTCTGGTTTTGGTTTGAATAGCGATTCTTTTTCTTCCTCACCCTCAGAGCGGTCAGCTCTGCAACTTTGGCAGGATTTTGGTTCGGTTTGATTTTGGTTTGGTTTGGGAGGTACTGACGAAATTGGGGCATGTCCATGTCTGCCAACTGTTGACCTGTAATGACGTTGGGTCCTGGAGGAGAATCATCTCGAGATGGCGGTTCAGGTCGTGGTTGTAGGGGTACAGGCTGTACCTGTGGTGCAGTAATCACAGTAGGCATGATTGGCGGCTGTGGCCGTGGCAGACGAGGAGGTGCCGGTGCAGGTGGATAGTAGTCATCTTCGCTGTCTTCGGTGGTAGGCGAACTCACGAATTCCAGCAGTTCACAAAGACGAGACCTTGTCACAGGAAGAGAAGATGCAGGTGCGGCGGCTGAAGATGGAATCGGCACTCTGGCCGGAGTTGCAGGGGGCTCTGACTTAACTGGGGGCCAGGGGATCAGCCTTGGGGCCACGGGCGGAGCTGGTGTTGTGTGACGGTGATGTGGGCGAAGAGTGGACCGAGTCCTGCTGATCAGCGGATGAGGATGAAACTGGAGAGGTTGGTGAGTAGCTGTGGAGCCCCTCTTGGTCAGCATCATCAGGATGCTGACCTCAGCAGATGGTCCCCACCAGCGGGTGCTGTCAGGGAGGTTTTGGAGCAGATGACCAATCAACTCTGCCACGGTCCGCTCTGGAGGTGTGTCTGACATGGTTGATTGGTGAGATAAGACACATCATGAGAATCCCCTCAGCGCCCAGTCCACACAGTCAGTCGCTGGCTATAATCTTTAATGAACCCTGTTGGGGCTGCCCCTACCGCGACCCTAAGTTGATCGTTGTACGAGTCATACTGTCGTCTATACCTACCTGAGCTCTCTCTTACAGCTGCTTTACCTCTTTTGTGCAATGCCAAATGTGTGCTGAATAAGACATCAGTGCCCCAACATACTGTAGTTACTTGTACTTGGGCTTTTGTACAAACAGGAGCTTTCCTTGTGTCATTGCTATTATACCAGTGGTCACTGCACATTCATCTAATTTGAGTCTGAGTGTTTTGTGAGATGAGTTTCTTCCCTGGGGGAAGAGGCTGCTGTGGGGGTGTCTGTTGCCCTTGGTCTGAGTGCTTCTGGTGGAGCGCCTGTGGCTCCTGATGTGCCTTCTCCTGAATCATCATTCCTTGGAGAAGTTGCACCACTGCTGCTCTGTGGGCTCTCTTTGGTTGGCAGTGATTCAGAGCTTGAGGTGCTACCTCTCTCGGGGTTATGTCGGCCTGTCGGCCTCAGTCTTTCAGCTATTCGCTGAGAACGTCTCTGTCCCTGTAGGGAGGCGTCGCCTTCTCCCTGGGTGTGCAGGGGCTGATGTCTGAGCTGCTGGGCGGCGTCGCCGTCCCTTGCACCTTCGGCCCTCTGCGGTGATGTGGTGTTTGCTCTGGTGCAGTGATTAAGGTGGAACCAGACGATCTTTAGAGCAGTGGGTGTCACCAATGTGACTTTATACGGCCCTTCTCTTCTGGGCTGATCCCACCTCTTTTTGAACACTCTCACGTACACTCAGTCTCCTGGTTCAACCTGCTGTTCTGGCGGAACAGGCTCTCCCCTGCTTTCAGTTGCACCTTTGACCTGTTGAAACACAACCTTATGTATTTGAGACAGATGTTTCAAGTAATTAGTCAGTTCTTTTTCACATTGCTCCAGCGGTGGTCCCTCATATGGACCTCTACGATAGGGGACCGGCAGTGGTCTTCCCGTTAACATTTCATGTGGTGTTAGATGGGTTAGTCTGGTTGCTTGTGTTCGCATAGACATTAAAGCAAGCGGCAGAGCATCTACCCAATTTAGCTTGTGCTGTGCATCTGCCCTGATCTTTGCTAGCTTGGCCTTTAGGATGCCGTTAGCTCTTTCTACTACTCCCTGTGACTGTGGGTGATATACACATCCAAACTTTTGCTTGATTCCCAACATTTTCAATGCAATCTTCATTACGTCTGCTACAAAAGCCTTGCCATTATCCATACTGAATGTGTCCGGAATCCCAAACCTTGGGAAAACTTCTTTACACAAAAACTTCGCGGCTGACCTTGCATCCAGTCCTTTGGTAGGTACGGCTTCTACCCATCGACTTACCCATCGATCTATTACAACAAGAATGTTGCCTCGTTGTAGCCTCGTACTCGTTCTATCATGTCTATGTAATCCATCATCAGGTGCCTAAATGGACCATCAGGAGGGGGAATATGCGCCAACGGTGATGTAAATGACTTTCTAACATTAGTACTGCGCACATTCAGTCAAGCAACAGGCTGAGGAAGGCATTAGGCCGATATTCAGACATTCAGACACTCACTCAACACCCTGTCCACCGTGGCTGCCAAGAACGGCGACCACCACACCGCTTGCAACCGTCTGATAATTACCCCCCTTGAACAGTGATCTTGTCCATGGGTATCTCGTATAGCTACTTTCAGCAAAGCTGTAGGCAGCACAAAATGTCCCTGGCAACTCCTCCATAATCCTTTCTGAGGGCCCTCTTGACTAATTCTCATGGTCCCCCTTTTTGGCCATACTGATTGTTCAAATGCTCCGGCCCTGTCCTGTGCAGCTATTAACGATGCCATATTTGTGAGTGGCTCACAGTCTTCAGCCACCAACAGTGGTCCAACACTTCCACTTGATGCTGCCCTTTTTGTTGCTTCATCAGCCAAATTGTTACCTCTATCAATTAACGAGTCTATTTTCTGGTGGCCCACACACTTAATAATGGCCACCGCTTTTGGAAGATGGATGGCTTCTAGCAAAGCGGAGATAGCTTCCCCATGTGTAACTGGGGTTCCATCGGCCCCAAGGAAACCTCTCTGTTTCCATATGTTACCATGGACATGACATACTGCATATTGCATACTGAGAGTCAGTGTATACATTTAGTCGTCTATGCTCTCCTAGTCTGCATGCTGCTGTTAAAGCTTTGATCTCAGCCAGTTGTGCTGAGCAGGGCTGAGCGAGCTTTACTGCCTGAACCTCTGTAAAGGTGTCATCTTGATTAAGTTACACTATAGCAGGGGTATTCAATTAAAAGTCCCCAAGGTCCGGTTATTACATTTTGCCCAAGTAGAAGGTCCGAGCGAAAGTCATGGCCACATTTTTAAAAAGTAAATAATTGTTTAAGTTTTTACTTAAAATGCGAGATATTAGACACATATTCAATCTCTTATCATAAATAAAAGTAGTCCCAGGCAATCAAATACGTTTAAGGTTTTTATTTCAAGTCAACCAAAAGGGAATCCTCAGAAAAAAATAAATAATAGTGCAAGCTGAGTGGACTTCCTTTTTTCTATAATGCAACAGTCCCATGCTTGAATAATTGAAGGTCTCTTCAAGTGAAAGAAACTGAACTTCATTTTTCATAAAACATTTTTCTTTGAACTGTCCTTTCTTTCTTAATTGAAGCCTTCTTCATGTAAATAAAAAAGTAAACTCAGGAAAAATGAACAAAAAAGTGCAAAACATTTTTCATGGAACTCTCCTTATTCTTGAACTTTTTCATCTTTCATCTTTTTCTTCTTTTTTTGCTTCAATGGGAGAAATGGGCATGTGGCTGACCTGCCAGGAGTTTAAATCTGGGTTGAAACGGAGTTAATGCCATTCTCATGCTGACATGTAGGTGTTCATTGGTGAGCCTGGATCGGTGCTTGTTCGCAGGGTGTCCTTGGCTACCGGCACGAGTTTACCGGATTGACTATAGTAGCAGCGCCCGCGGTAAATTTCTATGTGCGCTCAAAACCGCTCTATGGGGAAAACACTACTTATTTCGCCAGTGGTTGCGGTCCGGACAGAGCCATTTCCCAGTCCGGATCCGGACCGGAGTCCGCTAATCCGTGATGTCCGCACTATAGCATAACCTGCATGATTACCTGTTATATCTCTAAAACATGATCCATCTACAAACAGGGTAAGATCTGCTGCTATGGGTTGATTATACATGTCCTCACGTGGTTTGAGGAAACTTGCTGTTGTTTGAACACGATCATGTGGTTCACCTTCAGTTGGGATCACCATCCGGGTTGCTGGATTGATTGTGTTGCAGCGTTGAACTGTTATTTCTGGTGCTGAGAGGATCACCTCATAACCTGTTTTTCTAGCTTGAGTTAGAACGAACCTAGGACTGGTTAGCATGGCATGCAATTGATGAGACGTATGTATGGTCACTGGGTGACCCATAGTTACTGCTGTGGCTTTTTGGTACACAAATGCTGCTGCTGCCAATCCCTGATAGCAGGGAGGCAGTCCTGATTCAATGTTATCTAATTTAGTTCTATAATATGCTAATGGTTGCTTACCAGTCGGAGTATCTTGCATCAATACCGCACACACAAATCCTCCTCTTTCCGCAACATATAAATCAAACATTTTAGAGTAGTTGGGATTGCCTAAGGCTGGAGCCGTCCGCAAATCCTCTTTTAGTGCTGCAAAAGCACCTTCTGCTTCCTCCGTCCACTGCAATGTGTTTGAACTATTATTCTGTCCCGCAGCCTTAATCAGTGCACGCAACGGAGCGGCTTTTATTGAATAATCACAGATCCAAGGTCGGCTGTAGCCCGCCATGCCCAAGAATGTCAACATTTGACCAACAGTTTGTGGTTTCGGGGCCTTTGCAATGGCCTCAATTTGGGATGGAGCAATAGCTCTTCTATCCCCACTTAGTTTTCGGCCTAGGTACTCCACCTCTTTTTGGCAGAACTGCAGTTTGTCTCTACTTACTTTGTGGCCTCCTTCTGCCAGTGTTGTCAGTACCGTGATTGAATCCTTTTCACATTGGTCTCTGGAGGCACTGCATATCAATAAGTTGTCCACATACTGTATTACAGTACTCTGGACGTTCAACCGCTGCAGGTCGTCTGCTAAGACTCTGTTAAACAGCGTAGGACTCTCCACATATCCTTGGGGCAGTCTTGTGTATGTGTACTGCTGCCCTCTGTAAGTAAAAGCAAACAGGTGCTGTGAGTCTGGATGTACTGGTACACTAAAAAACGCTGAACATAGGTCAATTACTGTGTACCACTTGGTGTCTGGTGGGATGTTTGAGAGCAGGGTACAAAAAAGTCTCTTGGAAAAATGGGCTAAAATTAACAGGAAGCGAGATATTTAGGCATGAAAATCACCATTTTTGCTGTTTTGGGCGGTTGAGAAGGGGTCATATTTGAACGAACTCCTCCTAGGGATTTTGTCAAATTGACTTCAAACTTGGTAGTTAGGTTCATATAGACTTCCTGACTAAAAGTTATCAAAATTATGAATTTTGATGAAAGAATGTGGGCGTGGCACTCCATTAAATTTCACCCTTTGATTCAACATTCGAACTCCTCACAAGCTGTGGTGCTTTCATATGCTTTGTCAGACCTGTCTAAAACTTCTTGAGGTTATTAAGGACAAAAACTTCCAAAAGTCGGCTGCATAATTAATTAGAGGGCGGGGCAAAATCGCTCTATAGCGCCCCCTTGAATTTTTCTTTCAGGCAGCCCCGCCACAGTTTTGGACACAGAGTTATGAAACCTCAGCCAAATTGTAGAACATGACAAGACCCACAAAAAAGTCTCTAAGGGCAATGGGCTAAAATTGACAGGAAGCTAGATATTTAAGAATGAAAATCACCATTTTTAGTGCATCGTTTTGGTTGACAAGGGGTCCTATTTGAACGAACTGCTCCTAGGAATTTTTTTTTATCCAATTGACTTCAAACTTGGTAGATGTGTTCATATAGACTTCCTGAGTAAAAGTTATCAAAATTATGAATTTTGATGAAAGAATGTGGGCGTGGCGCTCCATCAGATTTGACCTTGTCCCGATTCTGGCTAATGTGTGTGTTCGATTGGGCGAAATGCTTTGAAAGTCGGAGGCTCGCGAGTTTTCCGACTGGTGCCTTCCGACGTGCCAGCCCGTCGAGTTGCGTGGGAGTGCGAGGGCCCGTTCAACGCTGCTTGCAGCTTTAATCTTTTGAATCTGTTTTTTGTATTGGGAAGATGGGAGTGTTGCAGGGACTTTTTGTTTTTACTAGTACTCCTGCAACCTCAAGGCCTTCTATTATCGGCCTAATGCCTTCCTCAGCCTGTTGCTTGAGTGGATATTGTTTTTTGTATGGTAATACTATCTGCGGCCTGAGTTTTATACGTATAGGCTCTGCTGACTTCACTATCCCTACATCTGTTTTATGCATGGACCATATCTGCTTTGGTACTTGCTCTAGTAATTTTACATGCTCATCTGTCAGTGGCAACTGTTTGGGCGGTCTTGGGCTTAACAGTACTCTTTCTGCTATTGCTTCGTTGACTGCTAACGATGTTATACTCAAATATTGTTTATTCCCTGAAATAAAAATGTTTCTGTCCGCTGTTGGATGCCAACTTTGCTGTTGCGCCGCTTTCACCATTGGGCCTAGATCCTGACACCGGTAGCCATCTGCTATCAGCAGGGTTACATGTGGCACAGAGTTTCGGACCTGGAACCAGGGTTGCAATTTGTTACTAAGAGTTACTTGGGCCGCCACTCCTTGTGGTCCGATGTATATGGTTTCACTCTCCACGTACATCCTTTCGGTTGACTTCTGCTTCCCAACATATCTCATAGTCTTCGTGAGATTGCATTTCATCATACATCAATGTGCAATGCCATGGCAATCGAGGTTCTTGTGCCTTTTCATACATTGCCATGGCCCATCCTTTGTAAGGCTCCCATGTTCGTGCCAGCTGAGATCTTGCAGGATGCTCACACCTTAACCAATACACAACAGGACAAATGTCTTTCCTTTTCTTCAGATCAGCAGTTTCTGTCGTGCTTTGTTCTTCTGTGGCTTGTGCTAGCAGCATTCCATGGGCCGTGTTTTAGGCTCTTCTTTAGGCTGTACTGAGATGACTGGCAAACATGTGCTCCCCTGCACTAGGCTCCTCTAGGCCCCCCTATTGCCAGCTTCTGGCGGGACCTGTCCATGGGTTGGTGGGACAGTCTTTACGTTGATGCCCCTGTTGGTGACATCCCCAACATCCTCCGTCTCTTGACTCCCTGTGGATTTTCTTCACTTAGATCGAGAGTGGAACGGGTGTGCCCATACTGCTGTAATGGGCGTCCTCTTCCTCCACCTCGACGATATTGGCCGCGACCTCTAGGCCCTCCATATCCAGATCTGTAGTTATCTGGTTGATTTACGTGAACATGAATGGGTGGCAGTGGTCCTGCCATTTGTGATGGTTCTTGGTGTGTGTTGGGGTCCCGCCTGGACCTGCGGAACCATTGGCTGCCCTTGTTGTGGCTTGGTGGTTGTGGTTTTGTGGAGTGGTGACTGCCGCCGGCTGCACTTGGGCCTGTCCTGTGGTCATCACTGGGGCTTGAACTTTGTTCTTCTCTTTCTTTTGTTTAGTATGTAGCTCATTCAACTGCAGCTGGGCTAGCTTGGTTGCCAAGCGTTTGCACTCTTCTTCCTCTTTTTGTTTTTCCTTCCTCACACCTTCTACATGATGTATGAGATGTTCAGAGAATAGTGGCCAGTCAATTTTCATGAACCCAACCACATTATCTAAGCGTTTCTGAACTTCTAGAGGCATCGCCTTCTTTACCATCACTTTAAACAGAATCTTTGTTGTGTCATTTGCATTCCATGGTCCCCCCATTTGCTCCCTCCAGTTTCTCTGGAACGTGGCGGCGAACTTAGCTGGACATTCATCATCCTTTAATGTCACTCCTTCCAGCTTCGAGGGATCCATTCTCTCAGGGTACTTCTTTCTTAGTTCTGCCCACACTGCATTGTGCCAGGTGTTGAAACCCACATGGTCTACAGTGTTGCCTTCCACCAATTTCCTTAAGTCTGCTCCAAGCAGTATTTCTTCTGCCATATGCTTGCCTGTTATGTACATGAGCAGCGCTTTTATGTCACCCAATGCCAACTTTACTCCAGCTCTATTTTCCTCCAACGTTGTAATCCATTTATTGGCACCTCCCGTTAGCTCTGGTAGCCTGCTCACCAGTCCAACCATGTTGCAGTACGACCATGGCACATAATGCTGGTCCTGTCCTTTAATTATTATGGGAAGCATTGTTTTTGTTTCCTTTCCCGCACCTCATCGCTTGACAGACTTTTGCGAGATTGGGTAGATAGTTCCTCTGGACCTGGACGTGGCTCACCTCCCCTCAGCTGTCTTCCACTTCTGAGCTTCATACCCGATTTAGGGCGTTGTTCACATTGCTCGCCTCTGTTTAGGTCCAATTCTTCAAGTATGCTCCCTAATTTTTCCCATGTTTCACCTGGATTCTGGTTATTCACTGTGACCATTGTTCCTTCCAGCTGCATTCTTAGTCTCTGCGGCCCACTGTTAGGTGTGGACTATAAAGTCTGTTTCGTCTCAGCCAGAGATTCCATGATATTGGCGACTTCTCTTTCTAGGTTTTCTACTTTGTTCATTTCCACCTCTAATTCCTCCAGCTCTTTCATTTCTCGCTGGTGTCCTTTTTGAGCATATGGTGACTCCAAATGGTGACTGGCTCTCATGTCGTATGGTTCTTCTTCCAGGCTTTGGCTTCGGAGTAGGACTTTCTTCCGTACCACAGGTGGCTCCGACGGCTGAGCTGTCAGTTCAGCGTACAGCCCTTCTTCCCTTCTTCCATGTTCACGCTTCCTTTGGGACTCCACATACTGCTCCCTTTCCTTCATTCTTGCCACTTCTTCACTCACTGCTTCCTCATACTTTCCCCTACAGGAGACTGATGTCGCCACACCGGCTGGGCTACTGCCTGCTACTGGCTTACTGAAATGTTGCATGTGAGTGCGCTTGAACTGACCCTGACTATCCTGATGTACAACACTCTCTAGCTGTGTGTACTTTCAGTTGCTACACTCACCCTGTCTGATAAGAAGCTTTCTCCATCTACATCATTAGTGTCCTGTTGAGTCGCTGTCCAGGTTAGCTGTATTTTGCCTGTTAGCTCTCCCTCTGCTGCACCTCTAACTGGACACTGATATCCCTGACTCTTTGCTGGATCTGGTGTAGATTGACCGTAGTATGGAGGCGGGCGTTCTAATAGCACCGCAGGTGGCTCTTCACCTCGTTGTGTTACAGGCATCTGTATCTGCCTTCGTCCTTCCTGTCTAAACCACCTCAACACTTCCCTCTCACTAGCCCTTTTTGCCTCTCTACCACTACTTGTGTCTTTCGCTTTATAGTGTTTAATGCTAGCTTCCACTTCATTGCAAAAGGCTGCGACAAAGGTTCCATCTTCCGGCCACTGTAACTTTCCTGTGGTTCGTCGGTGCCATTTTCTGACACAGCTCCGTATTTGTTTTTCATGGCCAGGCTGCCTTTTGATCACCTGCTCCATGGCGTCAGCTCTCTGCCACCCTTTGCCACTTTTGCTCCCATGTATCCTTGTTTGGCTTCACCAGCTCTGGGGACTTCTGGGATTCCTTCCTTTGTGGTTTTAATTCGGGCAATTACTTCATTAACCATCCTAGGTTTTTAAATTTTTTGTTCTCTGAATGGATTATATCTCAATACTCCGACAACCTTGGTGATACAGCCGAACTTGCCTGTTTCCCACTTAACTCTTCTGAGTGCTGCATTTAGCACCACTCTGGGGTCTATAGCTGTCCTATGTCTTCCCTCAGTGATATTTAAAAAAATGGTGTTGATGGAATGATCACTGATTTTCCTGGATTGTTGCACAACTGCTCCAGAGGCAAAGCCAAATACCTAGTGGTTCATAATCCGCGCAGAATTTGCTTCCATGGACCCAGGGGGAAGTGTTCTTGCATGTGTGATAAATTGACGAATCTTGTTTTTTTCCACAGCTTCCGGTTAATTTCTTATTGATCTTGCCAGTGCTCAACTCCCTCTTTGTCCTTACATGTTCGTTCCAACCATAAATGTCCTCTAATTCAAATGATCGGCTGTTATTACTTCTTCCTCACTACTATCTTCATTATTCCTCATATATATATATATATATATATTCTGTTTTAGTGTTAGTGCTTAATAGCTTTGCTCATAACCACAGTACTCCTTCTCCTTCTAAGTTAAATACTCAACCATTCTTATAGTTATTCCACTAAGAAATAGCACTACAGCTATAAGAAAACATTCCAAGAGCTAAATGTCCCTTTCGGGACTGCTCCCTTATTTCCTCTAAACTCTCTATTCTGTACCTTTTGTTAACTCAAGTTGTTTACTTATTCTGGCTGCTCTAAGTTGCACTTAACTGTTGTTTATTAATTTTCTTATAATATAATAATATAATAATATAATCTTATAATATTTTCTTATGTATTTTATAATGCTTTTCTTTATTAATTAATTCATTTATTTATTTACTTACTTATATTTATTATTTACTTAGGTATATTTATTTGATTGCTTACATGTATTTATTTAATTGCTTACATATATTTATTTAATTATTATTGTTGCTTTATAACACTTTCTTGTGTGCTTTTATAATGCTCATCTTTATTAATCAATTCATTCATTTATTTAATTACTTACATATATTTATTTATTATTATGGTCGCTTTCTTTAAATAATTATTTGTTGCTAGGTTCTTTTACCGTGACCTTCAGTCTGTTTTGTCAGTTTATGTTACAGTTCGAGGCCTACTAGTCATTTATTTGTCTATTTCATTCCTATTTTACTTTCAGGATTGCTTGTCAAACTATCACGAGTATTTTACTTTAGAATATGACAATACACCATATATTCCTCTATTTTATGTTAAAGTCTCGATTTTAAATTATCACTTCACTTCTCTTCCATGTGCTCCAAGTCCTCGGCACTGGGGTAGAAAGGTTTAAGGTTGCAGACATGCACAGTCCTTGCATCCAAACCGGTGTCTTCCATAACAACTTGGTAATTCAGTGGTCCGAGTTGTTGTACTACACGATAGGGACCTCTACATTTTTTTGCTAGTTTAGCCGTGAACTTTTCTTTAGCCTTTGACAGAGGAAAATTTCTAACCCATACCCTTTGTTTGGGTTTAAAACCAACGTTTCGGCGGTTCTTATTGTAATTCCTCAGTTGCCTCTTCTTTGCTTTTTTTATGTTTTCCTCCACATCCGTTTTGAGTTGTGTGAGGTGATGCACAACATCATAAGCAGGCTCATCAGGGGATAAAATCCTACCTTTCAGAATTTTATCCATCGGACTGTTCAGTTTTCTGCCAATCTGTAGTTCAGCGGGTGTTACACCTGTAGTTTCTTGAACAACGGAGTTTATGGCAAATCTGAATTCTGTAAGGTATTGATCCCACTTACCATGATTTTCATCCAAATATGAGGCTATCATAGTTTTTAGAGTACGATTGACTCTCTCCGTCATATTGGTCTGGGGATGATATGCTGTGGTGAGTTTGGGAATCACAGTCCACTGGTTACAAAGTTCACGAAATAGAGAAGACACAAATTGAGGTCCCCGGTCAGACAAGATGAAATCAGGTATTCCCCATCTTGTAAAAATGTCCTTCCTCAGAAATCGGGCTATTGTTTGAGCTGTAGCAGTTCGCAGGGGAGTAAATTCAACCCAACGAGTGAAATAATCCACTACCACAAGCAAGTATTCATTCTTCTCCGAACTTCTGGGTAAGGGTCCCATAAGGTCAATGCCAAGCATCTCATTAGGGCCTTGGACAGTTGTTTGTTGCATCCTTCCGGCAGGTTTTTGATTATCGGCTTTCAGACTTTGACACATAACACATTTCTTTATAAAGTTTTTCACATCCGTCTACATTCCAGGCCAATATGCCACTTCATATAACCTTTTATAGGTTTTGAAGATTCCAGCATGTCCACTCAAGGGATTTTCATGATAGTTTAGGAGCATTTGTTGAACCAGACTACGGGGAATGTAGAGCCGATAGTGGAACTGATTTTCTGACTTTTTTGTTTTGTGATACACTTTATCTTCCTGGATAGCAAAATCCTGATTCACTTTGCTATCTCCTTCCGCGAGCTGTTTGGTGATTTGTTCTATGTCAAGGTCCTTATGTTGTTCTTCCCGAATGGTTTTAAGGGATATAGGAGCAGTCTCCTCATCGAGAGAGTACACACAACAACCGACAGTAGAGGGAATTCTTGAAAGGGCATCAGGAGCATGGTTAAGTTTTCCCTTCCTGTACTCTACAATAAAATCAAACCGTTGCAATCTGAGTGACCATCTAATCAAGCGACTTGTTTTTGTTGAGGAAAGGACCCACTTTAAGGCAGAGTGATCGGTAATGACCGTAAATAGCTTAGGTTCAAGATAGTGCTGCCATTTTTCTAGTGCCCAGATGACTGCAAGGCACTCTTTCTCTGTGACTGAGTAATTCTTTTCAGCTGGGTTTAGTGTTCTACTGACAAGCAAGAACTTCCTCAGTTCCATCATCCTTTCTCTGGGTAAGTATGGCTCCAAGACCAGTGTCACTTGCGTCAGTATAGACGAAGAATGGATGGTCTGGATTTGGATGACCCAGGACAGGTGGAGAAATCAAGTTTGACTTAAGTTTGTCAAAGGAATGCTGGCATGCTTGACTCCAAATGAAAGGTTTTCCTTTCTTTTTTAGGTCGTTCAATGGCTGAGCAACTTTTGAAAAGTCTGGCACAAATTTATGATACCAGCCTGCCAGCCCCAAGAATCTCTGAACTTCCTTAAGATTCTTCGGCACCGGATAGGACCGAATTGCCTCAACCTTGTCAGGATCAGCACTAACCCCCTTCCCAGAGACAATGTGGCCAAGGAATCTGATTTCCTCCAGACAGAATCGAGATTTCTTGAGGTTAACAGTCAGATTGGCTTTACAGAGACGACCAATTACAGTCCGCAAACGCTCAAAATGTTGAGTCACAGACGATGAGTACACAATTATGTCATCCAGGTAAACTAGACAGATCTCTCCTCGTAGTCCTTCCAAGACTTTCTCCATTAGTCTTTGGAATGTAGCAGGTGCATTTTTAAGTCCAAAGGGCATCACATTAAAATGATATAATCCACGGTGTGTAATGAAGGCTGTTTTTGCTTTGCTTTCTGGATCCATCGGTACTTGCCAGTATCCACTATTTAAGTCAATGGTAGAGAAAAGAGTGGCTCCAGAAAGTGACTCCAGAATTTCATTGATGTTCGGGAGAGGATAGGCATCGGTTTCGGTGACAGCATTGACTTTTCGAAAATCAACACAGAATCTATGACCGCCATCTTTCTTTGGAGGTAAAACGACAGGAGATGCCCATCCTGAGTGGGAGGGTTCAATGACTCCAGAATTAAGCATATCCCCAGTTGTTCTTCCACAATAGCTTTCTTGACCGGTGAGAGTCTATAAGGCCTTTGTTTGATCGGCACACAGGTAGTGGTATAAATGGTGTGCTTCAAAACATCAGTTTTCCCAGGTTGGTTAGTACAGACCTGTGGGCTAGACTGAAGGAGATTTCTTAACAGATTCTTATCACTTTCTTGTAAATGAGCATCCTTCACAGCAACATCGATGTAATCTTTCACTTCCATTCGCACAGGCTCCAGAGAGAGAATGGGAGGTGGAACAGAACTTATTAGTGTAAGATTCAGGGCTGCTTTGTTCTTGGTCATTTGAGTGGTTCTTTTGTCATGGTCTCTTTTCTGTGAGTAGTGGGCACTACCAGGCTGGAATGGATAAGTAAGTCACATAGATGATCATTCCAACACTAGAAATAAAGTCTAAGCCTTTATTATCACACCTGTATGCAAATTTCCCAACTCCCCTCTTTTCTGCAGATGTCCAGCCTAGTATTTTCCAAGTTTCGTTCTGACCTAATGGTGCAATTCATGGTCCAGGTGCATCTTTCTGGGACTTGCCAAGTCGAATTCATGGTACTTTTCCATTACCTAATGGTGTCTCGTGTCGGGCCACCTGACCCACAGTCCACTGAGGCCCACCACGTTTCCTTTTGTTCTTTGCTTTTCCAAATTACACTGTTTTGTTGTGTTTCACGCTTCTTGCTGTTTTTTAAATATCCACTTTTATTACTCATTACACTATTAGATTTGGGCCTTATGATTGCAGTATTTTTAAAAGTCCCTTTAATGCCAAGCCATTATGTCACAGAACCTTTGTACTGCATTTTCTAAAAGTTTAATATACCTTGTGCTAATACGAATCACATACTTATACACCTCATACCAGATTATACCGAGGTCAAGTGTTCACTACTTCATTGTTCTTGTGCTGTTACACTCAGTAGGTTATACATTGAATATCAGGTGCTCAACATACTATCAAACCAGTGTGGTTAACGTAGTACACTTCATCCAACACTCTGTGCTCAGTGTGACTATTTGAGTATTACATGTTTTCAAAAATACAATACTTTAATCATACATCGCCTCAGAGGAGGGGTTCTACTTCCAGTGATTGACAATGACTAAAATGTTTCCAGTTACCAGTAGATACTTCAAATGTCAGCATAGTATATAAATTAGCATAATACTTAACCCATTGTGTAAGCATTATAGATTTCACCCATTTTATGTCCCTTAAGTGCTTCACCCATTATACGTTATGTGTATGTTTGAACCTTACATGCTTATATGTTTAACTCAACGAAATGCCCCCTTAGAGCAAAAGGATTATAGTTAACTTCAAAGGAATCAAAGCCCACACTGAATCATAAGAAAAACTGTAAGTCACGTTGAAGCAAAGGATACGAGCTGTTTTTAGTGCAGAAATGCTATGCTACGTGTCAATGCAAAATTTTTATACTACACTATCATTGTGGTTGTTCACACATTAAAAATTACCTACAATAATTACTTTATCTGTTTTAAGGATCAAGCCTGATGCAAATTCAGATAAAATTTCAGAGTAAGGACCTAGAGGTCGATATACTGTAACAAATGGTAAAGTATGATGATATCGGCGCACACAGTTGCAGCAGGTCAGTGCTTTACCGATCGGTGCTTTGTTTGGCTTTTTGTCTATGTATTGTTCTTCGTCCAGTGTTTATCCGGTTGGGCGGACAACATCTATAGCCGGTATAATCTCCTTAAGATAGCTGTTTGTTATGGACGGAGTGTTTCAGCCGAGTATCTCCGTATGTCAACTCGCAACATAACACATCGCACAGCTGATGCGACACTGGCATTGCCGTGACTGTAACCAAGTGAACCCCCTCTTATGCTGTGAACGCTGACTGTCGCGCTGACCCTTCGTCAGCTGATGCGCAGCGCGAGTGCGTAAAGTACTCACCTTTGTTCAGCCAAGCGGGAAACAACCCACTTCCTGGTTGTGAATGAGGACTGAGGCGGCAAAAATTACGGCTGCAACGCAAAATACAAACCTGTATTTCTTACCAGGTTTCTGTCGAGCCGTGCTGAAACTAGTACCAGAATCAAGACCTGAACAGACAGCCGGTAAGCGTCGCGTTTGCTGTAGTGTTGGGAAGTTCGACTCTTTTCACTGACTCGGATCTTTAACTCTCGGACAGTAAATTGAACTAATCTTTTTTTGAGTCATTTGTTCATTTCGTTCATTTTTACAGCAGGGGGCACTGTTTGCCCTTTTGTGGGTGTGTAAAAAAGGCAGCTGAACACTTAACACTGAAGGCAACACGGTTTGCTTCAGCTGACAAAGATAATAAACAAAATGCCACAAGCAATTCAAACCATATGAAAACCTAGAAAAGCAAATACACACCACAATAAAGTGACTGTGTCCTGTATCCTCCCTGCCACTGTTGATTAACACGAACGTACTGCCAAATGAACGATCCAGATGAACGAGAACCAAGAACGAACCGTTCACTTGCCTGTCACGTGACAAATGAACGAACCAGATGAATGAATCGTTCACTTGCCTGTCACGTGACAAATGAACGAACCAGATGAACGAGAACCGAGAACAAACCGTTCACTTGCCTGTCACGTGACAAATGAACGAACCAAATGAACGAGAATGAACGGTTCGTCTGCCTGTCACGTGACAAATGAATGATTCAGATGAACGAGAACGAGAGCGAGCTGTTCACAGCTGGTAGAGGACAAGTGAATGTAAAACTCAGTTTGACAATAAAGTTAGACAAAAAGTAACAATTAAAAAAATGTTTACATGGTGCATTTATTGTATCCAAAACATGATTATTATTATTATTATTATTATTATTATTATTATTATCACTATTATTATTATTAGTAGTAGTAGTAGTATTGTTGTTATTGTTATTATCACAGTTGTTGTTATTATTTCTTTTTTTATGACACAAAATCAACACGTTGATATAATTTTCAAGTAAAATTTCAAAGTATTTGTTTACAAACAAACTTAACATTATATACACAATTATAACACTACATACAACACTACGCATAACACTATAGACATCTAGAAGAACAGAAGACCACTAATTAATTATGATTTTATTAATAAATAATGTCTGTCGGGTGTCACAGCTCTGTAGCTGAGCTACAGCTGTCACGTGACAAATGAACGAAAGAACGATCCGTATGAACGATCCGGGTGTGTGAACGAACTGTTGTGCTTAGTGCTCTTCAGCCTGAGCTGCCAGTCACGTGACAAATGAACGAAAGAACGAGCCATATGAACGAGCCGTATGAACGAGCTGTAGGTCCATGGACGAACTGTTACGCTTAGTGCTCACCACATTGCCTCACGTGACAAATGAACGAGGACCACAGTTGAGTGAGTCGTGAACTGATCATTTCCGTTTCCTGTCCTGCTGACAGACCTTATGCAGCTGCCTGTCATCATGTGGCGAGGGAAGGTACTGCATGAAAATGAACGAATC
This sequence comes from Nibea albiflora, assembly GCA_014281875.1. NCBI lineage: Eukaryota > Metazoa > Chordata > Actinopteri > Sciaenidae > Nibea > Nibea albiflora. Next base: position 48,669 of record CM024792.1, read on the forward strand.
ACTCACTGAAATGACTCATTACTCCCGAGTCATATAAAAGATTAGTTCGTTTTGAACGAATCGTTCACGAACGACACATCACTAGTTTGCTGTTGTTAATCGTCATTGTAAACGGGATGAACTTGTTGCGCTGACGAGGCATTGAAACGCGGGGAATTGTTTGCGTTTGTAGCTATTTCGTTTGTAAATATTTCGTTTGTAAATATTCACGCGGTGTTCTGTGTAAATGGTGGCTGGTAAAGTTAGCTATGGTTTTGGTTTGTATCCATACACCGAGAAACGTGGGTTTAAACGTGCCTCCTTATATTTGTGTACAGCACATGTTAATTGCACAGAGTATATAGTTTGTTAACATATATTTAAAACCGTAGCGAACCTTGCTGGTTACTGCTAACTTTATTCATAAGTTGGTCTAGTAACCTACTTAATTCATGATACAACCTGTGGTTTAATTAAGTATGATTAAATTAATTATATATATGTGTGTGTGTATATATATTCATAGATGTATTTACAGTGAAACAGTTAATTTAGCATTGTCGACTTGTGAATGTATTTAATGTTAAACTTTTGATTGATTATTTAACTCTTGTGTAACTGCTTTAACTACAAATTGATAAATAAGTGGTTTTGTTTGTCTTTTTAAGGTTTTTCACCTGCACTAGCAACAACAGTTGTAAATGTCTGGGCCACAAAGGTTGAAGGAAAAAATAAAAGGAAAAAAGGAACAAAGGCCTGGTTATTGAGTGGATTCCAGCTTTAAACATTCAGTATTGGTACTACCCATCAAGTGTGGGACAAGCACAGCAAAAAGAAGCATAACACTTGACACTGACAGTGTGTGACAGAGTGGTCTTTAAACCGAGATGCAGACTTGGTCTGTGTGAGCTGCACTTCATCAGAGGCTCTGAAGTTAACATTTAGTGAGGATTTGTGGTGCATTTCAAATCAAATCAAATCACATTTTATTTGTATAGCCCAAAGTCACAAAACAAATTTTGCCTCAGAGGGCTACAATCTGTAGGCAGTCTAGTCCTATGGCAGCATAACTAAGGAAAGGCCTGAGCCAACCCTAACTATAAGCGCTATCAAAAAGGAAACACAGTCTTACTGTATCTACGTTTATCTTTAGCCAGCAGTTTCAAATTTGACTGTCGCCCCCGGGATGCATTTAACTATGAAAATCTGTTTAGGTGAGCAGAGAGCACCGTAGCAGTAACACCGATAACCGGAAGTGAAAGAATATGGGTGTTTTATGCAAGAATTTTTAAACTTAAACTGGTGGTAAATTCGAGATTCAGCAAAGGTGTGCAAATAATTACCAAGTGAAGTGCTTTTCTTGTGGTTGTGCTTTTGTGCAGTAACAGTGATATTCTGTCCTATTTTATGTGGCTTGCGTTCAGAAGCTTAATTTAGTTGTTTTGTGCATAATATGGTGGACAGTGATATATAAAAAAAATCCCATACGAGGAAAGATGTATATTCTAACTCACATAGTGTGTGTATGTGGTAGTGATTGTGATCTAACATGACAGTAAATGCACATCATATGACCCATTTACATGCAACTAACCAGTATTAACAATTAGCAATTGTAATCCAGTTTAGAACAATCATGGTATTTCTGGGGTATATTCCAGAGAGCGGGTTTAGTGAAAACAATAAAATGAGGGAAACTCAGGATGAATAGCATGATAGCTGAGTCTGTGGACCTGAGTTTTTTTCCATTTCTTCTTGTTCCTCCTTCGTACAGAGCCAGACACACTGTTTTACTTCCTTAACCTCCTGAATCAGTCTAGTAGTATTGATAAGCAGGACCACAGCAACAGGTGCAACCACAATCCCTTATCTAGGCGAAGCCACGATCCTGTGAGACAAGGAAGCACAAAAATTCCAGAGAAGAAGCTAATTTAATAACGTGCAGTAATGAAGCATGAGTGTGTGACAGCTGTCACTGGTTCAATTCTGGCTGATGACCTTTGTTGCATGTTACAGATCTCTCTCTACCCCATTTCCTGTCTTTTCACTGTTGCTTATAAACATTATAAGGAAAACATTCAGAATCTTCATTTCTGATTCCTACTCCAAATATTCAGTGAGGCGATCCTTGTGTCAGTACAAGTGAGCATGAGGAACATCTGATTATTCTTTTTGTATAAGCCTATTATAACAAGTAACACCATGATTGATTAATAACTTTAATTAATTTATTAAGTTAAGTTATAACTGAATTTATTTATTTATTTCATTTGGGGACTGTATTTTGTATCTGTGGTTTCTAATGCAGGGATTGACCACAACAGTCTTAAAGCTGGTGGGTATTATGCCAGTAGTAGCTGCAAATGAACATTATGTAGTCTTTCGCAGGAGATAGCCAAAGATCCTCAAAAGGTTTAGCTGGCTGGGCATCAAAGGGACTGGTGGTTGTTTTAGAAGATAACACCAGTTTAGATTTTTTAACAGCACATATTAACTGGCATTCAACAACAATATGATGACGAATGTCATCTATTTTGCAGAAAAAGTCTAAATAAATCATGGTGAGCTGCTAAAAGACAGATGATTTTTAAGGAAGTTTGGCTATAGTGTCAAAAAGAAATCTGGGATTGTGGTTATTGTTACTGAAGTAAGACAAATATAATTAAAGCCCCAAGCGAATGAATGGGCCCTTGCGCATGTACATACGTCGGGCAAGTTTTAAGTCAATTAGATGAAGTCCCTGGGAGGAGTTTGTTAAAACAGAACATAAGAAGCAACCACTTTTTCTCATAGGGTCAAATTTGAGAAAATAGCCCCACCCACACCATTTCATCAAAATTAATAATTTTGCTAACTTTTCATAGTTAAAGACTTAAGAACACACACACCAAGTTTAGATGAGAAGATTAGATTAGATGAAATCCCTAGGAGGAGTTTGTTAAAATAGGCCACATGCAGGGGGCAAATTTGGATCAAAGGGTCAAATCTGATGGAACTTTTCATAGTCAAGGCCTTAAGAACACACACACCAAGTTAAGATGGGAAGATTAGTAGTGAGGGCAACATATGAAAATCTGGGAACTAAATCCTTACCAAGAAATTTCTTCACAATTGTGTTTGGGAAGGTGTGTAATATCATGTCTTAAAATGTTGAAATTCAACTCCCGTGGGAAACCTCCTAAAAAATTGCTCAAAGTTGGGGTACTGTAACCGATTTTTGAAAAATCGAAAATGTTAGATTTGGCTGTAAGTAACTTGTGAGGGGTCAAACTATGGGTTTTTCATGATTCTGAGTTGATTGCAAGCATTAGTTTTTCACCAAAACCACTCCTTAGTGCAAAAACAGCCACCCCCACTTTTCCCACTCACTGCATTTTCAGCCATTATTCACGAATAAAGGGTTCCAAACCCGCCCACGTCCCCAAAAACAAAAAATAACCCAGTTAATACTGAAAAATTCTGTCTTTTTTCTATTTGTCTAAAGAAACAGCCTCATATAAGGTAATAATTGTTAGGGCAGCATTAGTTTTTCACCAAAACTGCTCTTTAGTGGAAAAACAAACATTTGAATTTGAAAAGTAGCATTATTCGTTTATTTCAGTATCTTGCATAATACTGATCCACTCTGCCACACGCTTCATGTGTCAATGTCTGAGTCTTCTCTGAAATGAACATCATCACGAACACAATTCTTGCATGTAGTGCCTTTGCAAACTCCACATGCCGAGATACACCTGACACCATTCTTTGTGCAGCTGCAGCGGCAGTCGACTTTGAGCAATTTTTTAGGAGGTTTCCCACGGGAGTTGAATTTCAACATTTTAAGACATGATATTACACACCTTCCTTAACACAATTGTGAAGAAATTTCTTGGTAAGGATTTAGTTCCCAGATTGGTCAAATATCTGCTAAAATGCCCTTACTATAGATGGGATGAAATCCCTAGGAGGAGTTTGTTAAAATAGACCACATGCAGGGGGCAAATTTGGATCAAAGGGTCAAATCTGATGGAGTGCCACACTCAAAATTCATAATTTTGTTCAATTTTACTCAGGAAGTCCATATGAACACGACTACCAAGGTTGAAGTTGATTGGATTCCTAGTAGGAGTTTATTCAAATATGACCCCTTCTCAACCAGCCCGAAACACCAAAAATGGTGATATTCATTCTTAAATATCTCGCTTCCTGTTCATTTTAGCCCATTGCTCCAAGAGACTTTTTTGTAGGTCTTGCCATGTTCTGCAATTTAGCTTTCATAACTCTGTGTCCAAAACTGTGGCGGGGCTGCCTCAAAGAAAACGTCAAGTGGGCGCTATAGAGCAATCTTGCTCCGCCCCCCCAATTAATTATGCAGCCAACATTTGCATAACATTGGTCTTAATAATGACAAGAAGTTTCAGACAGCTCTGAAAAAGTATATGAGAGCCCAACACTTTTGCCTGAAAAACAGCCATTGGAGTTAGAATTTTTTTTCAAAAAAACGTTTTTGACTTTGACGGGCCACTGTGTCTACATAGTTCCTCAAAAACTCACTATTTTTGTAGGGGTTCTTCCCAAGGTCGTTTCTGATATTTTCACTCAGGTTCAGCACCGCATGGTTAATATTGACTGTCATCTTGAAAAAGTGATTCTATCACCACTAGGAGGCGCTGTGAAAATCACCAAATGTTGTCATGGAAATGTGTTCTAGGCCAGACTGCTTATATATCAGAGGTTTGGGGAAGATTGGAGTATTGCGGAAAGTTATAGCATGTCATAACTTTTTAAGAACACACACGCCAAGTTTCAAAAAGACAGGATGAAAGCACTGGGATGACTTTGTTCAAATACGACCACTGGAAATGACCCCGCTAAAACGCTAACTTTGAAACAAAATGGAGGCCGTACGCTTTGTTGTAGCCCAGGTCACCAAGAGACTTTTTTATAGGCCTGGGGGAGATACATGTTGCCACCGAAAGTCCAAGCGCCCATGAAACTTCTGGATTCTAAAAAATTCAGCATACTTTATTGCTTAAGTTTTTCGTTTTGTGAGTTTTCTAGCGCGTTTAGCCCCCTCAGACAGACAGAGCAGGGTTGTAACACAGTGCACCATGAAATCATGATCATAAATGTCTGAGTGTCTATATTTTTCTGTATATGTATCTGCAGGAGTAAGCGTCATAAGTCTGGCTCTATGGAGGAAGAGGCTGACAGTCCAGGAGGGGAGTATTACCACTCACCTTCCTCTCCCGCCAGCAACTCCAGGAACTGGACTGATGACATGGAAGGAGGTAACAGAATAAGAATATGAAAAGAATAAGACTCATAATGTCATAATGAGACAAACATAGCATTTATCACTAAAGCATGAGTGTAAATGCATGAGTGAATATGTTACTTAACTAGTGGAATGATTGTTTTACACCCTCTCTATGGTGTGCTGTTAAGATAGCAAAAAAAGTTCATTTTTGTCCTTTATTCACTGTTCATCCTTATAGTTCTGAAGGACCATACCTAAGTTGTATTACTAGTGCCTGTGAAGAGGAAATACTACAATAAAAAATGTCAGAAAAATACAAAAATAGTGTAGCAAACCAGAAGAATAGAGCTACGAAGCAACTGCTTTTGCTTAACTTTATTACTAATCTGGAACACAGGCTACTGTGGGCCGTAGCCAACGCCCAAAAAACAAACGAGAAAAAACAGCAGATAACATTAATACACACTAGCTAGAAATGCCATATGACCACAGCGAGCAGCTCTCTTCTGGTGACACAGTAGCGGCGTTCTGCCTTATTAAACGTCCTGCTGTAGTATGCCACTACTGTCTCTCCTCCAGGCGTCGCCTGCACAGCCCCTGAGCCAGCGTTGCTGGCATCTGTGTCAAGGATGAAAGGCAGGGTGGGGTCAGGTGGGGACAAAACCAGGGTCTCCAATAGGGCTCTTTGTAGTGCAGTGAATGCTGTATGGCACTCCTCTGTCCATGCAAATGTCTCCCCTTTTTGTAAGATACGAAACAGGGGTGCAGCTATGCAGGAGAACCCCCTCACGAACATCCTGTAGTAGGAGGCCAGTCCCAGGAAGCTATTCAGGTCCTGCACAGACTTAGGTTTGGGCCAATCCTTCACAGCTTGCACCTTCTCATTCACGGTGCCGATACCCCCTCCTCCTAACTTGTGGCCCATGAAGGTGACCTCCCGCCAACAGCATTTCTGGGGATGTAATTTTAGTCCTGCTACTGCCACTCTCTCCAACACCCGTCTGAGTGCCCTGAAAGCTGACTCGAAGGAATCACCATGAACCAGAATGTCGTCAAGGTACACAACACACTCTTGTTCGGTTGGAACAAAAACCTGCAGCCACACCGGCCCTTTAATGGAACAGTTTGACACCCCTGGTCTAGGGCCTCGTCGATGCGTGGAAGGGGGTAGGGGTCTTTTTTGGTCACCTTATTGAGGGGTCTGAAATCCACACAAAATCTCCAATCCTCTTTCAGCTTTTAGGGAACCATGACGACTGGAGAGGCCCAGGAGCTTGTGGAGGGCTCGATGAGTCCAGCCTGCTGCATCTCTCGAGGGCTTTGTCTGCTGCAGCCTGCTTGGCTAGAGGAAGGCGTCGAGGTCTTATCCTTGTGGGTTGTGCGTCTCCAGTATCGATGTTGTGCTGGATCAGGTCTGTCTGGCCCACATCCTCCTCAGACAATGAGAAACACGCTTTGAACTCAAGCAGTAGCTGCCACAGCAGATTCTGTTCACTAGGGCTCAGTCCATCACAGTTTTTCTGCCAAACCTCCCTCACAGCCAAGACTCTCTCACACCCGTCTGCTGGTGAGAGGGAAAGGCGGATGTGAGTGTGAAGCAGCGGTGGCCAGAGTGGAGGGTGGCAGGGGTGGTTCACTGGGGGAGGTGCAGCAGATGGCCATGTTGTTTGTTGTCTCAGCTGCTAGAACTGTGATAGTGTGGGTCACGGAGCAGCAAGGCTGGGACGGCCGCTTAGACATCTGGATAACATGTCCATCTGGAAAGGAGAGTGTTCCTTTCCTGATGTTAATAACACAGTATAGTGCTTCAAGAACATCCAGTCCCAGAATGCAGTCCTCCAAGCTCGCAACCCACACCCCAGAGTCACTACTGCTTCCTCCACCATTGGAGCTCGTTCTCCGGTGACGGTTTGCAGTTTCACTATGGTGGGGAAAACTGAGATCCCAGCACTCAGCACACCGGGTTTCACCAGGGTGGCTGAGGACACAGGTTTAGGGGTCCGCATCGTCCCGATCATGTGGTTCCCGATGTGTTTCCCTAATTCTGGGGTGTGCGGGAGCTGTCTCGGACCATATCCCCAACAGAGCCTTGAACGTGGCCTTCCCCTCTGTCCCTCTCTCAGTGCGGCAGCCTGCCCTAACTGTGTCAATTTGTCCATCCAGTTCAAATTGTGCATGAAAAGCTTCCGTCAGCTTTGCCATCATATCTGCCGGTTTTCATTGTGGGTGGGAGGGTTCTACCTGTCTGCTCATGTCCATGCTCCTGGCAGCTGCCATCTTCCTGCCTTTAGCGCTTCCCTCTCCGGAGCAGCTAGTAGAACCTCTGTAGCCATCCTCACTGCCATCTCTCGCACCCGCTCTCTGTGTCCTGCTGCACTCAGAGTGGTGTCCATATCCTCATCAGATCCCTCCTCCCGTTTGACCTTGAAAAGTTTCTGTGGCAACGTGTCGCTCACCCGCAGAAACACTTAGCAGTAGCAGCAGTTAGCACCTCGTCAACCAGCTATAGAGCGGCGTGGTAAGCTCCGTCGTGAAGTCCGGTCACTTCTGACACCAATTGTAGCGAACCGGAAGAATAGAGAACTGCTTTTGCTTAACTTACTAATCTGGAACACAGGCTACTGTGGGCCGTAGCCAACGCCCAAAAAACAAACGAGAAAAAACAGCGGATAACATTAACACACACTAGCTCTAACAACACCCAGCTTTTTCCAACAACAAACCCACCCCTTCAGTCTTCCGCCAATCCTCGATGCCTTGGCGACTGCCCTCACTGACAGGCTTCACCGCCTCTAACAACGCAACCCGCCCAGACGTCACCCCATACACTGCAGCCCAACTTAACTGAATGCACTAGAACAGCCACGGTGTATACACAGTCAGTTACAGTAGTTATTACTGTATAATAATAGTCAAAACATTTATTAGAAAATGCATGTTACTTTTATGGGGAGTAAATTGCAACTTATTGACCTAGGAAGCTAAAGTGGCATTCAAGAGGGCAGACAACAGATCTCAGACTGACTGTAGACGCCAGCTAATATTGTTAGGATTGTTGCTATGGTCACAGGGATGTGGGTCACGTGGTGGTGCATCAGCCAGGTGGTAAAATCAGCTGTTCACCCTGTGAATTTTGAACTGAGTGGGTGAGGGGGGAGGTCATACTGACCGCATGATCAATGGAAGTAAACTGACTGATGATTTTAGGGTTGTTGGATGTTGTGTTTTAACATTAATAAATATGCAAATCAGAACTGCAGCAAAGTTTTATTGAACAGCCAACGCGTCCGGCAGGTAAAGCCTTTCCCCTACTTAGCTTCTCTGACCATATCTTTTTGTTTAATAGTCGCCCAAATATTTTCAGCAAAAATTAGACAAACTAAGTTGGATTGGAAATGCGAAGGAGTCAGCAAGACACATATGCTTTGGATGCAGAGCAAATTAATGATTTGAATGATTGATCACACATGGACACACAGCGCATCAGCCGGGCAACATCACATGGTGATTGGCAGTATGTAACCTATTTCTGCTGTTATGTTGGTCTTGTTGGAAACAGTTTGAACTAGTTGCTACTGAATGGAAATTGGCTTGTTGTTTCGGTGCACTGATTGATGATGATGAGAGGACTGATGAAATGTTTGGACTGACATGTCTGCTCAGTGTGTGGTTTTCTGGATTTCATGGAGTTGTGATCTCATGCGATACCTCTGGCTGTTGATATTGCTGGCTAAATATAAATGTTGGTTCGACGGTTGGCAAACCTGAAGAGAAAAGAAAAATAATCCTTAATGAAAAGGCTATGTTGAATAAAAGTGAATTAATTCAAAAGGACGGCTTATTTCATCTCGCAAAGAGTTCATGAGGGAAGAGAAAAATGTTTCACTTGTGAAATCTCAGTTGGATGTTTTGATGCAACTATGTGATGATGCTACTGCTTGGCATGAATCTCTGATGCCATTAATTCCCACTGATGAACAACAAAAACAAAGGTTTTCAAAGGTTAATAAACATACAGAAGGATGTATTGAGGCTGTTGAAGCATGGTTTAAAATAATCAGCATATGTCAAAGCCAGCAGCGTCGTTAGGCCTGTTTTAGGGAGGCTGAAGTCCCCCTAAATAGTTTGGTGTTATTTTATTGAAAACTATTTTTTTTTCACAAAAAAATGCAGACAAATTCAATATAAGGCATCCAGCATATCATTTGAAATAAATAATCATATAACTTGTCATTTTCTATGCCGCGTTCAAAGGTTGGGGGGAGCAGTTTTGCCACCACTGTTACAACAGTTAAAAGGACGGCTCCACCAGACAACAAGACGGATGAACATGAAAAGGCCTGCCTCTGCTCTAAAAACTGTGGACACATACTGGCGTCATGCATTCTATTGGAGAGGAAGGCTCACAGCTAGAAGATGAATTTTCTGAAAAATAATGGAGTTTGCTTTGGCTGCTTGTGCACTGGGCACATAAGCAGAGAGTGCAGGAAACTTTTTTCTTGCAAAATATGTGGCTCACAACACCCTAGCATGTTGCACATCCATCAAAAGGAGAGCAAAACACAGGCAAAGAAGGGCAATAGTGTCTCAGCAAAGACAGTGGACAGTGGCATGGTTGAAGTGCAAATTAGTGGTCTCACTGGGGCCGGCGACCAGGATTGTACTTCCCATCGTACCAGTCAGAGTCAAATCAAGTAAGGGGCAAAGGGCAGTTGAAACATATGCCAAAGACTCAGGAAGTACTGCATCTTTCTGCACAGTGGGTCTGATTGATAAGCTGGGCCTTCCTTGGAGGAAAACAAAGATTCTTCTGTGCACAATGGGCCATGAGAAAGTGGTTGACAGTCGTATTGCATCTTACTTGGAAGTTGCTGGATTGGACAGTGATGTGTATTGTGAAATTTGTGATTATTTGTACAACATAAGATACCTGTTGATAGAAGACATGTTTGCTTGCCTGAAATAGATGCAGAAGTGGAGATTCTGATAGGCACAGATGTTCCCAGTACTTTTGAGCCTTTGGAGGTTATTAGGAGCATAAATGGAGGGCCATATGCTGTCAACACAATGCTGGGTTTGACAGTAAACAGGCCACTTGGTGGATGCAGTGGTAGTTGTGTCAATCGGCAGTTACAGTCAATAGAATTTCAGCCATCACACTTGACGAGCTCTGGAATAAGCAGTTTAAAGCAGACTTCCAGAAAACAACCAGGATCAACTGCTGGGGATGTCAAGGGAGGATTGCAGATTCCTGGAAATGGCTGAGAGATCTGTGAAGCTGGTGGATGGCCATTATAGCATTGCCTTGCCTCTTAAAGAAAGAAATATCAGCATGCCTAACAACCACATAATAGCTGAGCGTATTCCTAACCTGAAGAAGAGGTTTGTAAGGGAGCCATCATTTCATAAGGACTACACTGCATTCATAAATAACCTCATAGCAAGTGGATTTGCAGAGAAAGTGTTAGACACAGATTTGGAGCGCAGTGATGGCAAGGTTTGGTATATCCCGTATCATGGGGTATATCATCCTCAAAAGAAGAGGATGCGTGGTGTTTTTGATTGTGCAGCATCATTCAAAGAGGCCTCACTTAATGCAAATTAAGTTAAATCTTCTCCAAGGACCAGAACTTACAAGCCAGGTTGACCAGGTTCAGAAAGGAACCTATTGTTCTGATTTCTGACATTGAGGCTATGTTTCACCAGGTTCGAGTACCAGAGGAAGATGCTGACTTGTTACGTTTCCTATGGTGGCCAAATGGAGACTTTAGTCAGTGTATGGGAGAGTACAAGTTGGTCGGTTTGGGGCTACATCTTTTCCAAGCTGTGCGCTTAAAAGGTGCGTTTAAAAAAATAAAGAGCTGTTCAGCCAGCAGGTGATTGAAACTATCATGCATCATCTTTTATGTTGATGACCTCCTTGCTTCAGTGGCCTCAGAACAAGAAGCTATGTGCCTAAGAATGTTGTGTGCTAAAGGAGGCTTCAATTTAACCAAGTGGATCAGTAATAGTCATTCTGTGCTGACAGCAATACCAGAGGAGGAAAGAGCAAACAAGGTTAAGTATCTGGACCTGGACCAGGATATTTTACCGGTGGAGAGGGTGCTGGGAGTGCAGTGGTGTGCACAGTCTGACACCTTTGGATTCAGTATAACCTTTCCAGATAGCCCGTTGACCCATAGAGGAGTCCTTTCAACTGTCAGCTCATTTTATGATCCTCCTGGACTCTTGTCTCCTGTGATTTTTACATCTAAAAGGATTCTTCAAGATCTGTGCTGCAGAGGGCTGGGATGGGATGGCGCTATACCAGCACCTGCTGCCCAGGAATGGACAGGCTGGGTGAAAGAGTTACAAACACTGGCTTTAATACGGCCGATGGCTTTAATACCAGCAGATGTTTGAAACCTGCTGACTTTGGAGAAATAGCCACTGCAAGTTACATCATTTTGTGGACGCAAGTGAGGAGGGATATGGGACCATCACCTACCTGCTGTTGCACAATCATCAAGGTCTGGCGCACAGTGCATTCATAATGGGAAAGTCCAGGGTGGCACCTTTTAAAGCCTGTGACAATCCCACATATGGAACTCACAGCAGCTTTGGTGGCTGCTCGTATGGATAAGCTGTGGAGAAGAGAGCTGAGGATGGAGCTGCAAGACTCTGTTTTTTGGTCAGCCAGTACCTCTGTTCTGAAATATATCAAAAATGAAACTACAAGGTTTCGTGTCTTTGTAGCTGACAGAGTCTCAGAGATTCTTAAGATGTCTAAGCCATCTCAGTGGAGGTATGTATCTACCATACACAATCCTGCAAACCTTGACTCCAGATGTGTGAGAGGGGAATCTTTTTGAAAAAATGAAATGTGGATGTGTGGTTCCCCATTTCTCTTGCAACCAAAGGAAGCCTGGCCTGCTGATCCATATGATTTGGGAGGGCTATCTGGAGATCCAGAAGTTAGGGTATCTGCTATTGTTTCTGTGGAACAAGAGAAAGATAATGCTGTGACAAGTTCGAAGCTCATCTTGGACATGTCTTATAAGAGTGATGGCCTGGATACTAAGGCTTAAGGCCTTGTTAGTGAATATCAGAAAAAGGAAGCAGCCCAAGGATGCTAAGATGCGTTGTGGTCACCTATTGTTGGAAGAGATCAAAGACAGTGAATTGGAAATAATCAAGTTCTGTCAAAGACAAAGGTTCACAGAAGAGTTTTCTTGCCTCCAAAGGGGAGAGAGTGTGAAAGCAGACAGCGGCATATACAGGCTCACTCCGATACTGGATGATGGCGTTTTGAGAGTTGGAGGTCAGCTTAGTAAGGCAGCAATGCCTGAAGAGTCTAAACACCCAGCTATAATAGCTAAAAATCTTAATATATCAGACCTCATCATATGCCATATTCATCAAGAGGTTGGCCATGGTGGTAGGGACCATGTCTTGTCAAGGTTACATAAATGCTATTGGATTCCCTCTGCCAGTGTTGCCATAAGAAGGATCCTATCCAGATGTGTTGTCTTTTGCAGACAGCATGGAGCTGTCAGTCAACAACAAATTTCACCAGATGAACCTCCCTTCAGCTATGTCGGGGTAGATTATAGATTATTTTGGACCTTTTGACATCAGGTGTGGAAGGAGTCATGTCAAACGATATGGAGTCATCTTCACCTGTTTGGTGATTAGCAGTGCATATTGAAGTTGATTCATCTCTGGACAGAGATTCATTCATAAATGCTCTGCGGCGCTTTATTGCGAGAACAGGACAGGTTAAGGAGCTCCGCTCAGACAATGGCACTAACTTCATTGGTGCAGAGCTTGAGTTGAAACGAGCTATTGAAGGATTGAACCTTTAATTGACCTTTAATCCTCCTACTGAATCACATCATGGTAGAGCATGGGAGAGGTTAATTCGTTCCATCAGGGGAGTTCTTAATTCCACTTTGAGAGCACAAAGTTTGGATGAGGAGGGACTACAAACTGTCCTCTGTGAGGCTGAGTCAGTTCTAAATAGCTGACCCCTTACAAAGGAGTTTACACATATAAATATATTTAAATTATTCCATCACCACTCAATCATGACTGATTGCAAGTCATGGGACAGGGGTCTAGGTGAGTGCTACATCCTTCAGATTTTTACCTTGAAGATAAGCACATGGTCGTGCAGACCATATTAGTCAATCAAGGGTGTGGTGTCACCTAAACAACAAACATTTGGCTTTATCACATACTTGCTGCAAATTTATGCATTTAATTTAAGCTAAAAAGATAAAAAGATAAAGCTGGGGTGGAATTCTTACATTAAGGCCCAATATGGCCCAATATTTAAGTAGTTCTGACAAGTGAGGAGCTTTTTGCCTTGTAGACTAACAAATTAACTTATAACAGAGTCCCAGTGCCTTTGGGGATAGCACCAATAATTCTGTGCCTATATCTGTGTCTGTGGGTTTTAGGTCTGTCTCCCCCTGTAAAGAAGGCAGAGCTGGACAGTCCCTCTCCCCAGGATGACTCACCAAGACTGGGCTCCTTCACTCAGCACCACCGGCCAGTCATAGCTGTTCACAGTGGTCAGTAACCCCACATCTAACTGCCACCCATAAGGAAAACACAAATAACAAAATGTAATTTACTTTATTGTTCTCTCTCGCTCTCGCTCTCTCTCTCTCTCTCTCTCTCTCTCTCTCTCTCTCTCTCTCTCTCTCTCTCCCCCTCCCCCTCCCGCTAGGTCTGTCTCGGAGTCCCCACCCCTCCTCATCTCTTCATTTCCCATCGTCCTCCTACTTTCCTCATGGAGCAATCCGCTATCCTCCTCACCTGGCCCAGGACCCCCTAAAAGATCTGGTCTCATTGGCCTGCGACCCTGCCAATCAAACACCTAGCTCAGTAAGTACAACCACTCAAAGACAAGCTAGCTACCTCTCTATCTCTTTTCTTATTTGGTGTTTAATTACTTTTATTTAGCTTTAGCATTTCTGCTCTGCAAGGACAATGCTATGAAAGGTGCAGTATCTTTGCTGTTCCTACAACCACAAACCTATGGATAGAGACCTCTGTCAGATCCCCTTGATATGAAGGCTGTTACTGAGTGGTTGAGATAATCCAATTTGGTGAGAGGAAGGGTAGAGCTTTGATCAGTCGTTCCAATCCTTTCACAACTGTATGACTTGTAGGATTTGGTGGGATTCCCCTGGCTTTGTCCAAAGCCCAGGCAAAGTCCCTAAATGTCCACAGTCTTCGTAAGCAGGACGAACTAGAGGAGAGTTCCTGATGGCCTGTCTGGGGACCCACAGCCGATCGGGGATGGTTAACCCTCCTAGGCGCGGCTCTCTTTCTGTCGGCTATAGATAGTCGGATTCTCCCTCTTTGCGATGTCAGGCTGTTCGTCTATTCCATCTCTGAAATCATGAGTCTAATGCCAAAAATTCGATGCTCCGATGCAGTCGATCCTTCAGCACATCTTGATCCAGAGCCGGCCCTGGTCAACGAGGATAACCACGATTTTATACCCCCTGATTGCCTGATCTCATCCATGTCAGGCGATAATGAGTCACCCATTATGTAGTCCATCATCCCCTCCGTCCGTCCAGATGTATCCTGTTCATCTCATCCAACCCGTTTTTGGCCTCTCTCTCTCCGGTTTGGTTACTTAAGTTCCATTGCTCAACCTTTCAGCATGATTATTTTATCATTATTTCACCATGGTTACCATTTTACTCTTATGATCTCATCATGGCAATAACCCAACTTCCAGTTACAATCACATTCCTTTCTATGGTTACACTCATTTTAACATTACATTATTCAATACAGAATCAACATTAATCACATCTTTAGCTTAGCTCATTTTTATCTTTTGTGTATTACTCACATACTCAGAGGGAAAGTTCTTAAAATGTCCAAAGGTTTATGCCATCTCTGGCATGGTGGAAAGTCCCTTGGTTCCCTACTTCTCAGTCCATCTGCCGGGGAGGTTTCACTTCCCCATTTTGCAAGGCCAAACTGTGAGAAATCCTTTACAGCCCTTCTCTCAAGCTGTTAACATTAACTTTTAACCATTTTCGCGGACTAGGGATGTCAACTTACTTGACACCTCCGATGTTGTACCTGAAATCTGCTGTAGCCACTCATCTAGTTTGTGGATCACAGGTCTGTTGCCTTTACTCGTCACATCTTCCATAGTTGCTCATTCAGCCCTTGTTATTTCTCAAGCTTCTCATAGTCCTTCTTCCTTATACTGCTGTCACTTGGAATTGTTACATCTATTACCACAGCCTTCTTCTGTTTGTCCAACACCATGATGTCTGGTTGGTTAGCCATCGCCAGCTTGACAGTCTGGATCTGGAAGTCCCACAGGATCTTGGCTCGGCCATTCTCACCTACCTTAGGAGCTGTCTTCCATTTTGACCATGACCATTTCCAGCCCGTACTCAGTTCCTATACACTATGCCAGATTGGTAATAGTGTTCTATGTATGCTTTACCTGCCAGCATATTACATCCTGCTATCATGTGCTGAACTGTCTCAGGAGCATCTTTGCACAGCCTGCACCTAGGGTCCTGTCTGGTGGTAGATCCTCGCCTCTATTGATCATGATCATGCTTGAAGGGCTTTTTCTTTACCATGGAAAGTGTCCTATGATAATTCACCACTGCTGCGTTCTGTGGATGTCCATGCCTCATTGTGTTGCGGACCTTACAAGTGTGTTCTTTTTTTCTTAGAATTTGCCAAACTGTTTGACCACTCCTAATGTTCGTGCTATCTCTCCAATGGATTTTCTCTTTAGCCTAAGGATCGTCTGTTTATTTGCATTGAAAGCTCCTGTGACCACATGTGTGTTCACAGCAACAGCTTCCAGATGTGAATGTTACACCTGGAATCAACTCCAGACTTTTTACTTGCTTAATTGATAATAATAAAAGAATATCTCACATCTGTCCACGAAACAGCTTTTGAATTGGGGTGGTGTTTAGCTCAGTTGGTAGAGCAGCTGCCTCATGTGCAAGGGCTCAGTCATTGCTGCGGAGGCCCGTGGTTCAAGTCCGACTTGTGTCTCTTTCCTGCATGTCATTCCCCATCTCTTTCTCACCACATTTCCCTCTTCTGCTGTCTCTGTCAAATAAAAGCTTGAAAAGGCCAAAAAATAATCTTAAAAAACAAACAGTTTTTGAGTCAACTGTCTAATTACTTTTGGTCTCTTGAAAAAGAGTGAGCTACATATTAAGATTTTTTTAAATGACTAAACCTTTTGTCTAATTTGGAGAGACTGCACTTTAAGCCTATATTCATTATTTAACTAAAACTTTAATATAATCTGCGACAAAAACTTTAAGTGTGGCGATATTCAGAGGTTAGAAATAGGCTGTGCAAAAATTTGGGCACCCTTGTCATTTTACTAATGTGCTCATTCAGCATTGAACTCCACACACAGGTGTATACAGTCATGAGAAAAGGTATTTAATGTGGCCAATATCAAGGTGTTCTTCTCTTTGACTCTCCTCTGAAGAGTGGTGACATGGGAGCTTCAAAACAACCCTCGAATGACCTGAAAACAAAGACTACTAAGCATCATGATTTAGGGCAGGGGTGTCAAACTGGTCCACAAAAGGGCCGGTGTGGCTGCAGGTTTTCTTTTCAACCAAGCAGCAACACACCAGACTTGACTCATTTAATCAACTGATCTCAGTCTTCAGAGAGATGATTGGTCAAACTGTGTGCTCTTGTTCGGTTGGAACAAAAACCTGCAGCCACACCGGCCCTTTAGTGGAACAGTTTGACACCCCTGATTTAGGGGAAGGCTACAAATAACTATCTCAGAGATTTCAAGTCAGTTTCCACTGTGAGGAACATAGTGAAGAAATGGAAAGCTACAGGCACAGTTCTTGTTAAGGCCAGAAGTGGCAGACTACGAAAAATATCAGAGAGGCAAAGGATGGTGAGAATGGTCAAAAACAACCCACAGACCACCCCCAAAGACCTTCAAGATCACCTTGCATCAGATGGTGTGGATGTGCATCATTCAACAATTTAGCGCACTTTGCACAAGGAAAAGCTGTACTGGAGAGTGATGTGGAAGAAGCCTTTTCTGAGCACACTCCACAGACGGAGATAATAAGGTGCTGTGGACTGATGAAACAAAGATTGAGTTATTTGGGCATAACAAGCACCGATGTGAATTGTGACAGAAGAACACAGCATTCCAAGAAAAACTTTTGTTACCCACAGTAAAATTTGGTGGTTCATGCTGTGGGGTTGTGTGGCAAGTGCTAGTAATGGAAATCTTGTTAAAGTTGAGGATCGGATGGATTCTCCACTCAATACCAGCAAATTCCTGGGAATAATATTCCAAAATCCATCACAAAGTTGAAGTTACACCAGGGCTTGATTTTTCAACAAGACAGCGAGCCAAAACACTGCTCAAAATCTTCTCAAGCGTTCATGCAAAGGAACAAATACAATGTTCTGGAATGGTCATCCCAGTCCCCAGACTTGTCCCCAGAGATGTATTGTAAGGTATTTCAGGCTATAGGAACTGTCTGGTGGCTGTTATTTTTTTCAAACGGGGGCTCCACTAAATATTGATGGGATTTTTCCTTTGGGGTGCCCAAATTTATGCACGTCTAATTTTGTTTTGATTCATATTGCACATTTACTGCTAATCCAATAAACCTCAATTCACCACTGAAATATTACTGTGTCCATCAGTTATTTAATAGATCAAAATGAAGTTGCTGATACAAACACCCAGTGATTATAAATGAAAATGATGGAAATCGTCAGGGGTGCCCAAACTTTTTCATACAACTTTTGGGTCTTTAAAATCTGACCAGCAGAAAGAGTTGGGCAGAATAATGAAAAGAAATGCAGATTTAGATATATGCCCCATCTACAGAAAAATACACAGAAAAAATAAGTAAACTCTGCTACAATTTTGACAGAAGATAAAATATAATTTAAAAAAAAGTAACTATATTTAATCATAATGTGGAAGGGAGGGAAACAGGAAGTCTAGTCCTAGGATCAGGCAAATGGGGTGGAGTCTATAAAAAGGGCAGGGAAGCTCACCTGGGCCTTTCCTCCTGCATTACACACCTGAGAGAGCAGCTGAGCCAAGCCTTTGTTTGGAGTGGATTAGAAATCCATGCTGGTGAGGGACTGAACGTTTAAAGACAAAAGACTCCAGGCACCTGCATGCCCACCTGGGAGAAGGGACTAGGTTCAGAGAAGGGACTAGTTTCCAGTTTAAAAGGTACATAACTTATTTTGATATTGCATATGTTGTGTAAAAATGTTAATTGTAAGTTTCTGGCATAATTATGTGTTTCTGTTTTTTGTAGTTTCCAACAAAGTTGTTTTAAGTGTTTTAAAGCCAACCACTGTTTTTCCCATACTAAATTTTCAGTTTGTTCTTAATTTGTCACTTGCACAGACCATTATTTTCTGATTCTTTTGGGATTTTTCTGTTATCTTGAAAAGGGGGAGACTGAGTGGTGAGTGCAGCCATTTTGCATGTGTATTTTTATGGGGAGATTTAAGTCACTTTTTGATTGCAGTGAACGGGCAAATTGAATGTTTGATATTTTTTCTGATTTGTGTTGTAGTGTTTAAGTTCTAATTTGCCGATGTGTTAGTGACAACCTCCTTTGGTGGGCACAACTCCACAAGGCCCCCCCCCCCTTCTCCCCAGTTATACAGTCTAGTCCCAGGTTTGTTTGTGTGTTTCTTATTTTACCATTTTATGGTTGGTTTGACTTTTATTACTTTGATCTTTATATCTTTGATATTTACTTTTATCAAACACATTGTTAATAAAATCTATATTTTTGTATGGCAGTTTCTCGTTCCAGTTTATTCTGGGTCTTGTGCGGTTGATATCACTTGGTCACAATAAAATCTGAACAAAAAAACATATATACAAAGAAACTGATGAACTGCTGGCCTGTCCAGAGTGTGCCCTGCTTGGGATAGATACAGCTTCTCCTTTGACCATGCAAACAGTTATGGATAATGAATGTTTCTGATTTTTCCAGCTGAATGGCAGCAACCAGGTTAAAGTGCCCACTCACTACATCTCATCTCAGATGTTGGCACCACCTGGACCAGCACCTTCCCTGGCTGCTCCCCCAGCCTCCCTCCCGAGGCCTGCAGAGTCAAAAACCACTACCACGTCCTCTGATGGGGGAGCGAACTCCCCCACATCACCCAGTAAGTTGTCAAAACACGAACAAACACCTGTTGACATTATTGATGCAGGCCTCTGAAAGTTACATATACACATACTGTGTATACATATACATATATACACCAAATGTGTGAAAGTTACATATACACGTACTGTGGAGTATATGTAACTTTCAGAGTGTGAATAGAATATTCTTCTTATTCTTGTCCTTGTTGTTCTTCTTATTATTAGTAGTATAGTTTTTAATCAGTGGCGGCTGGTGAAAAATATTCTACGTGGGGCTGTGCCATATTGAGTCAGTTTCAGAAACCATCCCATCCCAATGCAATTTAACATAAACTGCAGGATACCAGTGCCCTGTGAAATAAGTAATTATTTCAAGCAGCATTGAATGGGCCTTTGCCCACGTTGGCTTGTGCGCACGTCGGGCGAGTTTTAAGTCAATCAGATGAAGTCCCTGGGAGGAGTTTGTTAAAATAGAACATCAATTCAATTGACATCAATTTCTAACAAAGCATAACATATTGGAAAGGCTGACTTTTACACCAGTGCCCCCTTGTGACAGATGTGAGAGAGCTGCGCTGTTGAGGACATGAAACAGTGCCGTTTGTAGTTAACAGGCAACACGAGGCATACCATCAGAACAGATATACAATAACATCAAATTATATAAATTAATAAATGTTTATATAAACTATTAAAGATTTATTAAAAGATTTATTAAAATCCCTTGAGTGCTATATATTTCTGGATAATGTCTTTTGCTAAGGTCTACTACCTTTTGCTAAGGTATACAAAAAAACACGGGTTCCGGGCTGTGGCAGCCATAGTCATGGGTGTGGTGATGAGGGTCTTGAGACTGACAGCCTCTGAGAATGTGCTCTGAAGGTTGTTCTCCATGAAAAACTGGTACAGAGGCACCGCAACACTGCAAGCCTTGAACTCATTGTTCTCAAAGATGAGGGACAGTTCCGTTTTCAGTTTGTCCTTGTTTAACATGGGGTATTCTTCCACTTTGTTTCAAGCACTGTATCAGGGAACTTCACACTGTGTTGTCGGAACAACTCTCCATGCAACAGTGTTCCGTTGATGACGTGCTGAGTGAAGGAGAACTGCTCCCTGGCATTTGTCAGGATGGTTCACATACCTGATACATTATCAGCTTAAGTTTACAATGAAGCCATTTTGATCGAAGTGATTCTGAGAAATACTGAAAATCACATCACAGTCAGCCAGCCTCTGTTGTTCTACTGGTCCCAGCATCCTCCATCGCTTTGTAGGCTGGTGCTGCTGGTTGTTTAGTTTTAGTTGCTAACTTGCCATCAGACTTCTTAACTCCCAGTAATCCCCCCCTCCACACATCTCATATACTCATAGACTCATATACACAGATACTTGGCCTGATGGATACCTGAATAAGTGCGTTATTACAAACTGTTTATTAACTACTTCACATGCATTGTAATCCAAGAATGTCTCTTCTCTTTCCTTCTAAAATACTAAAACAAATGCATTTGATGTGCTCTGATAATCATTCACTTTGATGACAAGGCCCATTTAGGCTTTTACAGTGTTGAAAGTTCATAAACTCATGTTTATAAAGACAACAGCTTAATCAGCCAGTAGTAATTAAAATTATTTACCTGATCGTTTGTATGCTGTCTGTGAATCTCTGGGCAAGTGCTTTAATGAAGACAGGGTCGACCTTTTACAGCTGATTGAATAACATGTCCACGTTTGGCATGATCTTGTGGAACAATACCAGGAAAAAACAGAAATCCTTGTCTTCAAGCACCTTCAAAAAGCCTCCAGCCTCTCTGACAGTTCCAGGTTCAAAGACCTCTAATGGTCCTGAAACACAGGAGGTCATCCTTGTACTCGTGTACAGTGTTCACAGCGCGACTGTGGAAGTTCTACCGTGTTGTAGCAGCTCTAGGTAAAAACCTGCAAGGTCAGGGGGAAAAAGTGCTAATCCTGGGGATATTTGTTGTCGTAGGAGTACCGTTACGAATGCCATTGTCATGTAAAATGGTGTCTGTACGTATGTTGTATTCCATTATTTAACAACACACGCATATTGAAAATATGAATTAATATTATTTCTAAATTTTAATTTTTTCATTTTATTTTTGTGTTTTAGGGAGGGCAGTGCCCTACTGCCCTCTATTGGCCAGCCGGCACTGTTTTTAATGTTTATACCAAATCTAGAAAATGTTGAAATTAAAGAGAGAGTTTGTGGGTGTTCAGACAGGGACGGGCAAACCGGACACTGGCAGCGCTTTTCAATTCATTTCAGTAGACGTTGTGCGTTTCCACATGACAGCCCGGAATACAGGCGTTGCCGCAAAAAATCTCGCTGGCGTCCGGGAGAGAAGTTGAGCCAAATTCAACTTTTCGGAAAAAAAACTGAGCCCCACGTCAGGCTGCACAAGCCAGCAGAGACTATCCAGGTGGATTCACAGACTAAAACTCTGATAATCTACCTGTGTGTGTGTTCTCACTTTATTTCATGTACCAGCTTCTAAATTTGAGAGAGAGCGCTTTGGTAGAGAGACATAGAGTTACAACAACAGAGAGTGAGTGCCAGCGGTCACATTCAGCAGGTATAGACACACCATAGCAACCCATCACAGCTCCCCTCACACCCCCACCACCGCACTCCCCCACCACTGGTTGTTTGCCTGTCCCTGATTGAACACCCATTTACTGGGGTAGAGTTCATGGGTGGCATTCCAAACTGACAGTTTGAAGAAAAAACAAAAGTATGAACAAAGTGTGTTACCCCCAATGCTGGTTACAGTAATCTGCAAATTTATACAACTATGAATCTGTGTATTGGCTTGATTACTTATTCAACATTTATTAATATGTTCATGAAATTGAACATTGACTGCTTGTTGAACTAAATTGATTGTAATTCATATTCTATTAAACCACATCTTTGATAAAAAATTGTTTGCTGTTAATATGTATTTCAGACTGTCTTTTTTCTCTGTTGTTCCTTTGTATAAATTAAACCATGGTAGTATAGTAAACTAAATCCAAAATATATCATCCTATTCATATTGAGTTGTTGTTAAAAGTACTGCCTCATGTAATTTTGCAAATTACATGGAATTATGATATATTCATTTTGTTAACAACACCCTCAGCATACTCTGCACCTGGGACTCCCCCTGCCAATCGCACTTCCTTCGTTGGAGTCACCCCTCGAGACCCAGGTGGACTCTACCAAGCCCAGGTTAGTATGCCTTCATCAAAGGCAGTCTTTTAATTTTCTTTTATGTGGGCATTAAAAGGCAGATAAGGTAAAATAGGTAAGTGTGTGTATTGTTGACTGTTCAAGAATGAAACTTTGTAAACTTGGTAAAATTAGTAAACCAATGGAGCTACCTCCACCCATGCCAAGTGAGCAGATACTATTGATGCAGTTACTTTTGTCTGGTGAGAGCAACATAGAACATAGTCGTTCTCTTTCATAATATTTTGCTCAACGTCTCACTATGGGATGCACACCTTGCTACAGACCTCAGAAGCATTAATCTCATTAAGCCAATCCTGATTGTCTGGTGAATAATGTCCATTTGCTCCCAGTAGTACCACCTACCTTAAACAGCCCATGTGGACAGGACACCATTCTTCAAACACCTCTTCTCATACGAAACATATCTCTCATCCTAGGCTAGCTAGCTAAACTGTCCACATACAGATCTTATTTAGCTTCTGTTGCCAGGCACTACCTAGCCTTGGAGATTTTTGTGCTTTCCTCGCCCTCCACAACCTGGTCAGCACCGTCCACGTAGTACTGAGCGCTAGGACACTAGCTAATCTCTCGGCTTCTTCACAGTTAGCACACCAGCTAACTACCTCGATTCCTTGCCTGCACACCAACTCGTGAGGAATGGAAGCTAAAACTCGTCACACCAGAGGGCACAGAGACTCCCTGTCGCTGTAGGAACAAGATATCAAGCAGAGATCCACACCAGGTCTGCTCGAGCTACCTGGGGCTGGAACATGCCCAGCTATCGTTACGACATCTTCATGACTCCGGCCCAGACTTTGCAGCCCGCAGCCTCCGTCGCCTCTCGGGATGGAGACGAGGGCAACACACCAGCTTCACCCCTCCCCTGCTTGGACATGCTGTGCAACGTGTGCAAACGAGCAGAATGATAGGTCGATAGAATGAGCACATATCCTCAGGTTAATGTTCACTTCTGTGAGTGCTTTGGAAAACACTCTTTTCTCAAAGGAGTGGTTAAACATGACAAATAAAGACCACCAGCAACAACTTAGATTGTTTTGTCTAAAAATCCGAGCTAAAGCTACAATATCAGGACCCAGAGTTTTTCCAGACTGTAAAAAGCAGAACACTTCATTTACTTCCGGCAGTGTTAAAGGGCCCATTCAATACTATCTTTTGTTGATCATTAGGCTTGGGCAGAGTTAGATTGGAGAAAAAGCTCTCTGTGAGTCTTGAGACCCCTGCTAATTGAAAATAGAAATTAAATATTAAAAAATTATAGAAAATTCCATGTTTTCAAAAGAAAGCTTTTTTGGTCCTTTAAAAATAACATTAAATTGATCAGAAATACATTTACATTATAAATAGTGTAAATGACTATTGTAGCTGGAAACAGCTGATTTGTAATGGAATATCTACATAGGTGTACAGAGGCCCATTATCAGTAAGCATTACTCAATTTTCAGTTCAGTTTTATTTATATACCGCCATATCATAACAAAAGTTATCCCATGACACTTTCCATACAGAGCAGGTTTAGACCAAACTTCACCTTTGTCTGAATTTAACATCAGAAAGTTGCAGGTCATCCAATTTTTTAAATGTCTTTAAATTGAGCTTGAAGTTTAGCTACCTGATAGTGCTTCATTCATGAAAACAGACTGTAACAAAGACTGTTTATTGATAACTTATGTCAGATTCATAGATGGAGATGACATGAGGGAGGAATTGCTTTTCTGCAAAGAAGTTACTGGCAGAGCCACAGTAGAAGAACTGTAAAATCATTGATGCTTACTTGAAAGAGGCCAATCTGAAATGGGAGGACTGTGGGGATCTGCACAGACAGGGCGCAGGCTATGGACGAAACGGAGGGCTGCAAGCGCTCATCAAGCGTGTCTCCCCCACTGTGCAGAGGATGAACTGCATGATACATCGTGAAGCACTGGCGTCTAAACAACTGATTCCCAGCTGAATGATGTAATGACCAATGTCATTGCCACCGTCAACTACATCCTGTCAAACCTGGATTCTTTCAGCTCTGTGCAAGGAAATGGACCTCGACCACACAGCTGTCTTGTTTCACAGCAAGTCCCAATGGCTGTCATGTGGGAAGGTGCAGTCCAGGGTCTTTGAACTGCAAGATGAAATCTGCATCTTCTTGAAGGAAGGAGGCAATGATTTTGCCCACAAATTTCACTGTGACATGTTTCTGAAACTCAGTGAAGTGAATTTGCAGTTGCAGGGTACAAATACACCCACACAAATACCTCCCACATCTGGCAGATAAAATCACATCATTCATTAGAAAACTTGAGATGGGAAATGTGGACTCATTTGAGAACCTGAAATTGGGAAATGTGGACTCATTTGAGAACCTGAAATCATTAATTGAAGACAACAAACTGCAGAACACAGTCATCCCATGCATGAAAGCACACATCTCTGACTTCAAAACATTTCCAGAAATATTTCCTGATGCAGGATCCCAAAGAATATGACTAGATCCGTGACACCTTCAGTGCAACACCGCCTGCTGACTTCAGCACATCAGAGGAGGAACAGTTCATTGAGTTCACCTCTGATTCAACAATGAGGCTGCAGCTTCAGTCAAAGACACAGCATTTTGGTTTGGAGTTGAGAATGATTATCCACTGCTAGCCCTGGCCATACCTCTTCCTTTTGCCACATCCTAACTATGTGAGAGAGGTTTTTCTGTTGTGGTCAATCAAGACAAAATACAGATCATAGCTGGACATTGAAAATGAACTCAGAGTGGCAATCTCAAATCTGCAGCATGAGGCAGGCCCACACCAGTCACTGAAAAGATGTGAGGATTAAAGATGTCATTTTTGCACAACAAACTTAGGCTTTTGTTTTTTTTTCTTCTCAGGGAGTTGGTCATGTTTTAAAACCAATTTTTGTAGAGGCAATTTTTGAAAAATGCATTGATAGCAATGTTGAATATTAAAAAAAAAAAAGAAACCTGTTGTTGAGGTGCTTGAAAATAGTTACACTTAAAATAATTACATACTTTATTGCAACCTGTAGTTTATGGCAATTTACTTTTATATGTTCAAAAAAGGTTGAGGTTTGTATTAATTACAATGCAATAAACTGTAATGAAGTCTGAAAACAAAATATGTGTATGTGTGTCCTCCTCCTGAACTTCATCAAGATCAACAGCAGCTGCACATGATCAGCTGTGACTCTCTGCTGCCTGTATCATTGTTTTCCTATTGGAAGAATGGTGATGCCCAACTAGATGAAGTTGACGGTGCATGCCCCTCAAATTTCAAGAAATTTTAGCTCAAATGAGAATATGTCAAGACAGGAACCAGCACATTTTGATTTTGATTTTAATTGATTGTTTCCACATGACATGATTAGTGCCCACATGGATCATTAAACAGTCCTAAACTGAAGTGCATTATATTGAGAGGTGTTTCAAATATTTTGGCTATGCTATTTACATAATGTACATAGACATAAAAGACATTATACATCTGAACAATTTACATTTTAATTGTGTGTTTGTCTCTCTTCCAGTCTTGGTATCTGGGCAACTGAGTGAACTCTGGAGGAAAAGTGATCGTCATGGCACTACTCTCCTGGAGGAAAGAAAGCAATGTTGTCAAGATATTGCCAGAGCAAAAATATATTCAGCTTTTTAGAACATGTGGTCATATATACACATACATATATACAGTGTAATATGCTGTATTTATATATGTTTGTATATGAGTTTGGATGTAAGGAAGCTGCTTTCACTCAGCCATTTTGCAACCACAGAATGAACTATACTGTATGTGACCAACTGGTTCTCACAAATGGCAACTGATGTAAGTTATGATTTTCAAGACAACATTATGGAGTGATGCAAATTTCATATTGGACCAGTTGAATTGCAAACCAGATCCAGGCTTTAGCACACTAGATCCAAAGAAGCCTGTAATCTAATCTGGATGAGACCTGTTTCCCTGAGATGGATGTCAACCTGTACCCTCAGTCTTTATACTAAATCTAGTATAAGATCTCCTGCCTGGGGCAGACATAGACCTCATCCCTCTCAACACCCAGAATGCACTTCTCTGCTGCAGGTGCTGCTTATAATATATGCAAATAAGCCTCTTTTATTTTCTGAACTGACTAGAAAGAGAGATCCTGTTGTTAATGAAATGCTTATTTGCACTTTTTAATGTTATTGATATGTCATAAGAAAATTAACTGCGCCAAATTTTCCTCCCTTCCCACGAAAAGACAGAGGCTTTGTCTTTATATTGCCAATCGTCAGGCTGATACCATTTAGTTGCTTTGCTAAGCACTTGTTTTTAAGACTGTTTTCTTCTTTTTATTAGAAAACTATGAGTAATAGTGGAATATGAGAGCTGTATTCTTGCCTCTTCTAACACAACACAAAATGCTACAGTTAGACACCAGCATAGTTAAGTGTTAAAAAAGGGCAAAGACACTAAAACCAGTATCATGTGGTAGCACAGCCACGAGTAAACCAAATGCTGAATTTGATGTTTCAAACTGTAGCATGGTGTGGTGTGACATGTGTGTCTGTGTTGCTGTATGTAGACAGATCAGAAAGATATAGCAGGCATTGCACTATGCTTGAGTTAAAGTTCCTTTTTGAAAAAGGTGTGATGATGTGATATGTTACCAATCTGGGAGACTGCTGTGTTGTTTTCTTTTTCAGTTTTATGACTGTAAGTCATGTGCATACATACCCGAGCACATAATCTGGGTGTTCCTGGTGTCAGTTCTGCACTGAGCAGATCAACCCCAACCCAGCGTGAGCAATCTATGGAGGAACAGGCTTTGGGTTGGAATTTAAGCAGGGATTAGCTGGAGACGGACAGAATAATAGTATCAAGGTTGGTTTCAATTCAAACCTTGATTCACCATTGGTAACAGGCAACAAATGTTTTTTAAACCATGGATTTAATTTTTGTGTACAACCTTGACATAAAATGGAAAGCAATATTCTTTTGCAGTTTATTTTTCACAGCATCATTCATTCAGTAATCTTTTGAATTAGATATAGCTTAAAATATAATGTGCTGCACTTTAAATTTCATTAGAATCCATTTTAAAAATTTGACAAGGTGGGCATTCAGTAGAATCTGAACATTAATCCTGAACCACATTAATGCTGATATCTCAGATCCACACATTCATAGAGGTAACAAAGTGTGAGATGTCAGTTCAAAGGATAACAACTCAGTGATTAATCAGTGTGATGACTGTGGAATAAGGCTTTAATGTCAAAGGGACAATTTGACTTCTACACAGCCTCACTAGCTTGCAGCCATCATAGCCATCAACCATGTGTGTATAGAGTGGCTGTGTGTGCTTAGATTCAGAAGTCACCAGGAATTGTAGTGGTGTCAGATATTTTCCTCCAGTTTTAATTTTTTTTATCTCAAATATTTTTTTTATTTGCTGAATGTGAAATATTTTCAATTCACAGAGAAGCACCGTCATATGATTTTGCTGGTCCAGTTTAGTTAACCTGTGTTTTTCTATTGATTCTAAATGCAGTCAGCCCGCATCTAAAATTTGTCATTTTGTGACAAATGTGTCATATTTTTCCAGGGTTTGGGGTTAAAGTAAGCAGTCAGTGCCTACTAGGGGTTTAAATTTTGTACTGAGGGTGCTGATTTGAGCTGAGTTTTGGTAGGGCAAAGTTTAGTTAAAGTTGGCTTAAAGCTGATGTATATTGCATGGTGCTGCCCTGGTCGCTGTGCTGACCTAATGAATGCATGGCTCAAACTGATGATACCTCTGTTTCTATCCTGCTCTTCCTCCTACTCCCACTGCTCCCCTTCCTCCCTCTGTATTCTGTGCTACAGCAGAAGGCAGTTGATGGAAGGGCTTTTTTTTCCTGTAGATTATAATAATAGCCCTGTTGTTAAACTTCTATTTTGCACGATATTTCATAAAACACATTATGTGCCTTGCCTTTAGTTTAAGAACAATAATACATTATGAGAACGCAATCACAGTTTTCATGGTACAGCAGAAAGCTTAAAAAATGCATGTGTGATTGCTTGACATTAAACAGTGTAACAGGTACAAAGTTTTAGGTTAAACACTGGAAGTATAATACCTGCCAGCTGAGAAACTAGCTTGAGTGTAAGCTCAATGAAAGTTTTCATTAGCTTTCAGCTGAAACAGTGCTTCTTTAAGTTCTGCATACACTACATTGTAGTGTATGCTAATAGTGTGTGAAAATGTGAAAGGAACAGTCTGACATTTTGGGAAATATACTTGTTTGTGATCATATGCATATTCACACGAAAACAATGTCAAAGCCAAGTTTGGGGCTAGCTTAGTTAAACGTTGCTTTTATGATGTAAATGAAAATTATGAAAATGTCTCACAGGTTTCATCAGCTGATTGAGTTGATTGAGGTGCCATAGATAAGAGATGAGATCATTTAGTAAAACTGTCCAATTAGTCAAGAATCAAACTGTCAAATTGTTCACAAGGTCAAGAAACTGTATACACAGCTATGTTGTTCTGAGTAAAAACTATGAGAATAACTTCCCAAGTAACCAAAATGTTGGACAGTTTCTTTTCGGTGGGATTTTGTTTTTCAGTGACACCATTTGCCATAAACAGGTGTTTATTACATTCATGGAGCTGATCTTGCTTAGTGGCTCTGCAGTTAAAAATAAATAGCTTACAGGTATGTGTGGACTGTGTGTGATACACAACTCAGTGTTGAAAATTAGATGTCTGGGGTTACAAAAGGAGGACAGTGTGTTGTAAATCAAATGCTATTTTCTGGTACATTATGAGGTGTCTTCCTTTGTTCTGAAAATACCACATAAGGTCTGGTGATCAGCCCTTTTCATAATACAAACAAAAAGCATGTGATGTAAACTGTTCAGATCACATCATGTTGCAATGTTGAATTTAAATATGTGTAAAAATATTTGATAGGATTTATTGCAGGGATGGAAAAATGGTCAGGTTTGAGCTTCACAACTCAGCAGCTGGATCCAATAACACCATCCATTTTCCTTTATGATGACTTGGACTAATCATGTGACAAGATACTTCAAAAGGTCATAGATGACTTTGAGTTTTATATGAATGCATGCATTTAACACTGCTCTAACTCATCTTGGCTTCAGTTGTTTATTTTTCTTGAGTTGTTATTATGTTTATTGTAGAATTCTAGTTTTAAACACAGCAATGTGTATAAAAATATGTACAACATGGACTTATCTGTTATAAAAAGGATGTTCAGTCTGTTGGTTTTGTTTTTTTAGTTAGGCTAAGATGCTGGCCACGTTGTAGTAAGAGACCCATAAAATGGGAAAAATTGTAGATTAAATAGGTTTAGCTAGTTTAGTTTGAGGGTGATGATGATGAGAGAAAATGGAAGTGGGAAGAAGTGAGAGACAATCTTGGAAATTATGGTGAACTAAAATGCACTCAGAGTTCCAGATTTTAGACATGATTTTAAATGAACCCGATAACAGTTAGATCTGGTCTTAATCAATGATATCAAAGATCAAGTATAATTGATCTGATCCAAAATGTGGAGGATCTGAACAGACCTTAACAGAGACAGAGGTCAGTAACATTGTCAGCAGCATGCTGCACCAATTAGACAGATAATACATTATTACAATTACTTACTCTGTTTAAAAATCCCATTCTTTCTGTGATGGAGAATTTGCACCACATGCTCTGAACTGATGTATAGTCTACTTGGAAAAAGGCTGTTTTTGTGATATGTGTCAGATGAAGTGGTTCACTCGGTTGTGACATGTCTGTAATTAGTACTGGTCTACTATAGCAGGTGCACTACAAGACCAAAAGTGTGAACCTATGGACCTACAGATGGAAAAAGATCATTTTACTTTTAGATTAAGATAAGGCTGGACAAAATAGAGGACAATTAAAGTCAGAAGTGCACAAGAATACCATAAGACCTGCAAAATTCAAGTACAGAAAACTGCTTTGTGGTTGCTGTGTCTTCTCCAACTGATGACCAAGATTACTGTGCATATTGAATTTTAGTTCATATTGTCTACAAGAAACTTCCCCCTTGGCCAAGAAAATGAATTTAAGGCAGATCTCTTAACATCATTTTCATGATCATCATCATGTTTTGAATATATGACCATTGGCTTTCAGAAGAAGCTTGATTCTGTGCTTGAAGCTGGTTGGTTTTGAAGTATGAATCATCTTCATTTCTACTCCTCGATGCTTTTTCTCTATCATTGACTACCAGTCTTACAACAAGAAATGCACAAAGAAAGTCAACTATCTTCCCAACACAACACCAGCCAGCTGAGTGGAAGGCTAATCTGCTGTGCTCGAATGTGTGACCTGGCCTGGCTCAGCTCAGTCATTTAAGTTTATGCAATGTATATGAGGTTTGTACTAAATTTAGACATTTGATTTTTGTGAATAAAATTCCACCAAGCTAAAATGTAACAAGACATACAGCATTTTCAGGCTTCTATATATAAAACTGGAGCTTGAAGTGGTGATTTCGTCCAACTGCTGGAGTTGTGCATAATTCAAATTGAGTTCAAATTGACAATAATCCCTTTCAGTGTTTTCAAAATATCTGGTAATTCTGTTCAAAGAACATGGGAATGCATAACATATCACTTGCTTTGCTTTATTCAAATAAACAAACATGGAAGCTGCAAAAAAAATATGATTTCAACAAGTCATTTTACTGTTAGTTTAATTTAAGTTATTTGTGTGCTGTGCTTTCCAGTACATGTTATATTCAAACACTACATGATTGTATGACAGACTTCTACCTAATGGTTGGGGCTCAGCAATTATAATGGTCAGTACTAGCCCTGGCCAGAGCAGGGCTGTGCAGGTCCTGATGTGACAAGCCATAAGACAACCCAAAGAGTTGAGAACAGAATATCTGCATTTTGAGTGTTTCCAGGTTCATGTTCCTTCGTTTTAGGTTGGATTATATTCAGGGACTATAGCTTTGTCCTATATTCACCTCCTTTAAATAACATTCCAAATGCAGCTAAATAATGTATGTGGTGATGCCACTTTACAAAAAGGTACTAGAATTGTGAAGAGTTACCAAAGACAGATCAGGAAAAAAAAATCAGCAACTTAATGCTAATTGATGAATAGAGAACAAGTATTACCTGAATTGTCTTGAAGCATTAGCAGTATTATCAGTATTTAGGTTAATGTCTTGTCATTTTACATCAGTGTTAGAGGATGAAATGTCAATGTAAATGACTTATGCAACTTTCTTTTTTTTTCTTCTTTCTTTCTTTCTTCTTTTTTTTTTTGGAGGCTTTGGAGATGGATTAAAAACAATACAGTCCACATGGTCAGAATACTAACGTGTGTGTATATGCAACATATACCACATAATCAAATAACATAACATAGTTGAATCATTGGACCAGAAAGATGACAGAGGTTATTAAGTATTATATTAACTAGGAAACAATAATGAGTGACAACTCACAGCTCAGTATAATGCCCTACGTAACCTGACATATAAATACTACATAATAAAGATGTAATTTTAGTTATTGACTATATTGACTTTATTATTTATATTGAGTATTTATACCTTGATTCAGTATCATTTCAGCATTTGAGTTATTCAGAAACTGTCCATGCATACCAGTTCATCAACACATGTCACACTGATTTATTATCTCTTATTTATAATCCTTGAATTATTCAAGGGCCATTAGCCAACTATATATTAGCATTTCCTTACTTCATCCATAAATGTTTGGAACTACTTAGAATTATGTGTACCTTATGGTTTAGTGCTGCTACCACACCTTTATGTTTCCTATATGTGGAGCCAGTGTGCCCTATGCAATTGTCTATGTTCCAGATTTTAACTCGGTTGAAGCTGCTAAACTTATATATTTGAAGTTTTACCATGATAGGTGGTTAATAAATCCAAAGTCTGTCTTACTTCTGTGGAAATGTGCACCATAGGAATGGTCAGTTTCTATAAAAGTACATTGGTCAGGCTTTTGAAACTGGTTGACATGCTGACTAAGATGTTGATGTCTAGATTTTTCTTTATGTTGTGGTACAAACCAACACAGTGCTGTTGACCTATTTTAACACT
Source organism: Nibea albiflora (assembly GCA_014281875.1). NCBI lineage: Eukaryota > Metazoa > Chordata > Actinopteri > Sciaenidae > Nibea > Nibea albiflora. Next base: position 81,412 of record CM024792.1, read on the forward strand.
ATTAGCCGACAATAACCAAACAATATTTCTGGATGACTCCTGTTGAAGCTTTCGATTGTGATTTGCGGGTTACGGTTGGTACTGTAAGAAGTTATAACTGTAATGTTAGTAGTAGTAGTAGTTGGTGGTGGAGATTGCACCTTATCAGATGCAGTTTATTAGATCTTTAGCTGAATGCTGTGTGAGGAACAAAGAGACTTACTGGATGTCAACAATTAGGTGTTGCAAAGGTTTTAGGGGGATGTTTATGTAATGGGCTCTTTTCTATAAACTGTGGCCTGAAAACCTAATAATATTCTAATATGTGTCTTTTTAGTGTTTCTTATATTAATTGCAAGTTTGCCTTTTAGTTTCCCTTCAAAACCATTTATGTATTTCAGATTCATTAAGAAAACCTTTCTTAGTAATTGAAAATCAGATTTTGTTTAGTTTTCCTGTGACAGTGATGGCATATTAATTCCTTCCTGTATCTGCAGGTATATTGCTTTGCACACTGTTTGCTCCATGTGCTGATCATCTGTAATGGATGAAATATTTTTTTCTCTGAACATTTTAATGCAGCCTCATGTTTGAAGGATTTTTATTCATAACTTTTAAGATATTCTAGTAAAGGACTGCTTTGCTTGCTTGCTATATATATATATATGTATACATATATACATTTATATATATATATAGTTATCAGTTATTGCATGACTTAACTATACATGAGGACATTATATAGTTAATTTAGGTATGGGATAACACTAAATCTTGGTAATCAATCATGATGTCTTCCAGTACCTGAAAACAATAGACAAAGTGGGGTGGATGTAGGTTGTGTTTTTTATGCCAAGTCTATTATGCTCCAGCTTGGAAGAGCTGGAGTGCTGACATTAACCATAGCGTGAAACGTTCACTGTAGAAAGGGCTGCTGCTTAGGACTGGATGTAGTTTGTGCTTTAACAAGAGCTTTAGGTAGTTTTTCCTAAAACTGTCAATAATCAAATTTAATTTGCATGATGCAAACTGTTCTTTTAATGCTACATTTAGACAGGAAAAAGAAATTATGCCTGTCTGTTCATGTTTGAGTGACAGCAAATCAGTCTATCTGACCTAATGTTATTCATCTGCTGTGGAGGATATTAATGTCTTTTATAATATGTCATTATAACCATATTTAGCCATTTCTATCAGCAAATTCTGATGAATTCATTACTGGTAATGAGTATGTTTCCCTATGCAAAAATATGCCATTATTAAACAAGCTATACCACAACCAGCCAACAGATCTGTGTATTCATTTCTTATCTGCTCATCGTGATGACGGTGAAGACTTGTCAGCACTCTCACCTTGTGGCACTAATTATTGAGTGAGCTTCCCGAGAAGGAGAAATAAAGAAATGTTGCACTCTCATTCTTTACAATTTTCTATCTACACTGTCTGCACTGACTGATTGTTAAATGTTATGTTTATTTCATAATGAAAAGGTCCAATCCTACAGCTGAAGAAAAGTAAGCCTGTTGCGGGGTATGTTATATGTTAAGTAAGAAGTAATAAGGTCAGGTAATGATACTCAGATAAAGTATGATGGATAAAATTTGAGCAAGAATAGGCTATCTAAATATTTGTGACTTATGATATAACTTATCTCTGTGATGAAACTGCTATTGGATGACTTGGATTGGTCTTTAAAATGTCTGCAACTGTATCTCTCTGAACTCATAGGGTGTGGTCGAATAGTCAAAAAAATTAGCTCCTAAGTCCTTTCCTAACCACTTTTCCTTGAACTCAATAGAAAACGTCACAAGGGCAAGGAAAGATGTGAAGGAGAATTCATGAGGAGTTAGGAGAAGACGACTGGTGTTCAGAGAACCCAACTGCTCTTACACTTATCATAATGTCATAATGCGACGGTGAATGTTATTGATGTGATCTGTGGTAAAACTACAAAGTTGATGATGAACTACAAAATGCGCATCTGAGATGCTTACTAGATGCTCCCTGCGTGCTCTTACCACGTCGTTTCATGCAGGAAACAGACGTGGACAACCTGGTGAAAAATCTGACATCATTATCAACGTCAGAGTTCAAATAATAAATTAATATTGTCCACCTGCCAAACAAGTCAAATGAGTTTGTTACACTGGTATGGTTGCTTACCCTCCTGTCCACTCATGTATAAACATATAGTGAAAATCAAAGATATATGATTAATAATCAACAGTAACTTCATGATGATCTGCAGGTTGCTGGATGGCACAGTTACAAACAGTTTTTACTGTGTGTGTGAACGCAGCTCCACAGTCAACAACAAAGCACACTTCATGATCAGAGTGTTTTCATCACGTCAACACGTATGTTCATATTCACACACTCTCTGCTGAAGGCTGCATCATACTGCTTAAATACACTGATGTGTTTTTTTTATGTCTGGTTGTGAATGACTGAACAGTGTGTCGAAGTTTTGTCACTATTGTCGGACAGCATTACCTCCTTTCCTTGTAAAGGATTGTCCGGTGTATCCTATGCTAAAAGAGATAATAAAGGAAGCATTGAAGCTCCTTTCCTTAACAGTATGAGAATTCGAACAGCTCTTATCATGGCGGCTATATTAATAGTTCTGTTAGGAAGGTTCCTAAGCAAAATTGACTATTTGACTACACCTATAGCCAATAATCTCAGGAATCCTGGCTAGAACTCAAAATGTCTGCTACTTAATGAAGAGTCTAACCAACTATATACAGCTAATATATGGACAATTTGGAGTGAGTGGAATGTTTCTGGGTTCATTTTGCTTAACCATGGGCATTGTAGGCCTTGATGACCAAACCATGCCACCCAGTGGTTGTAACACCTCTGGGGAATATATTACCATATTACATGTTTTTTTATTTGTGTATGAAATCATTCAAATGGACAGTGTATTATATAATCAGTTTAGTTACCTTAATCCAAGAGCAGGACAGTTTGGGACACAAAAGTTTCAAAATTTCAGTCTCAGAGAATATCTAGAGGGCCAGTCCAAAGGCAGTGAGTTCTGTGGCTCTGTGGCTCTGGCTTCTGTGGTGATTCAATCCCCAGCTCCTCGGGTCTGCATGTCGAAGTGCAGACTGGACATACTGAAACCCAAATTGCTTCAGAAGGCTGTGGTGTTGGTGTGTGAATATATATGAATGGTAAAAGTTTGTGTGGTTCTAAGACTAGAAAGGCACTATATAAAGTACAGTTCATTTACCATGAACACACACCATGAACTATAATAAATCTGATTTTAAGTCCTTTGACCCCTCTACAATAAATATTTTACTTTTGATGATCACCCAGACCTACATTCTATGTGTTTTTATGCCTTTTCATCTGGCTATAAGAAGTCTTCCTAGCCTCCTGTCTTTACTCAGGCTCATTTTTTATATATGCCATTTAAAATGCAGAGCCAAAGATAGAGAGGAAAGTGATGAAATATGGTATAACATGCATCAAATGGCAGCAGGCCAGAGTCGAACCTGGGTTGCTGCAGCAAGCAGGATAAATACATCCAGATAACTTCCAGTTGATGCAAAGCACCAGGCGGTGCTTGTACCTGCTGGAACATAACAGCCACCAGCCCCCTGTTCAATGCATTAGTCTGCAAGATAAAAGGCAGAGAGACGTTAGGCATGTGGAGAGAAGGCTCCCCTTAGAGATTATGCTTTACCCCCTCAATGCTGCTGCTGTCTACTGGATAATTGCCTGCTATCCCCCAAAAAACCCTCACCTCTTTTTTGGGCCTCAGGCAGGCTATAATCTGCCTGAAGATGCACCTGCCCACCACCCAAGTAGTGCCCAGATACCATACCTCCCACCATCCAACTGCACACTTCTTTAGTTGACGTGAGCAAGATGCCAACGGCTGTGCATGCTGCACCCAGCGGTTACTGTGGATAGCAATAACCTTTAGGCCCAAGCTAGACAGGCTGAACAGCTACAGGAGGAAGCTGATCTAGCAGAAGAGTCTCTAGAACAGTTCATTGACGTCACCTCTGATTCAACAATGAGGCTGCAGTTTCAGTCAAAGACACTGGTTGGGCATGCAAAGGATGTGGACGTTTTTAGTCAGTGCTCCTCTCTGCGAAAATCAACTTTATACAGTGTCTTTTTTGCCCATAGACCACAAGTGTGTGTGTATGTACCTCCCCAAGAACTCTATCAAACTGAAAATCTAAAATGCTGAAGCCAAACGTCTACAGCAAAGCCAAATCCACCGACAGCCATGCTACTGGAGCGGGAGCTAGTAGTATCGGTAGCTACAGCCCTGCTAGCGATTCTCCCACCAGGTCGGATATACCTAGGGTTGCCACCCGTCCCGTAAAATATGGAATCGTCTTTTATTTGGCAGTTAAATGTTGTGTCCCGTATTGATTCAATATGGGACGATTTGTTCCGTATTTCCATAAATATCCAATACACATGTCTGTCACACTCACAACAACACTAAATCTATCAATAATGATCAAAAGCAACACTCCAGATACCAAAGACCACAGAAGACCCAAGCGTCTGTGTCACAGTTCGTCATACTGCAGTCATCTCCTGAGACTGATACGGTATGAGACATTATGTTATGACTGATTTCCATGACTGATTTGATTTTCAGGAGGCTATTGTGGTTTGGGAGAACAAAGGCAGTCCAGAATGCGGGGTCACCAACAAAATGCCGGATTTCATTGAAAATGCAGATGAGTCTTCTGCTGGGATTGTAGCTATCATAGAGCAGTCATTTGACAAATGTGGCTTATCATTTGATCAAGTGACAGCATTTAGTGCAGACAATACAAATGTGAATTATGGGTTTCCATATTTTTGCTCCAAGCTGGACAAAACTTAACTTTTAAACTTTTACAAAATCAGATCATGGTCAATTTATGCTTTTTGCATTGTTCCCTTGAAACAGCCTTACTGTTCTTTCCAAAGCAACCTGACTGCATTTCAAGAAACGTATTTTGAAACTGTAAACCACATTTCAACCAAACTTCACCAACACATATATTACCGAAACTATTCAGTTTGATATGTTGAGTTAAATTTTAAAAAATTCTGCTTCTACGTGCCGCATTCCCGCACTGCTTCTGTTAGCATCCCTTGCTCACTCATTACTTTGATTTTCATAACACATGTAAAAGACGACACAAAATGGGTTTGCTTACGAACATTTACGGTGTATTGAGTTTGAAGAAATGTGTTTTTACAAATAAAATCCACTCTTTCTGCCTAGCAAAAGATGTCTTAAATGTTACATTAAACCTTTGATGCCCCTTTACTCATTTATGAGTATTTGGCTTTTACTTTCTACTATATTTTTATCATGCATCTGCATGCATAATGTTGATAACCTGCCAGGTTGTGCATTTTTGAGTGTCCTAAATTTTTTTATGTATTTTTTATTTTTAGCCAATTGTAAACAATGTCTACGAAAATACTCACGTTGGGGCACCGTTTCTCAGAAATGGGTGCATTGAAACCCATTCAGAACACTATTTTTGATCCTGCTCAAATACAAAGAATAAAGCATGCATATCCTCATTTCTCCACTTCATTTGAGGCCTGGGGCTTTAAGTGTGTGGTCTGAACTGTTTCCTTGGCGGTGATGTAATTTTTACCGTATGTGCCAAAGGGAGGAAATACTCCCTTCACGCAAAATCTGAGGCTCGTGTGGGTGTGTGTGAGTAGATGTGTGTGGGAACATATTCATGTGAGTGTGTGTGTGCACGCGAATGCGCGTGTCCACAACACACACTGTATTACCATACATAGCGTAAAAGCGCAGCGAGCTTTGAAGTGACATCTTTTCCATATGCACTGTTTCATGTGTATTTTTTTGCGAATGTTCAAAGCACCACAACATTTTTTTGTTATAAAATACATAAAACACACATTTACACAAGGGCCCCTGCAGAGCTTTCAAATGAACGAAACACACGACCTTTCTCAGCACATGAAAGTTATAGTACCAGAACATGCTACGATCTTGTTTACACAGCATGTTACACGTAAATGCAAAAGAGGAGCAGAGCTTCTCATTTCTCATTTGGGACGATGGCGAGATACTACAATACAGATCAAGCGCTCGCTGCAACCATGGAGCCCGATCCCGAGCCCATGGACCACAACTCAAAACATGGAGGTGCATAATGACAAAAACTTGTCAATTTAAGGGTTAAAAACTTTTAAAATTCATTAATATTTGATATGTATGATTAGGACAGATGCTGGTCTAAAAAAAATTCGAAAAAATAATAATTTATGACATGTTTATAGCTTGATATGTTCATACACACATCTATGTGCAAGTATGCCTTAGTGTGACTGTTTTATAAAATATGAGACTATAAAAAAAATGCATATAAATAAATATCGCTGCTAATCTTTGACATATACCAGGATGCAACAATCAAAACATTAATAATCCAGTTTGCATGAAGTATATTGAAAATAAGTCATTTTTTGTGTTTTTTAGACAAAAACATGGAGGTGCATCATGACAAAAACTTGTCAATTTAAGGGTTAAAAACTTTTTAAAATCATTAATATTTTATATGTATGATTAGGACAGATGCTGGTCTAAAAGAAATTCGAAAAAATAATAATTTATGACATTTTCATAGCTTGATATGTTCATACATACATCTATGTGCACACTGCAAAAAAAACAACTTGTATTTTTTGGCCTAAAGCAGTGATTTAAGTTGGCAAAACTTAAAATTTGTAATTATTGACATTTAGGGCAATAATGTAAGTTAACCCAACAAATCAAGCCAGTTGTATGCTCCAGAACAAGTTGGTGAGTTGGTGTTACTTATATCTTTACGTTAAAAAACAAGGGACTATAGTTCTGCCAACTCTTATGTATTTGTTGTGAAATGCGGGAAAGCCAACTTTCTGAGTTGACACTTGAAGTCTCATTGTGGCTGCTTCCTCGAGCTTGAGTGTACACACAGGTAAATTCTAACCAACTTTTAATTAAACAAAATTAAATGATACAGCAGTGTAACTCCCTCCCAAAAGCACGAAGACGCAAGTGGTTTTCTTTAACGGGTTTAATCTTCGGCAAAACCGTCTTCAAACCGTGAAAACTAAAAACATACATAATACATAGTATTAAAATACAGTATTAAAATATCGTCAGCCATAAAACTAACATGTAACTGAAATAACGAACGAAATGAATAAACAAATGCTTTACCTCGTTGGCTTCGTGCACAGTGAGAAAGTTAAGCTTAATATCTTCAGTCTTTGCTCTAAACTTGAGAGCAACTTTTCCGTGACCGAAACCACGCCAGGCTAGAGTCCATCTAACGTGCTGGTCACCTGCGCCGTAGTGATGTGTCGATCGTGAACGATTCGTTCAAAACGAACTAATCTTTTATATGACTCGGGAGTAATGAGTCATTTCAGTGAGTGATTCGTTCATTTTCATGCAGTACCTTCCCTCGCCACATGATGACAGGCAGCTGCATAAGGTCTGTCAGCAGGACAGGAAACGGAAATGATCAGTTCACGACTCACTCAACTGTGGTCCTCGTTCATTTGTCACGTGAGGCAATGTGGCGAGCACTAAGCGTAACAGTTCGTTCATGGACCTACAGCTCGTTCATACGGCTCGTTCATACGGCTCGTTCTTTCGTTCATTTGTCACGTGACTGGCAGCTCAGGCTGAAGAGCACTAAGCACAACAGTTCGTTCACACACCCGGATCGTTCATACGGATCGTTCTTTCGTTCATTTGTCACGTGACAGCTGTAGCGCAGCTACAGAGCTGTGGACTGAGAAACGAACAAGGAAATGAATAATGTCTACTTGTGACGTGCATTCATTTGTCACGTGACACCCGACAGACATTATTTATTAATAAAATCATAATTAATTAGTGGTCTTCTGTTCTTCTAGATGTCTATAGTGTTATGCGTAGTGTTGTATGTAGTGTTATAATTGTGTATATAATGTTAAGTTTGTTTGTAAATAAATACTTTTGAAAATTATATCAACGTGTTGATTTTGTGTCATAAAATAAGAAATAATAACAACAACTGTGATAATAACAATAACAACAATACTACTACTACTACTACTACTACTACTACTAATAATAATAATAATAATAATAGTGATAATAATAATAATAATAATAATAATAATAATAATAATAATAATAATAATCATGTTTTGGATACAATAAATGCACCATGTAAACATTTTTTTAATTGTTACTTTTTGTCTAACTTTATTGTCAAACTGAGTTTTACATTCACTTGTCCTCTACCAGCTGTGAACAGCTCGCTCTCGTTCTCGTTCATCTGAATCATTCATTTGTCACGTGACAGGCAGACGAACCGTTCATTCTCGTTCATTTGGTTCGTTCATTTGTCACGTGACCTTTTTTACACACCCACAAAAGGGCAAACAGTGCCCCCTGCTGTAAAAATGAACGAAATGAACAAATGACTCAAAAAAAGATTAGTTCAATTTACTGTCCGAGAGTTAAAGATCCGAGTCAGTGAAAAGAGTCGAACTTCCCAACACTACTGCGCCGGTTATTACGTCACATGCACACAGAGGTCGCATATTTCAAAATAAAAGTTCCCATTTAGACACCCGTATAAGTATACAAAATATCCAAATAAAATCAACATTAATGTTCCCCAATAACACTTTCACACAAAACATCAATGTAAACGCTTGCAACCGTTACAAGCAATTTTATTGAGTTTTGTTGTGTGGTAACTTATGTTGTACATAGGCGCCATACACATTTTCAATATTTAATCACAAACAGCTTTTCACTCTTTAGCTAAAGTTAGCGGCTAGTGGCTAACTGATGCTAACGGTGCTGCATCAGTTAGCTGACATTCCATGTCATTTTTCAGAAGAACTGGCGGTGTGGTCTCAGTAAATGACTGTGTTGAGAAAGCGGTGATTAGCAAATTAACGTCAAATTATGACATAGTTCTTCCCTGAAGCCCCCGCCGGCGGGGGCTGTTTTCCCTCACAACATCCCCCTCCACAGCAGCACGTAGCTTGCATGCACATACACATGCTGCATACCCAGGGAAAGCTTAGAATCTCCGCTACACGCTCATGTAAACTATTCCTATGACTTAACAACCCAGTCACAACACAGAGCGCGCTAACAATGCCACTATGTACAAATACGAAAACAAATTAAATTAATATAAGTTAGTTGTAATTCATCTTATTGCAGTAAAATATATTAAAAGTTTAAAAATGGACAGAATATTATATTGTCAGTCTTGTGAACTAGTGTCCAGTCTGCTGTTAACATTGTCATCAAATTGATAAAATTTCAAAATTTTTACTGACTGCTTTACTAATCCCCAGCAAATTGTTATCTTTGCTTTTCAGATTAAAATGAATGCAGTGCAAATTATGCAAATTCACCCACCCCATTGAAGCAGTACTGCTGAAGCACTATCTATTGGACCACAGAGGGTCTACCTGGCCGTGCATCCACAAGGACTGCTGTTGCACTTTCAGAACCATTTCTTCTTTAAAATCACATCTTTCAAGATCACACAGGACTGTCCCAAGGCAAGAGAACGTATCATTCCATTGTTGGTTGTGTGAATACAAGGACATTTGCTGTAAAAAGAAAATATGAATTCATTTGCATCATCACCTCAGACACAGAGAGATAGTGCGTTGCCCATTTGTGGGCAGCTTTGAAACCAACCTCCTTAATAGTTTTACTGGACATACATCACAGAATCATAAAAACCATAAATTGAGAGATTTTCTGACACCAGTCAGAGTAGTTCATGATTTTCAGTCTAATGACACAAACCAGCCATGTAATGTTGATCCTGAAGCAGGATTTTCTTTGGCAAGTACCAGTAGTCCTAGATTGGATTCCACAGAAGAAGGTGAACCCGATCATGTACAGAATGTAGATTCCGAAATACTTCAGCACAAATTAGCTTCCCTTTTTCTTCATATGCAATGTCTGCTACACGTGTCAAAACATGCAATACAGGCAATTATAGAAGAATTTAATGATATTTTGTCCCTTTCCAGGACAGTTTCATACAACTGAAATTCTCAAAGAGGTTTTTGCAAAACATAATATTGAAGTTTAGGAAGAAATTATTCAAGAGATAAGTAACAGTGTATTTGACAAAAATCCTGTACTTGTTTCTACGTCAGAAAAAGGTAAATTATCAACAGATTATAGGAGGAACAGATATTTCAGGGAGCATTTCTCCATCATTGAACCAACTGAGTTATTATACGACCAAACCTCAAGAAAAGCCTTTGTTTATGTTTATGTGAATCAGGTTATTGAACTTTTATTCAATAGAGCCGAGTTTCTGGAAAAACTTGTTTTCAGTGAAGAGTCTACTCCAGGGTTTTACAAGACTTTTCAAGATGGTTCCTACTTTAAGCAAAATTAACATTTTAGAGAAGAGGGGCTGTCTTTTGCATTAGGTCTATATATAGATGATTTTGAATTGTGTAACCCATTAGGCACATCGAAGAAAATTCACAAGATCACTGCTGTTTATTGGGTTATTCTTAATTTGCCCTCAAAGTTTCGTTCCACTTTACACTTAATTCATCTGGCTCTTCTTGGAAAGACTTGTGATGTTAAACAGTTTGGTTATGATAAGTTTTTCAGTCCTTTAATTAAGGATTTAAAGTCACTGGAAAAAACAGGGGTCTTTGCGCCCCTCGCTTAAGAGAGCAAAGCGTGGTGAGATTAACCATGTCCCTGACCACCCAGAAAACCAAAATGATGATTCATTAGAGGAAGAAAGACTGGCTCTGGTTGAGGAATTTCGGAAGAAGAATAAGAATGTTGCACTCATCAGACAAAAGATGGAGCTGACTTTTTCCTTGAGGCACAGGGAGATTGTGGACCTGCAGCCCATGGTGTCAGAGGTTCTGGAACGGTGGCCTGCTCTGTTTTGTGAGGCTGAGGTAAGCAGGTGAACCAACAATATATAATAATATGTTGTGTTTATGATGTAGTCTTTTTTTAAAGTAAGTAGAAGAGTGTGTGTTGATTACAATGTATATTTTAACATGAAGATGGTGTTGAAATTGTACTGAGGATTTAAATTTCCTTTTCACATTTTTCAACAGATAAGGGAAGAGTTTTATCGCATCACAAACAAGAACCTAGTGGAAAACTTCAGAGCAGCCCTTTATCAGAACACTTGGAGGCTCCTGAGACTATCGGGCGAGGAGGACAGCTTTTTCATCTCAGATGGATGAACTCCTCAACAGCCTGGATCAAGAGGTGAATTCTAGATGTAATAATTTAATAACTCTGAACATTATGGATATAAAATGAATTTTTGCCTTCAGTGGCAAACCATAAAAATGAATGCATGTACGGGTGTCTAAGGGCACAATAGCACGAATAAGTTAACCAATTCAGGGAGTGGTTGATCAAAGATATAAAATTACTGAAATACAGTGGTTCTTGTTAAACAAAGCGTATTTTTAAAAAAACGTCTTGCTCAGTAGGGATCTTTTTCATAATGTTGTCAGACACTGACAATATTAGCCTGTCAGTGACACAAAAAGCACTTACCCTTTTAAAGGGAGTAAACCTTGCAATCGCCATCTGCATATGGAAGAGGACAGCTGCTTGCATGCTTACTCTTTGTTAAATATGTTTGTTACATCTTGTAATGTTTCATGCAACTCTTTGTTTCAGACATCTGACATCACTGCACTGTGACAAACTGCAGCATTGAAGGGCCTTCCCTTGTATCTCCGTGACAGTCAGGAGAAGCTCTTCAGGAACATTCTTGTGAGTGTTTAATAATATAAATTGTAAATATGTTATTATACTGTAGTGCTGTATTTAATGTTGACTTTAACCATTACCTCTTTGTCCGCCTTGCTCCCCTAATCTTTCCCAGTGTCTAGAGTGTCTTCAATAGTACTGTCCTGGCTATGACTTAATGTAGTCTAACTGATGTTAGTAGATGTGTGTATGGGGGTTCAATTTTTAATTGTGGGGTATGGAATGGAAAAATATATCAATCAAATTCATACTTAATTCTGCTTGGAAAAATGTTTATTCAATAATTTAGTTTTTTGTGTGTAATAGCTGATTCTGATTCACAGGATTTTAATGACTAATGTCTTGCACTTCATGTGTTGGTCTTTTCCGGTTTGTCAACACAAGGACACTGACCCAGAAGAGGAGCAGACACAGGGACTCGTTGTAGGTATCCCTGACGGTGTTGGAGGACGACACCAGTGCAGCTCCGCAAAATGTTGTGAATGTTGCTGTTGTCGTAGAGGAGCAAATCGTTCTACAAGATCTCCCAGACCTGGCAACTGCAATGGCGTACCTCTTTGGGCTTATCTACGCCTTAAATCTGCAATACCTGAAAGAGCTCAGGTACACATTTGAAACGGTTCAGAAGGTTTTTATGGAACTCGGGACTGACCTCACTGCAAGGGTGCAAGATCCCTGAAAAACAAACTCCTTCAGTAGATCCTCATGTTAACAGATAATGTCGGATCTGGAATTTGTTGACCTCTGAACACCATGTTGATTTACTCTTGCTGTTAACTCACACTGAACTCTGATGTACCTCGAACTCCCAGTCTCTTACATTTACATATTTGGCACTTCAGTGGGTTTTCCTCAAACATGTTTGTAAATTGCCACATATTTGAGCAGTGTTACAAAAAAGAATTTGCAAGTTATGGCACTCGGTGACCTTGTAATCAGATTCGTTAGTTTCATAGTTCATATTGGTGCTGTGTGGTCATATGTATATATGACTTGTGTTTCATCTTTTATTCATGGAAGCAATGGCGCTCTGTAACCTTTTAAGAGATTTATAACATGTAGATTTATAGTTCATACTGATTCTGTATGGTCTCGTAATAATATTTTTGAGACCTGAAGTTATGGCACTCAGTAACCTTGCAAAGTAAACTTGTAAACAGATGGATTAGATCCATAGTTCATATTGGTTCTGCATGGTCTCGTAATAATATGTCATGATAATATTTTTGAGACCTAAGGTTATGGCACTCAGTAACCTTGCAAAGTAATCTTTTAAACAGATTTATTAGATTCATAGTTCATACTGGTTCTGTATGGTCTTGGACATACATGTTTGATCTTTTATTCAGTCTCAAAGTTTACAAGTATGTATACTTGTTCTCTTAGAACAGGGCCAAGTATAATGTAAGTATAGTATGTATACTATACTTACATTATACTTGGCCCTGTTCTAAGAGATACAGTAAATAAAACAATTCTTTTGAATTTTGCATCTGTAATTATTTATACATTTGATTAGAAGTTATTTGTTCTAAATTACAAAGTTGGGTTACATTATAAACTATTGTAGTGTGCAATGTAAAATTATAAATTAGTACATATTACAGGGGAGTTAGCAGAAATAAGGATTAAAAATTAATACAATGCAAATTTATAAATTACTACAACTTGCGGGAGAGTTAGCAGAAGTAAGGAATAAAATTTATCACAGTGTAAAATTACAAGTTAGTACAACTTACAGGACAGTTAGCACAAGTAAGGATTAAAAGCTTATACAATGTAAAAGTTTAAATTAGTACAACTTACAGGAGAGTTAGCTCAAGTAAGGATTAAAAGTTACTACAATATAAAATTATAAGTTAGTTCAACTTACTGTTGAGTTGTGAAAAATCAGAATTCAGAGTGGAGCAAACTCAAAAGCAAAACTTAAAATATTTAGTTCATTTGTCCAACTTAAAATTTTATCTAAGTTTGTTGCCGTAAAATTTTAAGTTCACCCAACTATTCTTTTATTACAGTGCAAGTATGCCTTAGTGTGACTGTTTTATAAAATATGAGACTACAAAAAAATAATAATGCATATAAATAAATATCGCTGCTAATCTTTGACATATACTAGGATACAACAATCAAAACATTAATAATCCAGTTTGCATGAAGTATTTTGAAAATAAGTCATTTTGTTTTTTAGACAAAAACATGGAGGTGCATCATGACAAAACTTGGCAATTTAAGGGTTAAAATTTTTAAAAAATCATTAATATTTGATATGCATGAATAGGATGGATGGTGGTCTAAAAAATATGTTTAAAAAATGAAAAAATAATAATTTATAACATTTTTATAGCTTGATATGTTCATACACACATTTATGTGCAATAGTGCCTTAGTGTGAGTATTTTAAAGGGGCATCAAAGGGTTAAATGTCAACATATGTCAACACAGACATGGCTGCTTGTGGCAAGGGCACCTCTGATATTCTCACACAGCCTGGCTAAAATCTAGCCCCCTAACTAATTAGTCAAGAGCACTGGTCTGTTCTATAAGGAATACTGTATTACTTATTAAACAATGGCAATTACAACACACAATAGCACTGAAGTTTTCTGAAATGAAATGAAAAAAATGAAATGAAATGTCCTGCTTTGCTTAAAATGACAGCATGTATCAAATAGTAGTTAACAGTACTCCCTCAATAAAATATGAATTTGGACTTATGGAAAGTTTGTTTATAAAGGAGATTTAACTTCCTGTTACCATCAGCCTTACAGGCCAAGTCATCCATCTCTGGTGAAGTGCGCTTTAAAACCACGTTGCTAATATAAGCTAGAACTACTGTTAGCTAGCTGGCCAAGCAGGTGTCCTTCACATGAGACTACATTACAAAAATAACAGTCGGAGAAGTACACAGACTGCTCTCTCAAAATATTTCACGTTTTACATCAGTCTATTATTATTTCTTTCAATCATTTTTTTTTTCACCATGACTTACTCACCTTATATTTGACTCGGCCGAAATCATTAGTCAATCAGTGTCAATCAGAAATCATCGCCGCAGGACCCAGATGTGAAACATACATTCATTACGACTCCCAGGGTACACTGCAGTTAAAAACCATCCAATCACTTTGCTTAAATTCTCTTGACGTGAACACTGATCTCAGTTAACTTTATTTTTGTATAAATCAGTTAAGAATAACTAACTAAGAATAACTACATAAAACAGGTAGCGCAAAGTGGATTGTCTTCATCTCTGGATTGTAAGCACCTCAGAAACTCTCTTCCCGGAGACTTGGCTACCTCAGACGGGATCACCCTGGCCTCCAGCTCCACCGTAAAGAACCTTGGAGTTATTTTTGATCAGGATTTGTCCTTTAATGTCCACATAAAACAAATTCCAAGGACTGCATTCTTCCACTTACGCAACATTACCAAAATCAGATGCATCGTGTCCCAAGCGGATGCAGAAAAACTAGTCCATGCATTTGTTACTTCTAGGCTGGACTACTGTAACTCTTTATTATCAGGTTGCCCCAATAAGTCTCTTAGGACTTTGCAGCTAATTCAGAATGCTGCTGCATGTGTTCTGACAGGAACCAAGATCAGAGATCACATCTCTCCCATTTTGGCTTCCTTGCACTGGCTACCCGTTAAATCTAGAATAGAATTTAAAATTCTTCTCCTTACATACAAAGCTCTTCATGGTCCGGCACCATCATATCTAAAAGAACTCATAGTACCTTACTACCCCTCTAGACCACTGCGCTCTCAGAATGCTGGGTTCCTTGTGGTTCCTATAGTTTCCAAAAGTAGATTGGGAGCCAGAGCTTTCAGCTATCAAGCTCTTCTGTGGAACTACCTTTCTGGGTTCGGGAGGCAGACACGGTCACAATCTTCAAGAGTAGACTTAAGACTTTCCTTTTTGATAGCGCTTAAAGTTAGGGCTGGCTCAGGCCTGCCCTTAGTTATGCTGCCATAGGACTAGACAGACTGCCGGGGGGCATTCCTGTCATTATTGCAACCATATCTATCTATATCTATCTACCACCATATCTCCACTACAGTTTAGTTGGTTAATAATTTACTGCTGCTGTGCATCTGTGTCTCTCTATCTCTATCACTGCTACTGTAATCATTCTACCATTTATTGTAATTCATTGTAATTGTACAACATGTTTGTGTTGATTGTTCTTTACATGTGACATCCATTGCACGTCTGTCCGTCCTGGAAGAGGGATCATTTTTTCCCTGTTAAAGGGTTTTTTGTGGGCAAGTTTTTCGTCACTGGAACCGAGGGTCTAAGGACAGAGGGAATCACTCCCTGTACAGATTGTAAAGCCCTCTGAGGCAAAATGTGTTTTGTGACTTTGGCTATACAAATAAAATTTGATTTGATTTGATCTCCTTACACCAGTGGTTGAGGATTATGGGTAGTGAGCAGGTGATGGCTCAAGCTCAGCGCGTCCAAAACGCGAGTGGTGAATCTAAAAATGTGTTTTATAATACGTGAAAATAAAATAATAAACCTAACAAAGCATTCTGTATGTGCTCTCTCAGATCCTGAAACAGTTTGGAAAACATTGTGTACTGTGTGTATAATACTGGACAGAGAGTCCTCTGTTCTCCAATCAGATTGTAGCTCGCAGCGTCACGTCTCGCCATGATCGAGTTATTATTGCAGTGAATGGGCGGCTATAGTCTCTGCTCTGAGCGTCTCTTACCTCCGCAAACAGGTTTATATTGGAGTCAATTGAGAACCCAGAGCGTTTTATACAGACGCGCAAGGACACCAATTGCGTCTGTATCAGACGTCCAGGGGTGTGACAAATTGTCGGTATTTTACGCATTGGGAATGAGAACGGGTTGTGTAATCAATCAATCAAGACTACATTTTTAATGTCCGCCATTTTATCCTCTCTCACAGACACATAGATAGAGAGACAGACTGACACA
This sequence comes from Nibea albiflora, assembly GCA_014281875.1. Classification (NCBI taxonomy): domain Eukaryota; kingdom Metazoa; phylum Chordata; class Actinopteri; family Sciaenidae; genus Nibea; species Nibea albiflora. Next base: position 98,154 of record CM024792.1, read on the forward strand.
GACAAGCACACACACACACACCTAACTACTTCCACAAACTTTGTACTACAGAAATAAAAATTATATACAAAATACAGATTTATTCCCATTTAAATACATTGAACAAACTTCAAATCTTTCTACAAACCTTCTACACTTTAAACTACTTCTCCTTCTACTACAGACTTCATTCAAACTATAAATTTCACCGAGATCTTGTACTATTAAACTTGTATTCAACTTTTTTAGATTCAGCTCATTTAGGACATTAATACCATTATTTTACTACTACTAATATTTTACAAATTATTATACTATTCCACTTTCTTATATTATTCTAATATTTTCTACAATTCTACCTTTTCATACAAATTTTTACAGTATTAGACAACATTGTACCACTTCATACTGTTCTACTCATACACAGTCTCTGTATGATATCAGTAAACTACTTCTACTACAGACTTCATTCAAACTAGTGATGTGTCGGTCGCGAACGATCCGGTTCTAAGAGCTGGCTCTTTGAAGTGAACGACAGGAGCTGACTCCTCGTTGGGAGTCAATTTTTTTTTTTCCCTTCGGTGCCTCACTGTCTCCTCTCCCTGACACTCTCCCTTGTGCCATGCCTGTTCTCACACATCTTGACCAATAACATTTGGCTTTCAATTTAAAAAGTGGAGGAAAAAAACTAGCAGGAGAAAACTTTTCTCATTAAATGTGCAGACTATTAATAATTGTAATAAAATATCTAAAATAACTTTCTTTTTCATTTTACAATCTACTGAATAATCATTCTAGGTTAAACCACACTGTTGGTTACTTACTTGTATCAGTTACCATCATCAGTACAAACGAGCCTTTCAGATTCAGGTGAGCACATTTTGACAATGCAATCAAATGTGACTTTGTGTAAACTTCTAGAGCATGTCAGTATGTTAAAGTGTTTTTAGAGGTCAATGCCAAACAACATTCACATAACCTTACTTGAAAGACCACACACACCAACATCATTTTATTACAACATTGGATGACTTTAATCCACAACTTCTGTCATATTCAAACACAAGTCTATGTTACACAGCTCAGTTACCAGCTAAGAAAAAAAAAAGACATGAACGCACTGAATTGAATAGGACGTTAAAAATCTAGACACGGCTGCATTAAAGACCTCAAGCAGCTGTTAACATCTGGGTCTAGTTGGGACAGAATTCTAAACATTATAAACTACTGAGAATAAATGATGCATGTCCTGGTCTACACCTGTTAATGATTTACTTTAAGTTGAATATTTTGAATGTGAGTATATCTCTGAAAGTCAAGAACAAGCACATCAATGAATGTAAAAAAAAAAAAAAAAAAAACTTCTGTTGAGTGTCTGTCAAAAACAGGTGTCATAACAGTGTGCAGGTTTTTTCATACCAAACAATAGATCGAGGCAATCCAGTTAAACCAGCAGCTCTGGAATAAAAAGTCTTGGTCCTCCATCACACTACACTGAAAACCAGTATTCTACACTAGGCCATGTAGTCAGCTTCTACCACTTAAACCTTTCCTGTTTTCAGTGTCCCACTTCAGAGGCAACCTGCAGAGGTGTGTCCTTCAAAGCACTAAGGCTCAGCATCAGTAGTTCCAATACTTGGCCTCACAGAGACCACCATTAACATTGCCTGCATCCAGGCAGTCCTCGTGAACTGATGAAAGTGGTCATTTCAGAGTTGAGTTGTTGGCTGGCAAAGTAAATGTGTCCAAATATGTATGTATAACCTAAAATTCTTTTTTCATTTTCTGAATTTACAAGCAGACAGAATTTGGGGATATTTGGGACTACAAACAATACATTTGTTGTGTTCTTTAAATATACACAAAAAAAGCATTTCACTGGGCCTTTGGAATGTGACAGCCTTGTTTACCCATGATGATAAACTCTCAGGAAATACAGACTTCACAGTAGCCTCTGGGTTGGGACACAGCTTGAGGAAATTTGATCTAGTGTTCTATGATGAAGACTTCTTGACATACAGTAGCTCAGGAGAGACACTGAGTGTAGCTTTCCTTGACACTGACATGCAGCTTGTGTTTATGACACATGGAGAGCAGTGTTTCCATATTCAGACAGAAAGACGATGATCAGATTAGACAGGTTACAAGTCTGCCATTCTGTTCCTGAGTAAATGCAACCTTGGAGTGAGAGAATAGAACTTTAGGAAACCAGAAAGAATTGTGTCATTTCAGAGTAGATGACTTGAGATCAGTGATAATGTATTTACAGTAGAACAGTCTGGAGGGTAAATGCAGAGAGAGATGATCTTGGAACAGAGGAAACAACATGGTGCTCTCTCCTCTTCCCATCCCCTTCCAAGGTCTAGAAGAAATTTTCAGGTTGACACAAAACAAGAGAACAACCAACACAAAGCTTCACCGATTTGGATTTCACCCAAATGTGCTTATCCCAAGTCAGCAGGTTTTTACTGCTTCAAATTGTAGCTAACCTTGGTTATTTATAGACCTTGGCAGGACATCAGCATATTGGAAAGTAGAGTAAGAGGTCAGACGTAGAAAAGTCGTACCCTGGAGGTACTGACATGGAGGTCATCATCGTAGAACTTGGTCTCTATGATCACATTACCACTGGAATACAAAGACAACATGTCAAATTTAACTTAAGTGTCGATACATATCAAATCTCTCCAATAGGATCACTGCCAGAAAAAATAACACATGTACATAATAGAACATGTCAAAGTTAAAGGGAAAAATCAATTGATTATAACTGGGCTCATAATCCTGTAATTTTCATTCCTGACAGTGACAGTTCTGTACTCACAAGTAAGCGAGATTTTAAAGACCTCTGAATGTCTTGAAATAGTAAAAATGAACAGCTCATTCTGCTGTTCGGTCCATTTCTTAAGACTGTAGGTGTAACACATGATTTGATTTGATCAACTCCATAATAAATGTCTGAGAATAACCATGCTTTATTCAAACCCAGTATCAGACAAGTTTAGAGACTTTTATTAAAAGGACAAAATTATTTCAAATTTCGATTTAAGTGTGGCTTTAATTTCCTAATATTTAATAAAATGCTCTATATTATATGCATAAGAGCCTAAATAATATAGTTAGAAGAATGTTGTGGATTTGGGATTCCAGTGGCTTTAAAGTTTGAGTAAAGGCAATTCTAAGGCAATTTCTTTCAAAATACATTAAATATGTTGGAAAATAGTTGCTGAAAACATGTGAAAAGGCTCATATAATGAATGATATATTACTGAAATGTGGAATTAGAGGTTAAAACCAGTTTCCACTCCAGGACTTTTTGGGCGGTCCTAAAGGGTGGCTCGATGACACGCTCGAAGTCAACCTGAGCATACCAGGAAGTGCTGTAAACTGTGAATTTCACCGTTAACCTTTATTTGCTCTTCCAAATAAGTTTCTCTAACCTGTCTGATTATTTGACTGTTTATTTTCTTAAGTTACATGACTTCATTGTGGTGATGTCACTGTGTTCTCAGATCTCAGCTATTAAACTGGTTAATACAGTGTATTAGTACTGACAGAAATGATGGACAAGACTATGCAATAAGATCCAAGGTGTAATAAATTGGAATCATTCTTTAAATATTAATTTGTAGAAATTTGGCCAATATTTCCTTTAAAAAATATCACATAATTAATCACTATAATAATATTGGTGATTAAATTAACATTGGATAGGTTCATTCTAACATGTATTGTACATTGTTTTGTTAGTTACAGGTCATTTCTGAGTCACTGCATGTTGATTTTAGATGAGATTTGATTAAAACAGCTGTGTACGGTTAAGAAAGAAAATACAGTGCATGTATGAGCTGTACAAAGACATAACACAGAAATTACAATCTGAGTGGAGACTCACGTTAAAACATTGGCTGGCATCATCTGGGACTCTGGAGCTGCTTCTATCAGAGACTGCCATGTGTTGGTGGAATTGGGGATAACAAAACCAAACTCAAAGAACCATTCTGGAAGAGAGAAACAGAGAGAGAGAGCTAAGAGAGAGTATTTGGTCTAAATACTGTTACAAATACTGAAAGATATTTCCCTCTCTGGTGGAAAGCAGCAACACAAACATGTTGTGTTGGTGTGGATTGTGTGTTGTCCCCTGGGATCCTCTGTAACCTCACCTCTGTGCAGCAGGGCCCCAGGGACAATACTACCAAACACACAGTAACAGGGAAGTGACATTGACAACAACTTATGATGAGCCCTTTCTTCTCAGATCCCCATAATAACCAGCCAGGCCAGCACCAAGAGACTCAGGAAAAGCTTCCACCTGCAGACAACTAGGATCCTAAATGAGGACACTGCCTAGGACTGTTTATTCCTTATTGCTATTGTTGTTATTATTAAATATGCTTCCTGCTATTTCCCTTCCTCTTTCTTTGTTAAATCTTTTGTTTACTGCATGACAGTCCAATGAGTGATAGCCCACTGTGCATTGGCTTCTAACAAATGAGTCTAAGGCATTTCCTTCCTTAAAAGTTACATATGCAAAACCCCCTTTTGAACAATTTAGACAGTGTTTGCATCTACGTTAATCAGTCGTCTTACCTGTCTTTGTTGGCACATTGCTCTGTTTCTTGGCACATTTCTAACCCCACTTGATCAGCTAAATAGTGTGAAGCCTTTGGCAGGATTTACATTGTGTTCATGCAAACAAACATAACATTGCTCCATTGTGCTACTAACTGAGTGACTTTGGGTTTTTGCCCCTGTAAGCAGTTTACCTTCTAGACACTGTCCTTTGAAGAAAACTTTCTGCTCCAGTCTGAATTTCTCCAGTTTTTCTGAGGAGGAAAAGTTTAGTTCTCTGGACACTGCTTTACACTTCAGGATTTTCTTTGGGACACGAGCTGGAGAGACAGTGATACAATGAAATTAGAGCTAGTCTTCTGACCACTCAAAACACATATCTCATTCACCCATTCAAACACATTCATACACTGATGACATTAGCTGCCACACAAGGTGCCAACTGCTCATCAGTTTGTGGAACTAACCATTCACACACCGATGGTTCAGCTTTTGGGAGCAGTTTGGGGTCCAGTATCTTGCCCAAGGACACTTCAACATGCAGACTGGAGGAGCCAGGGACTGACCGATCAATCATCTGATTAGCGGATACTCCTAACTTCTTGTAGCAAATTATGGCTCATTGTATTTTATAGATCATGATTTTTTTGTTCAGTTATGATCATGAGTAAAATGCTGATATCAGAACTTCTGATATCAAGCTGAGCTGTTACTGAAAGGTGATGTGAGAAGACAGCAGACCACTGAATGGTCATGCAACACAGGACATCCTGCACAAAACCTTGTTTTGGTGTTTTTGGTGGTAAATACAACCTTGTTATTAATTTCCTCAAAAATGGTAGCCTGGAAGATGCTGTAGTCATTTGAACAGGGCAGACTCATCAATCCAATGCAAAAAGAAGGAACCAACCCACTAATCTGGGAGTAAGAAACATGTGCATGTACTCAAAATGTCAGCTGCATTGTAAAACTATGTTTACCTTTAATCCTTAGCCTTGTCCTACATATTGTCCTCTCTGAATCTGTTTCATATTTTATTGACCTTCACATTCTGTACTTGAGTGCATACTAAATGCAAATTGAACATTTTACATATATTGTTAATATACTGTTATATTAGACATGAGTGCACACATCACATTGCATTTCACAACACACACTGTTTCTGTATGACAAATAAACCTTTGAATCTGTGTAGATAACTACAGAAAGAATGGTGCATGAAAGATGAAAATAGATCAATCAAATCCGGTTCAAACAGAAAGGTTTGGGTAATAATACTTTAATGATTGTGTGACAACATTCATCTTTGTCTACACTTATAAATAACTGCACTCATATAAACCTGTCAAATGGTTTGCATGGTCATCCCCTGTACTTCATTATAGCCCCCACATGCACAGAACTCAGCAATGTAGCTAATCAACATATGCTAACTTGACTGTTGGGAATATTTGCCAAGCTAGTGTAAATAAGATTTTAAAGCCTTCTATTGTTCTGCCACAATACCACATAATCTGTATATGTGTGTGACTGTACCTTCATGTTCAACTCCTGGAACAGAAAGGTCCTCAGTTCCCTGCCACAGCACTTTGCCCGTCTCTGCATCTCGAAGATTCATCCAGTTTCTGCCAGAAAAAGGTTAAGTGGCAACAACAAAACTAAAGAATATACATTAATAAAGTTAGAAATGAAAATGGTTTATACCAAATAGGTGCTTTGGTATAAAGCTTTGAAACCTCTGAAACAGAAACAGTTGTGAACTGTCAGTGGGTCCTGGTACACCCATCTACTGTCCGAAGAAGTTCTGGCCAGACCAGACTGGTCTTCAATGATCTTCATAGAAGAATTGCAGCCAAAAAGTCAAACATCCAACATGGAAACAAGGCCAAGCAATTCAACTATGTACAAAAACAGGAACTGGGGTGCAGAAAAAGCAGGTGCAGCAGGTGTTCTGGACTGAGCCTGCTGAGGGGCTGAAAAACAGTACAATAATGACTGCCTGCAGGCAACAGTGAAGCATGGCAGTTACTTTTAAGTTTGGGGCTGTATTTCTGCAAGTGGAGTCAGAATTAATGTTGTTGTGTTGTGTTGATTAATGATGCTGAGAAATACAGACAGAAGCGTATCCAGCACTTCCATTTTTGAAACATTCTTAGTTTACAGCATTTTTTTCACACTTCCCTAAAACTTTTGCAAAGTACTGTATATACAGACATACAAAAAAATCTGAATAGGACATTGCTGAAGTTAATATGTAAATATCAGTGGCAGACATAACATGCATTAAATAGTGTACCTTGTAATCACATCTGTTTAAACTACTGTAGACACCCCACTGACAGTTGTACATGAGATAGAGGCAAGCAGAACACACTGAACAAACAACACTGAACCTCACACTACACTGCAGGAGGAGGTAGAAATCCAGCTGAAGTTCAAGTAGAAAGACTGTGTGACAACATTATTCTTTGTCTTCCAATCTATATAACTGCACTCATATAAACATGTCTGATGTTTGTCCCCTGTACTTCATTATTGCCCCCACATGCACAGATCTCAGCAATGTAGCTAATGAACATATAGTAAATGGACTGTACTTATATAGCGCCTTTCTAGTCTTCTGACACTCAAAGCGCTTCACAGTACATATCTCTTTCACACCGATTGACTGGAGGGGATTGAACCACCGATCTTCTGATTAGTGGACGGCCCACTCAACCACCAAGCCACAGCCTGAAACATATGCTATCTTACACTGCAAGAATCCTAGCAAGTATACTAAAACACAGCCTAATAAATTTATCAGTTGAATAACGTACACACTTTTTTCAAATTGAATTATACATTATCTGTTTGATCCAGCCAGACACTAGTATTTGTTTTGGATACCTTAAGTATAACATTCGAGCAAATAATGCTTCATAAAGCCATACTGGACAAAATTCAGCCGGGGTTGAAGAAATCCTGCTAGCTTATAGGTGACAACAAGGACAACAGTTTGTAACAAAGAGGAAAATGCAGAAGCCTTTGTGTAGGTGCTATTAGCTGTCCCCTCAGTCTGTCAGTTTGTCATCTGTTCCTGACCTCCACACTCACTGTAAACACAATGCAACTGTCAATCACAGTGTGTGTAAGGACCTTGTCACTGAGTCCTCTGTACGTTACAGCTTCTCATCACAACCAAGAAAATGTTTGGTCATTGATAATCGTAGAATCAAGACAATGTGACAGACAGAGTACAGACAGAAGCCAGGTAGAGTGGAGTAAGGCTAATTGGATATCATAGCTCTTTGTTCTAGAAGATTCTCCACTTAGCATCCTGTCACACTCAGACACTACTTAGTGTCACACACATTTGACTCCACACCACCTGCAAAGTCCTTCATTCCACCTCACAACCACCATTATCTGCCTCAAAACACACAGCCTAGCTCCAAAAGCTCAAGACTCCCACACAATTTCTGGCTTGGCAAGTTAGCATACTGTTGCATTAGCGAGGACAATAAAGTTGTACACAGATTACGAATACGCTATGGACACTATTAATTTTGCACATGAGCTGAGTCCTGTCACATTCTTCATTCTTTCTAAACTATTGTGCAAATCTAGTTGATCAGAATATTAAGGAAATATATAATATTACATGAATTAGTTTATTTCATTTGAATTTATTTGTCTTACTTTATGCAGCCCTTTCTTTTTTTTTCCATCTGCATCACTGTCAACAGCACCAACAAAAAGTCTTCCCAACACTACCAAGTGCCAATAGTAGTTGTAGGTTGTAGGGGTGTGTAGGTTGCGTATGTATGGGGTATCACCTTCACAGTGTGTGTACAGTGCAATTATTTTTGTGAAATGATGCAACCCGCATATCCGTATACTTGAAAAGGTGTTTATAGTATATATAACCTTTTATTTTAATAACAACAACAACAATAATAATAATAATGAATAATAATAATAATAATAATAATAATAATGATAATAATTAAAGCCACAAGCGGTGTTGAACGGGCCCTCGCGCATGTGCGCACATTGGGCAAGTTTTAAGTCAATCAGATGAAATCCCTGGGAGGAGTTTGTTAAAACAGAACATAAGAAGCAACCACTTTTTTCAAGTGTCAAATTTGACAAAATAGCCACACTCACACCATTTGATCAAAATTTATAATTTTGATTTTCATAGTCAAGGCCTTAAGAACACACACACCAAGTTTCAATTATATGTGATGAAATCCCTAGGAGGAGTTTGTTAAAATAGGTCACAGGCATTAGCCAGAATTGGGACAAAGGGTCACGCCCAGTTTCATCAAAATTCATAATTTTGATAACTTTTATTCAGGAATTCTATATGAATGCACTCACCAAGATTGTCAGGAAGAGGTCAATTGAATAAAATCCCTAGGAGTTCGTTCAAATATGACCCCTTCTCAACCAGCCGGTAACACTGCTCCAAGAGACTTCTTGTAGGTCTTGCCATGTTCTACAATTCGGCTGTGGTTTCATAACTGTGCCTCAAACAAAAGTTGCCTCAAAGAAAAGGTGCTATAGAGTGATTTTGCCCCGCCCCCCAATTAATTATGCAGCCGTATTTTGGTCTTAACAAACACAAGAAGTTTCAGATAGCTCTGACAAAATATATGAAAACACTTTTGCCTGAAAATCAGCCACACAATCAGTCACATTTTTTTTTTCAAAAAAAGAAATCGCGTTTTTCACTTTGACAAGCTGATGTGTCTACATTGCTTCTCAAAAACTGACCATTTTTGCAGGGGTCCTTCCCAAGGTTGTTTCTTGTGTTTTCAAACAGTTTCAGCACTGTACGGTCAATATTGTCCGAGCTGGACATCATCTAGGAGGCGCTGTGAAAATCACCAAATGTTGTCATGGATATGTGTTCTAGGCCAGACTGCCATTATATTTCAGAGGTTTGGGGAAGATTGGAGTATTTTTTGCAAAGTTACAGCACGTCAAAATTTCATGAAAAAAACCCTCGCCTTTCCCACACAGTAGATCCAATTTTCATAGTCAAGGCCTTAAGAACACACGCCAAGTTTCAAAAAGATAGGATGAAAGCCCTAGGAGGAGTTTGTTCAAATACGACACCTGGAAACACTTGGCTGTAGCCTGGGTCACCAAGAGATTTTTTTTGAAGGCCTGGGAGAGATACATGAAAACCATGTCTCTACGCGAAATCTTGTCTATGGCAGAGGCTCCGTACAAGATTTTGTAGGTGCTGCTGTGGAGCCTTGGTTCGAGCACCCATGAGACTTTCAGCATACTTTACTGCTTGAGTTTTTCGCTTGGTGCGTTCTTTCTCAAGAAAGAAAAATAAATAGGTTCGCTGCCCGAACGTTTTTCGGCACGCGGGCCCTAATAATACTTCACCCATCAGGTGCTTAAATGCCGTGCATGTGCTGCACTGGTCTTAAGACACCTGTACACCATCCCCCACATCTTCCTCTGGCGTTCCATGCTGAGTTGAATGGTTTCTCTAATCCTCTCAAGTCTAACTAAATCGGAGGGAGGAAGAGGAGAGGGAGAAGGAGGAAGAGGGGAAGGAAGAGGGGAGAGAGGGAGCGAAGAGAGGGGGGGAGGGGGAGAAGAGAGAGCGAGAGAGAGAGATGAGAGAGAGGAGGAGAGGAGAGAGAGAGAGAGGGAGAGAGAGGAGACGAGCAGATGACGGAGAGGGAGAAGGAGAGAGAGAGAGGAGAGGAGGAGGAGAGAGAGAGGAGAGGAGAGAGAGGAGAGAGGAGAGAGAGAGAGAGGAGGAGAGAGAGAGAGAGAGAGAGAGAGAGAGGAGAGAGAGAGAGAGAGAGAGGAGAGGGAGGAGAGAGAGAGAGACGAGAGTGTAAGAGGAGAGAGATGAGAGGAGAGAGAGAGGCGAGAGGGTAGGGTGGAGAGAGAGGAGAGGAGAGGAGAGACTGTAACCACTAGGGTGACTCTGTGAATCTGTCCACACACACAGACACACACACCTAATGAGCCCCCAGTGGAAAGCTGCTGTCACTGTTTAGTCTGCATTTATTTTTAAAGATGCGTTAATGACTCATAGAACAGGCAGCTTCCTAACCCCAACCTTTACACTCTAAAGCTACAACCTTTACACTCTACAGCCAGCAGGTGCAGATTCAGCCTGACTTTAAATTTGTGGGATCTTCTTAGAGATGTTCGGTTCTGTTCTAGAGAATAACTGAAAAAAAGGTAAAACTTCACAAGCACCACATTAGATGGTCTATTATCTTTGCAGTAGTTTACAGAAATATTCTCTAGGTCTATTCTCATTCATGTTCTTCATGACTCTGGATAATAATGTTTGGTAGCAACCTTAGTCTAAAAAAGAGAAGAGTGGTTCAGTCTCCCAGTTGGCTTTAAAAAGGCTGTACAGTAGACAGAAGGTAGTAAATCCTTGTTCCACTAAACCATGGATTTAGGTATTACCACACTACAGCAAGAGGCCTGACCTTACCAAGAAGTATACACAAACACTTAAAACATCTTTTGTATACAGGGACATAAAGGAAGTTTAATACATAGTTATAATATAAATAACATTCTATTTTTTGCTAAGCTAAAAGATGTATGGTTGTGTTGTCAGTGACTGGACGGCACTGAGCCTTCATTGCAATAAGTATAGCATGCTGCATGGTTCTTCTGCTCTTCCTAGAAGGCATTACTGGATCTAATTCAGTCCTACATGGTCACATGAAGATACAGTCCATGAAAAGCACCCACTCCCAGTCATTTCTAAAGGCACAGCAAAGGCTGTGGGGGACTAAAAATCTTAACTGGGGTAAAATGTCAAATATTCAGATGTGATAAAGGTTTAATATTGATCAATAGCCCTGTTCAGCTAAGATGGACTGCAAGGCCCATGCGTACTATAACTATTCTGTAATATGTTTTCGTGTGTGTATATATAGTCAGCACATTGAAGAATTTTTGTCGAGGAGAGAGATTTTTGTGTAGAGAGATAACAAAATATGTCATGCAGACCCTGGTGGATCATTGTAGCCAAGATACATGAGATACATGTATCCAGCTAGATAGATAAGTCCAGTATGGACAGTAGTGTAAATATGAACATACAACATCTCAGATATATACACTATGGTGAGTATTACAAATATGCATGGGAAAGTGACAGCACATATAATGCAGGTAAGTGTATACAGTAGTGGGTAAGTCATCAGCCAGTGAGGCATTTATTCTTTTTTTGTAGCTCCATCTTTGTTTTTTTCCAACCTAATGGAAAATCATATGCCCCAGTATTATAATAACAAATATCAAGTCTTCTGCATCATCACCAAACTGCAAGATATCTACTGACAACGAAGTTAAGTGGCTCAGCAGTGCCCCATTTCCTGAAAGTATCTTAAGGCTGAGATGGTCTCTGACCAGCAGGTTACAACGATACAAGGATAAACTCCACTCATCAAGAGGATGAATTTATCAGTGTTAAGGAAAGACAAGGGAACAGACTGCAGTTAGTGTCTCAGAAAAAAGTGAGTGGCCAGCTCGATGGCTAATGGAGGTCTGTAAGAAATGGATCCTTTGTCCACAACACAGAAGAAGACAGTAACAAAACCAATCCCTGCCTATTTCACCTAAGATGGCCTAACAAAGAATTTTTTGTGTTTTAATTTGTATAAAAACAGAGCTGACAGCTGGTGTTTGGAATATATACAAAAAGGATTTTGTAGATGGTCTTACCCTAATTTGTCAATCAAACACAACCAGACAAGTCTTGTAAAGATGAATGACTGCTACAACATTAATAGAGACAATGTCAGCAAACTACAACATTCCGGAGGTACTGCTGGTCAAGGACAAGTATAATACAAACACAACATCACAGGTACGATTGAATGGAAAAAGATTGTAAGTAATATAAATCATACACGACTTTTGGTGAATAGGTTGACACATTAAAGTGGCAGGACTTCCATACAAGAGAGGGACGCCCCTGGGTTTGAAAACTTTCACTGTGTACATAATATACAGCAGACACGCAAACTTACAGACTTAATGCTTGCAACATTTCTTACTTTTACTTTGAGCTGAGCGCTTACTAAAAAAGGAAGTCAGGTTATCCGACAGCCTGCATCAATCTTCATGTTATCTCCATCGCATGTTGTACGGGCTATTTAACATTACAGCTACCACACAGCACACCAACCGCACCGAGCAGTTAGCCAGACAAGTTAGCCACAAGGCAAAGGCCACTAATTTTAGATGGCAAGCCTTCAATCACATGTGAACAACATTATCTATATTCGCAACAATAGACATTTTCTTTTGTCACAACAAAGACAAACATCAGCTGTGATTATTAGCTGGCGTTGTTAGATGAAATGAAACTGACACGCTAGCCACAGCTGCTAACCTGTACCAACTCAACAACAGTCACAAGAAGGGTTTACCACCTTTGCTAGAGCACATTGTAATAAACGGGACAGACAGCAAGCCTAAACCTATTACTTTGTATCGAACCTCCGCATACCAGCAGCCCGCCTCAGCAGCAGAAAGGATACAGTTTGAAGCCCTTCAAAATTTCCTTGGCCCTGTCTTCGTCTGAAGACATATCAGAAAGCATCTGTTCTCGTTCCTTTCTGAAAACCCGGAATCTGCTCAAACAACAGCGGTTAGCTAACCACACTGCCAGCTATTGCTTCGCTGAAAATAGCACAAACTATGTGTACTTAAGTCTGTATTGTTGGACTACAGGTTAAATCTGATCCGATAATATAATCAGCTTAATATACCCTGCTAACTAACAGACAGCTAGCTCAGCCAGTCAAAGGCGCGGTCTTAATCCTAACAACCAATCATAGAGAAGCACTGATGGGGCTAAACTGATAGAGACGCGTCACCAGGGGCAACACACTGGGGTTTATACTCACTGCAGTGTTCCCGACGCGAGGGTGCGTGCACCAAATATGATGTCATGACGTCTATAGAGTCGAACGCAGGAGTCGAATAGTCAAAAAATGAGCTTCTAAGTCCTTTCCTAAACATTTTTCCCTGACCTCAATAGAAAACGTCACAGACCAAGGAAAGATGTAAAGGAGAATTCATGAGGAGTGTTGAGAGAATCTGACTGCTCCTACACTTAGACTACGTCATAATGCGACGGCGAATGTTATTGATGTGATCTGTGGTAAAACTACAAAGCCCAGAAGATGGACTACAAAACGCGCTACTTACTAGATTCTCCCCGTGTGCCCTTAGCATGTAGTTTAATGCAGGAAATATAAACGTGGACAAACGTGGTGAAAAATCTGACTTCAGAATCAGAATTCAGATAATAAATCAATGTTGTCCAGCTGTCACAGAAATCAGATGAAGTGTTTGTTACGCTGGTATGGTCGCTCACCCTCCTGTCCACTCATGTATAAACATATTAAGAAAGTTATGGCAAAGATATATGATTAATAATCAGTGGTAACTTCATGATGATCTGCAGGTTGCTGGATGGCACAGTTACAAACAGTTTTTACTGTGTGTGAACGCAGCTCCACAGTCAACAACAGAACACACTTCATGATCAGAATGTTTACATCACGTCAACACGTATGTTCATATTCACACACTCTCTCTGTTGCAGGCTGCATACTGCTTAAATACACTAATGTTTTCTGCTTGTAAATGACTGAACGGTGCGCCGATTTCTTTTTTTTTTTTTTTTGTCGCTGCTGCATGGAATTGTGGGGCGACAATACCTCCTTTCCTTTCGTAAATGATGGTCCGGTGTATCCTATGTTAAAGGAGATAATAAAGGAAGCATTGAAGCTCCTCTCCTTAACAGTTAGAGAATTCAAAGCTCTTATCATGGCGGCTATATTAATACTTAGTTAGGAAGGTTCCTAAGCAAAATTGACTACTACTACAACTACACAAGTTGTAGCTTTAACAACTGAACGTAGCATTTCTTACATTCAAGAACAGGATATAAACAGAACAACAACATAAAGTTATATATATACAGTATATTCCCTTTATATTTCCATCTATTACTATAACTCCCAATAGTTGTGTCAAGCTTAATCTCCAGTAGTAATTCTTTGATTTATTTATTTTTAAACACAATAGTGTTCAGACTTTAGTCTGCATTAAATTTCCAATTAATGTTTAATGTTTAATGTCTTTTATAGGGACTTGATTTTGGTTTCAGTTCCAGATATAATTAAAGCTGCAAGCAGCATTGGACAGGCCCGCACAACTCGACGGGCTGGCATGTCAGAAGGCGCCAGGCCTTCGAAGCTTTCAAAGCATTTCGTTCAATTGACCACACACATTAGCCAGAATTGGGACAAACGGTCAAATCTGAGGGAGCACCACGCCCACACCGTTTCATCAAAATTCTTGATTTTGATAACTTTTACTCAGGAAGTCTATGTGATCACACCTACCAAGTTTGAAGTCAATTGGATAAAATACCTATGAGGAGTTCGTTCAAATATGACCCTTCTCAACCAGCTTGAAACACCAAAAATGGTGATTTTCATTCTTAAATATCTCGTTTCCTGTTAATTTTAGCCCACTGAATATTGTTGTATACATTTGTTCAGGCCTGGACTACAATCAAACATGTGAAATTTCAGTCTGATTCTACAATGAGTTACAGCCAAATTACTCCCACTTCCTGTTCCCTGGCAAAACATCAAAATTTAAAACGCCGCCACGAAAAATTCCTTAGATGAAACGTTAAAAGCTTTGCAATTTAACATTGCCCATGTCTGTAGATCATACGGTCCAAATTTGACAACGATCAAAACAAAGCTCTAGGAGGAGTTCGTCTTAGTACGAGGTGTGAAAATGTCCAAAATCGTGGCAAAATATGATCTTTGATTCAAAATGGCGGACTTCCTGTTGGAGTTAGACCATGGCCTACAAAAGTGCCTTTGCAGTTATTAAAGTGCATGTATCTTGGTTAAAGTGCATGGTGCAATGTTCCCCCAAGTCTATCTCATGCTTCAGTGAACAAAGTCTTCTTCATTACATGCATGTATTGTAGTCCATCTTCTGAACTTTGTAACTTTGTACATCCGGCATCGCATGATGGTATTTTGTGTAAGTACAGTGGGATTCTCTCTGGGATACCGCGGCTGTCTTCTAACTCCTTAAATTCTCCGTCACATCTTTCCTTTACCTCACGATGTCTCCCATTGAGGTCAATTAAAAGTGCTACATTTTGTGGCCTTTCGACTGTACCCCCGGAATCAGTTGCCGCGTTTGGTCGTCTGCCTCTGATTTAAACTCCATTAGCCCCGATGCAGCCTGGTTCAAAAGCATCCCAGAAGCCCCCCACTGGCTCCTGGGGAATGTGTAGCTGGACGCCGCAAGAGAGCAGCTGGCGGAATTGAGACATAGAAGCACTACAGAGAGAATCCGATGTTCAAAATAAAACACCCCATTCAAACTGCCAGTCGTAAAAACAACCAGACGTGAAAGGATGTAGTATGTAGTAGTATGAAGTATGTATCATATTTACACACTTAGAAACAAGCATAGAATCTGAACAAGTAAACAAAGTCTGTTGGGTTAAAAGTGCCACTTCTGGGTGGCCTGTAGAGACATAAATTATGGCAAGCCAAAGGGACCAGAAATCTGTCTTTTCAAAATGCATTTGTAAGAATGCCTGTGAAGAGCTGCGTACAATTGTTTTTTTGACCCGTCAGATTGTTATTCTTTGCGTCTCGTTACTGGCGTGAAAAGTGCCGTTGTACATAATGATAATGATCTCCTCCCACAGATTTTCCCAGTCAATGAGTTTGAAGTGTTTTCACCCAATCCTTGACCAAGGCAAAGAGTCCAGAGCAGTCCAACACAGATTTCCCTGTGCACTGATCTGCCCTGATGGAGCTATTTTCTCTTAAAAGCACCTTATAGTACTGCTTGCTTATATCTGTCAGCTTAACCAAGAATAAAGCCTTGTTCACTTCATATGCTTGTTTGTTGTTATTTAAAAAGAAAACAAAAAAGATTTAAACATCAACCAAATTTATACATTATTTGATACATAATATTCTGTAAATGTAAAATGGTGGTTGAGTGGTGATGTTGCCTTCCTGCTATATCTGCTGCTCCTTTTGTTTAGGTTCGAACCCTGAGGACCTTAGGTTTTGTTGTAAGACTACTTTGTTTTTTTTTCTTGGAGAGGTTTCCCTAGAAATTCTTAATCTTTTCCCATTTTATCAGCTTTGTTTTTTCCCTCTTTGTCCTCTTTAAAGAGCGACCTCGTTCACATGCATTCTTGTTGACTATAGCTGCAGCATGTAGTAGCTATGGGACATCAGCTGTCAATTCATCACTAAAGCAACACAATGTCTTCCTTCACTGTCGTTTTTTATTTCACTTTCCTTACCCTCCAAGGTAATTTGAGCTCTCACTTCAAATGCTTGTTTTTGTTGTTCTAAATGAAATATATTTATATACAACTCAGGAGAGTTGGTGTAGACAATCCCAAGCAGGCTTCAAGTTCCCCATGAGTTAAAGCGGCAAGCTATGGGCTAGCTATGTTTATTATTTCAGTTGGTATTCATATAATGAAAATGTAAAATAGTTTAACTGCAAGATAGATTTATTCTGTTATGTTAAGTGAGCATTTACTACTTAAGGTACTTTATGTACAGTTATATGTGATTATATGTGTTATACATTAATCATTTTTTAAATTTAAAACAGTTGTCATACACCTCGATGTATTTGTCTTTTCACTGCTCCGGTCATAAAACAAATGATCACCTGTCTATATATTTCTCAAATGACAAACAATACACAACTCAGCCTTCGACTGGGCTGCTCTGTTGTAGCCTATGCTGTTGCATGTTTCACACACTAGATGGCACAGTAATATGAGGGATGGATAGTCAATCAGTTTAATCACAATACAAGTGCAGTGTCCATCCTCACAGGGGTGGGGTGGGGTCAGTTTAATGACAGATTAATCAAAGTACATATGCACACGCTGCAAAGAGGAAAAAACGTTACATGATTTTTAAAAACTGTGCTGATACCATGCTTTTCTACAATATTTATTTTTATTGAAAAGAACCAAATAATTGCCAGAGCTGTATTAGAAATCAGTAGAGTTAGTTCAGGCATATGTTCTAATGACCTTTATGAAGGAAACAAACAAGTCATTACTTGCAAATAAACCCAAACAATACCTTTCTTCAAAATCCACTTTGTCGACTGGGGATGACCTGGAGGGAATACTTCGAAGACCTCCTCAATCCCACCAGCATGTCTTCCACTGAGGAAGCAGAGTTTGAGGACCCCATGGGGGCTCGCCAATCTCTGGGGCTGAAGCGAGGTAGTCAAAAAGCTCCTCGGTGGCAAGGCCCCATGGGTGGATGAGGTCTGCCCGGAGTTCCTCAAGGCTCTGGATGTTGTGGGGCTGTCTTGGTTGACACGTCTCTGTAACATCGCGTGGACATTGGGGGCAGTGCCTCTGGACTGGCAGACCGGGGTGGTGGTTCCCCTCTTCAAAAAGGGAGACCAGAGGGTGTTCTCCAACTATAGGGGGTCACACTTCTCAGCCTCCCCGGGAAGGTCTTTTCGGGGGTCCTGGAGAGGAGGGTCCGCAAGATTGTTGAACCTCGGATTCAGGAGGAGCAGTGTGGTTTTCGTCCTGGTCGTGAAACTTCCTGGAGGGTGCATTGGAGTTGCCTACATGCCTAACCAGTCTACATGTGCTTTGTGGATTTGGAGAAGGCGTTCGACCTTGTCCCTCGGGGAGCCCTGTGGGGGGTGCTCCGGGAGTATGGGGTTCCGGACCCACTAATACAGGCTGTCCGGTCCCTGTACTCCCGATGCCAGAGCTTGGTCCGCATTGCCGGCAGTAAGTCGGACTTGTTTCCAGCGAGAGTTGGACTCCGTCAGGGCTGCCGTTTGTCAGGGCTGCCCTTTGTCTCCTCCTAACAATCTGACAGGTGAAATAACAATTGTACGCGTGAATTAACAAAGATGCGTGACATAAGCTTATAACAGGCGTTGAATAAGCAGGAAAACTGCGCTTTTAATGGCGTGATAGAAATAGCCCCAAAACGCCACATCCGTATTCTTGAACAACGGTGTAAAGTGCAGTGCACAAGGCACCAAAATTCGCTGCTTTTCACTGACATTCTTATAAACCATGCTTCGAAGAGCCCGTTTTCTGGCCCCTTTACTTTGAGAAAACTGGGAAAGTAAGCGCTAGCTTACTGCAGCATGTGGACACTTCCTGTTTTCAAAATAAAATGTAGGTATTAAATGTATTAAACGTTTATTTGTGTGTCTCATACAGCAATGGTGTCCTACTGGTGACTACTGTCCTACACTGATTATGAGCCAATAGGTCACATGACCTGGAAGCTATTGAGCTTTAAAGCTCATATTTACATTATGAAATGTATTGAAGATTCACATAAAATATGAGAAGTAATAAAATGCTATAAAAAGAGGTGTGTCTCATACAGCAAGTGTAGATCTACTGTCCTACATTGATTCTGAGCCAATAGGTCATATGACCTGGAAGCTATTGAGCTTTAATGCTCATATTTACATTATGAAATGTATTAAAAATGTGAAACTCACGGTGTAAGACCAGAGGTAAAATATGAACTACGAACTATGAAATATGAGTATACAGTTAAAGAAACCTAGTATGTAGCAAAAGGTTATGAAGCACAATTATAAAGGATTTCAATTCAGGTTTATTTATATAGCACCATCATAACAGAAGTTATCTATGGATACCTTTCATACAGCCTAGAGCAGATCTAGACAGTACCCTTTATCTTATTTACAGAGACAGAATAATTCCCACCTTGTATCTTCAGTATGATACTCCACCTTACTTGAGGAGACACAAGTGCCATAGTAAGCACAAAGTGAGTTGCAATGAAATATCTTATTTTACATTTATTGCCTAGACATTTATGTCTGCAGTTGGAGTTTGAATAAGTGCATGAATGCCACTCAAGTAAAACATGCTCCATGTAGAACATGGACCGTGTGTGGTTAAATTATGTATGATCACTATTAGACACCCATTTATTTCCTGACTTATTACAAGCAACAGCCTGTGGCTGCATAAAATATAGACATCCAGCACAGCATCTGATTGGTTTAGCATATTATTTCACTAACATTTTTCAACAAAAGACCAAATACCAGTCCTGTACTTTGCCTATTACAAACAATTTGCTCAGGATGTCAACCTGCACATTAGGCAAAGTATCCCCAAAGAAACACATTAACAGTCACTAGCAGCAGGGCATTAACATTGCAGACTCTCCTCCAAAATGGCTTTTCCTTCAGGGAGTTCAGTTCACTGTTTTCAATTACTGGAGATACAGAGCCAGAGTATGAACCAGTCAAACCACAGAGCCACAGAGCAGCTCTCTGCCACCACGAATCTGGCAAGTGGTCTGAATCAGGGTTGAGGTCAGAGTTGAATTGGTCAGAGGCCATCTGGTGATCTGCAAGGTCAAGCCGAGGCTTCTGGCTATATCTGGACCACCAGGTCAGTCTGTACAACTGGACAGGAGAGGAAGAGATCCGGCAAATATATCTGGTCAGACAGAGCTTTTATTTTCTGGTACTTTGTGCGTCTGTTTCTTATTTTTAAAAGGAGATGACGTGAATGAAATGAATGTGTGAAATGTTTCTTACATATTCTTCAGATATTGGGGCAGTGGCCAAGCTGACAACAACAATGATAAGGCAGGTGAGAGCCAATAGGATGAGAGCAAAGTATAGGTAGTGGACATCAGTCAGGATAGCTGGTCGATGATCAGGCTGACCACAGGAAGGAATTGCATAGGAGAACTCCAGAACCATTCGGATCAGTCCCACCACTAGTCCAGTCATCAGACCCCAGAATGCACCCTGAGACACACATGTACAAAATATAAGTTACATTTATATGGAATGGACAAAAACAACAACAAAGAAACACTGAAATATGAATAATGAAAGAGAGAGACCTACCGGTTCATTGGTACGTGACCAGAAGATAGCCATTAGGAATACAGCGGTAATAGGTGGAGCCAGAAAGCTGGTCACTGACTGGATATAATCAAACAACTGTCCACTATTGGCTGTTTGGATTACTGGAATCCACAACA
The DNA here is from genome assembly GCA_014281875.1 of Nibea albiflora. Lineage (NCBI taxonomy): Eukaryota > Metazoa > Chordata > Actinopteri > Sciaenidae > Nibea > Nibea albiflora. Next base: position 118,823 of record CM024792.1, read on the forward strand.
GACTAACACATACCATCACCAGGATAAACACCCTGAAAATAGACAGAATATTATGATTATATCAGCTTTAGTTTAGGTCAAAAAGAGAGTTCCTCGAAGCGTATCTAAAGTAAGTCTGAAAGTCTGTTTAAAAACAGATCTTCGTTAGTTCTACACACCAACTCTTGGTAGTTCACAGAATTTTCTGTTGGACAGTAAAGTAAATTGCTATGAAATATAGGTGCTGTTAGATTAGTGTTTGTGTTTGTACCACAGGCATTTTTAACCACCGGGAAGAGGAGGTTTTTTCAGGCCTGAGATACAGATCAATGCTGTATCAGCAGCAGAGCTGGTATCAGGGCCGTTTCTAGCAGTTGGGGGAGCCTATGCAAGTTGCTATCTGGGGGCAAATGTTTTGTCAAACTCTGAGAGATCTGTGGTAAACAGTCTGTCGCATTTGAAGAGGAAAACAGTACATTCATAAATGTAACAGATGCAGGATGTTCCTAAAAAATGTTTATGGTAAACTTTGAAAACAAGGTGATATAAAAACTCTCCCCACCAATCCAAAACAGTAAAAAATAAATAACTTCACTTACTTAAATGAATAAAAAATACAATGGACCATCCTCCATATTAACGTGCAAACAATAAAATAAAAAAACAAAAAACTAGTAAAAATAATACTGATGTTTCAGGTAGTAAGAAATATTTACATGGAACACTGCAACCCCTTCAGCACCACTTTGGATCTGTCTCTATGACAGTCTGATGTTTGAGGCCACTGTACAAGATCAACAGAAATCATCAAAAGCTATTATCTTGGCTAAAAAGGCAAGAAACCTGCATCTATTTAGCTTTGCTTGTCAAAGCTTATATGTTGTTTGAAGCATAGAAGTGCTTCACACAAGAAAAATGAGTTGGTTTGCCTGCCTACAGATAAAGACAGGTACTTTTAATTCTCCCAAAATATATTGAGGATGAGCTTGCAGCTTGGGGCCCCGTTGGTGGCTGCAGGGCCCTATGCATCTGCATAGTCTGCATATAGCAAGAAACAGCTCTGGCTTGTATCATGCCAGAACTGGAGCTGGGCGATCAGGCAATGTAACCAACTCAGCAGCCTCTATGGACATAATGTACACCCCTACCTTCCAACAATCATGAGTTCTTTCTCTGATGCTTTAGGTCTGGCTTTGTGGTAAAGATCCAGTGTAAACAGAGTAGAGCTGCTGTTAAAGATAGAGGTCAGAGATGACATAAGAGCAGCTAACATCACTGCTATCATTAGACCTCGAAGACCTGCACAGAGAAAAGGAACATCAGGTCAATAACTCTGATGTTGGACAAGCAGACACAATCTGACATTAGACACTGTGGGTGTGTGTGTGTGTGTGTGTCACTTACCCACAGGCATTAGCTCCACCACTAGTTTAGGGTAGGCGATGTTGGAGCAGCCAACCGAAGCTCCACACACACTCAGACACACTTCTGGATCCACACAACTTACTTCATCTATAAAAGTTACAGTCACAGCTTCTTCAATAACTGTCATTCAAAACAAATTATTTTCCTGCACCTTTTAGAAAATCCAAAACAACTGGTGCGGAAGTTTCCATCTCTGTTCAGTGACGTCCCTTTGCGCACTGACTGGGTGGAGCACGACATAAAGGTGGGAGACACACAGCCGATAAAACAACGTTTCTATCGCATGTCGCCGGAGAAGCTTAAACATCTGGATTCTGAAGTGGCTTACATGATTGAAGTCTAATTCTAGTTGGGCCTTACCATAGACGACTGCATTGACAGTGTTGGGAATGCCAAATTTGTTTGGGATGGGTTCTGTTTCTGCAGGCATATGATCTTGATATTCAGCATATTAAAGGGTAATGTTATCGCGGATGCGTTGTCACGTGCTCCTCTACCGTGACTTTGATTAGTGAGGCCATTCCATGCTGCTCATGATGTTCTTGTGCCTGTCCTCTTAATTTGCTTCTCAGGTATCAGGGTTGCTGAGGTCAGGTGGAAAAGGAGCAGCACATAGGCATGGTGGAGGTTATGGTCTTTCCTTTTTTTTCCCCCTTTATGTTTATTAATTTTTCGGTAATTCTTGATAGTTGCTTGCCTTTTGGGGTTTCTAGGTTAGTTTTTTCTTAGTTTTGTGGGGAGTTTTCTTTTTAGTATGGTTTGAGGTTTGTTTCATTATTTAGTTTTCTGGGGTGATAATTTCAGGTTGTTTAGTTAGTGTGTGGAACACTGACTTCATGGGGTGTGACGCCCACCTATACTGTTCAGGTTGCTATGCGTTTTCATTCAGAATGATATAATAATAATAATGGTCTGTCTTTTTCCGAGGTGATCAGCTGATGACATCAGCCTAATCGGGAGCACCTGGGCCCGGTGTACCAGCTGGATAAAAGTGCTAGTGGCTGTCTGCTAGTCGCTTGCTTCCCTCGCCAGCGTCCACAACACTTTGGTTTCTTTGACGTTTTCTTTATTTTCACCTTGCAACATCTCACCTTACATGATCACTACACCCACATTTACATGACTGAAACTACTGACATACACACCTCATACCTACGTTATTTTAGGTTGTGTAACTTTATTGAAATAAATATACTTTTCTATTGGCTCTGCACATTGTCTCTCCCATTTTTGTCATCTCTTGACATAAAGTTACATGTTCATCATCATGTCCATCTCAAAACACTGCCATTTAAAATGACACGACATGAGCTCATTGGCCACTATATGTGCCACCTGGTCAAACAGGTCTTGTGTAATTGTTAACACTTCAATCAGGAAGTATAAAAAGAGCACAGGTGAGCATCTTTTCTTCTTTTACAACAACAATGGAAGACATCACTGAGATGTCTGTATTTTTCAGCTTACTATTTTGTGAGCATATTTTAGTTCACTCCAATGTAATCTGTTGTGCATATGTTGCACTGATTTGTTTGGAGAAAAATAAATAAATATTTCAATAACATGTTGAACTACGTTTGAGCTACATCAGTATTATGGCAAAGCATACTAAAGATGAGAGTGCTTTTCATTATGCCCAACAGTGTGTAGTTGGTTAGACAAAAATCTGGAATATGAATATGAATATGAAGTGTGTGCCATCTGGTGGAAAAGTTTGATTTTGGTTGCAGTGCTTCATTTTGCAGGATATATGAGGTATTTTGAGGTTTGGGTGTGAAAAAACTGTAAAAGGAATGCTGTAGTGTTTGAGGGATTTCAGACAGCCACTTTTCTCCTCTAATTTATAATAAGATAATTAACATCCATGGATATCAGCCCAGACAGTAAACATTATACCTGGTTTTAAATATATCACTTTTGTCTGCCTGTCAATAGATGTGCACTGCAAGCTTCATTGTATTTAATTTCATGCTCAATTCTGTGAATACACATGGAATAAATTTCACAAAAAACACAAATAGAAATATATTTGGTATATATTGCTAAATGCAACTCTGATTGAATTAAACTGATTTTGGCCGGACTTACCTGGGAACAGTGCTCGGCTGATCATGCCTGGCATGACAATGAAGAACATGGGCAGCAGTTTGAGGTAGCCTGCCAACACACTTCCCGCTTTGGCATGAGACAAAGACTTGGCTGACAGAGACCTCTGGACTATAACCTGTATGAGTGTGCGCACACACACACACACACACACACACACACACACACACACACACACACACACACACACACACACACACACACACACACACACACACACACACACACACACACACACACACACACAAACAATTTATGTTTGAGTTTTTTTTATCACATCTGTGACTATGAGGTGGTTTCAGGTATTCTTCATCATAGTTTGTCATTTCATGTTAAAAGATGAAAAGTTGCTCACGCATCCTGCACTCTAGAGTGTATACTAATTTTTCATTCAATGAAACCCTCTTATGACACCACTGGAGCGAGTGCTACAGCCTGTGAGTGATTCTGAGGGCTACCTTGATTCAGTGATATTTGATGAAAGTAGAACCAATTTTATACAGAATACATATGCTGCTTTTCCCTCTGATGTCCTCTGGCTGCTGAGCACCGACTATCTGTAACTTACAGTTTTCTGATTGACAGATTGCTAGCTTAGCCTAACCACTTGCTAAAGTAGCTGACACCTAATTAATTACTGATAAGTGAATCTGCTCTTAGCAGGCAACAGAACCGGGGTGAGCCAGACCGTTTCATCAGAAAGGTTGGCTTTAGTGAGGTAGCTACATGAATGTATAATAGAGAATTCCTAACAAAAAGGTGTTCTGTCAACAGTTGTACTCTTTTTAGTCTCTTTTATAATGGTAGTCTATAGTGAAAATGACACAGGAATTTCTCTTTACAATACTCCATCTCTCTTTTTACTGATAGCTATTTTTACCAACTGATTAGACCATGTAAAAAGTTATTTTTACATATTTTGCATTTAGCTAACAGTATGATTTATTAATGTATTTAGTTTTTGTGTATTTGTGACTTGAAATTGAAGCTGAAATTACTGAAGAAACTGAATGTACAGTGGTGGCCAAAATTATTAGAACACTTGGCATACTTGAATATATGAAATATGAAATATGTACAAAACCCCCCCAAAAAACAAGCTAGGCCTGTGTCCAAGCACTGTAATGTACACTTGCACACTAGACCGTTAAACACAGAGGGGATAGTATTATGGTGTGGGGCCATTTCAGCCTCAGGAACAGGTGACATGTTGAAAATTGATGGCACCATGGATAAGAAAGTATTCTCGTGAGACACAGAATAGCATCTGGGAGTTATATTATTAGGCCTGGATTTATTTTCCAAGAGGACAATGACCATGAACTTTCTTCTAACTATTGTCTGAACTACCTGTGACAGGAGGAATCTGCTGAAACATTGAAAATGATGGACTGGTCCCCCCAAAGTCCAGACCACCCCATAGAGCAAATTCAACTGGATAGATGTATTATACATTCAAAGGAACGCCTTTGACCTTAGTTGCAGAAGGCATGGGATAACATTAGTGTTGAACCTCTCAGGAAATATATTGACACAATGCCAGAGAGATGCTGCAAAAGGTTTGCTAAATATTCAAGTTAAAAGTGGATCAAATCAGTGTAGTGACTCGTCCTGGTTCAGTCATGTTTTTTGTTTCTGTTCTCCTTCTGTTATTTTGTATTCTCACCCTTTCCTCTCATTTCAGGTGTTGTGACTTCCCTGCCCTCATGTTCTCCTGTGTGCTGATTGGCCTTGGCAAGTCCCACCCTGATTGTTTCCACATGTGTGTCATTGTCTCCCCATTCCCTAGAGTATTTAAGTCCTGTGCTTTGGGTCTGCCCTCGCCAGTTTGTCTTGTTCATCCTGTCGTGTGGTCCTGCCAAAATCTGTGAGTTCTTGAGCCTGCCTTTAGTTTCAGTTTCCAGTTGTATTTAGTTGTCGTCCAGTTTTGCCTTGCCTTTGTGCATTAAATTTGAGTTCTTTTGAATCAACTTGAGTTTTTTTTTTTGATTTGTGCAGTTGAGTCCCAGTCTCTGCCCCTTGTCAATCAGTAGGACTCACTTAATCTGATATTTGTTGTGCTCAGAGTAGCTATCTGCATGTTTCATGAACATTATAAAATGAAATCATGTTTTGGAGGCAAAAAAGGATCAGTATTTTCAGGTCTGCCAGGTGTTCTTATAATTTTGGCCACCACTGTATAATGATTATATACGATGGATAAAAGCATAAAATTTGTTCAGTTTCTGAGCTAGGAAAGAGATGTATATACGTATATGTATTAATGTAGGTAAGTCACCTGATCTGTGCACCAGCACCATGTAGCCAGTACAGTAAGCCCAAACACCAGACCTGGCCATGGTAAGTCCCCTGACACCGGGTCTCTGAACAAGTGAAAGGCATCACTACGAGGTAGGTGGCAGGTAGTGTTGGCGACTGTCACTGAGGGAACAGCTGACATATAAAGGTCCACAAGGCCTTCATACCAACCAACTTTGGAGAATGCTGGAAAATGTATGACATGCACACACACACACACACACAATTACCACTGGATCGCGGCTGCTGCTGTGATGTCCACAACATATATTATTATTTTTATTTTTTATATTATTTATATAATATTATTTTTATTATATTTATTTTTTATTTATTATATTATCTAATTATATTATTATTGCTACCATATCTCCATTAAATTATAGTTGTTGCCCCTTTCTGTCTTTAACTCAACCGGTCGTGGTGGATGACTGTCCACCACTGATCTTGGGTCTGCTGTCTAGACCTGCTCTGTATGGAAAGTGTCATGAGATGACTTTTTCATGATTTGGTGCTATGTAAATAAAATGAACTTACAGGAGATTCATTTTATACTGGGTTTGCATATTTGACATGATTATTGGTACAAAATTCAGGGCATCACAAAAAATAATATATTAATAATACACATAATACTGTAAATAATGTAGTAGCTTGTGGTTCACACTGGGTAACTGCAATAATATAATTTTTGTGAATACTTTTGAGCAGCGATAATCGGGTAGTGAAAATCTGTTATTGTGACATCCCTAAATACACCATTAAACACAATACTACGCTATTATGTGAATCTTTCTAAAATATGTTTCAAACAACATTATCAGTCATCATAGGCCAATTTGTAGTTTTAGTCTTTTGACTTCACACAAGGAGGAGACAACTGAAAATGGTTCAATAGTGTGTTCTTGCTGTGTTTACTGACCACATGTATGTGTGCTCCCTACCTATGAACATCAGTGCAAAGGCTCCACCAACCATGATCAAAGTCTGCAGTGCATCGGTGTAGATCACTGCTGTCAAACCACCTACACATACGCAGACACACAGAGCACATAAGTACATGTACAGATACCACTGCCAGAAGCATCTCAGTGGGACTCCTTTACTTGGCTACTTGCCAAGCCAAGTCTTTAAATTCCAGCACTACAAACCAGACAACATTTCTACTATTACACCCTGTAGTTGTCCACTGAGGGTTTGGTGGTTTGATCCCTGCACTCCTGTCTACACCTCGAAAAGCAAGGCACTAAATCCCAAATTTACATTCACATCCAATACCAGGCACCAGTGGCAACTAAGGCTACTTGAGGGGCTGGGGTTAAAAACAAGTGCACCAGCTGTGCGACGGGGCACCAGCATGCAGGAAGTCATGAAACACCTAAGATAAGATTAAAACAGTTTCATTATACAACTAGAACTACTGCACCCGTAATAAATTACATGGGAATTTTTAACCATTTATTTCACACATGATGTCAGTGATGTCAGTGAGAATGACGTGTACAAGCAGCAGTCAGGGCACATTAATAGAAGCAATTTTCAGCATTATTACATGATTAATTGCCAAACAAAATTTGCGGCCAAAATACAGGTGTTAATGAATGCGTATGTGTGTGTTTACCTGCCACTGTGTATGCAGCAGTGACCAGCAGCAGTATGCCTGTGGACAGATAGAGATCCCAGCCCAACGACATCTGAATGAACAGCGCCCCCGAAAAGATATCTGTCTGGGTAGTACACAAACACACCATTTGCACACACACTATGTTGCTTTGAAGAAAAAAAGTCTGCCAGATTAATAAATGTGAATTTGTGTATGTCTTACAGATATTTTGGTGAAAATGTAGAGGATGAGTGACAGAACAGACATGTATATGCGTATCCTCTGGCCTCCAAAGCGTTTGGCCAGATATTCAGGCATGGTCACAACTCCAGCTGAGATGTAGACAGGTATAAAGATCCACCCAAGAGCCACCAGGACCCATGCTGCCTATACAAACACATGTTCAGGTTACAACAGCACATTGTCAATATTGTCTGCCATTGTAGAGTTTTTTTTTCCATTGTCATTATAGGACAACAGTGATTGCCACTGCCTCTCACTCAACCATACCTCATTTCCTCAGGCCCCTGCAAGTTTTACACTGATTCATACCAACTGTCTCATTTTCTGATGAATCCAATCTAATTTTCTGCATATTCCTAACATTACAACAATGCCATCCCCAGCATGAAGCATGGTGGTGGCGGAATCATGCAGTAGGGACATTTCTCTGGAACAGATGTTGGAAGGGTTGTTATGGTAGACGGTAAAATGAATGCAGCAACATACAAGGAAAACCTGAGGAACAAATTTGATGCAGTCTGCAAGAAAACTGCAACTTTGGAGAAGAAAATAAGTCCAATAATAAATCTATAAAGCTATACAGGACTGGCTTCAAAACAATATTCATATCCAGAAGTAAGAGTGGAGTCTGTTACGGCCTTATAAAATTAAATCACATCAAATTAAACACTGAATGTACAATTGGTTCGATGAAGCCATAACATAAAAGGATACCACACAAAAATTTCGGTTTGCAAAAAGAAAAGGTTTATTTAAGAAATAATTCAGGGGAGAAAAAAAGACAAAGTTTAACCCATAAAGTAACAAACAAAAAGAGATGAAGACCCCTGCCAAAAGAAACAAAAGAGGGGGAAACACAGAGCCAGCCACTCTGTGGGCCGTCGCACCCGGTGCTTCCCCACTGACTAAGTCAAAACAAACCTAAGTTAACAAAGCGAAAACTAGACTACTGGTGGTCTCCAACTCAAACTAAAATAAACTAAAATAAGAAAACTAGTAAGAAAAAAAAAAACAAGGGTTAACTCTACCCCAAGAAAGCAAGGCAAACCTTTCCCCTACTGCTGCTGCCCCAGTATGAGAAAGCGAGCCCTGCCTCCCTCCTTCTCTTTAACCCCTCCCTGATTTCCAGATTGACTGGCACCTGTAAGGGAAGGAACACAAGGGAGGACAGGAAGGAGACCAGCCACAGAAGAAGAAAAAAAAAGAATTTGAGCTCACCCATGACCACCAGTGATCCCAGACCATCTTACTTACGTTCCATTCAAATCCCCCCACAGCAATACCTCCAGCTGCTCCTGTGCCCGCTAGACCAATGAACAAACCACTGCCAACATTACTGGACATCAGGGAGGCTCCGATCTGTAAAGGCAGATTCAGATAAGTTATTATAAGAAAAGCTTACATTAACTGAATTCAAGCTGAATTCATAGAACATGTGTTAATGCTTTGTGTTACAGCCCATGTTATTATTTCATGTGTACATGATATCAATCAAATACTTTGTGACTCAATACCAAGAATATAAATATGATGAATATGTAAGCACAACGGTGTGTCTTTGTGTTTATTATTCAGCAGCTGTGGCTCAGAGGTAGAGTGAGTCATCCGCTAATCAGATGATCGGAGGTTCAATCTCCGGCTCCTCCAGTCTGTGTGTCGAAGTGTCCTTGGGCAAGATACTGAACCCTAAAATGTTCCCAAAGGCTATGCCATGAGTGTAGTAGTCCCTGGAAGTCTAGTCCTATGACTTATAGATAAGCTCTGTCAAAAATGAAAGTCTTAAGTCTACTCTTAAAAGTGTTGACTGTGTCTGCCTCCTGAACCCAGAATGGTAGTTTGTTCCACAGAAGAGGAGCTTGATAGCTAAAAGCTCCCAATCTACTTTTGGAAACTATAGGAACCACAAGGAACCCAGCATTCTGAGAGCGCAGTGGTCTAGAGGGGTAGTAAGGTACTATGAGTTCTTTTAGATATGATGGTGCCTGACCATGAAGAGCTTTGTATGTAAGGAGAAGAATTTTAAATTCTATTCTAGATTTAACAGGTAGCCAATGCAAAGAAGTCAAAATGGGAGAGATGTGATCTCTGATCTTGGTTCCTGTCAGAACACGTGCAGCAGCATTCTGAATTGGCTGCAAAGTCCTCAGAGACTTATTGGAACAGCCTGATAACAGAGAGTTACAATAGTCCACCCTAGAAGTAACAAATGAATGGACTAGTTTTTCTGCATCCGCTTGAGAAACAATGCGTCTGATGTTGCGCTAGTGGAAGAATGCAGTCCTTGATGTTGTGGAGAAATTGCTGAAGCCAAAGGTCAGTGGTGAGGTCAGGAAGGAAGAAAGCGTTCGGGAGCCTCTGATGTCTTATACTGTATTATTTATTGACACTTGGCCAAGGAGAATTAGAGACACTCTTAAGGTACATAAGAAGTGTCTGAGTGTGTCTCACATTCTGCCCAACTCATGCTGGTGGATAGACTTTAAACCCCAAGATAACACCACAAATAGTATACGCCCAGAATTAGATAAAAGAGAATGCTTTTTACCAAGGAAGGTGATGTCTGTTTATGCAGACTGAAATGTCAATGGCAAGCTATCTATTATGTCTAAGCATGCAGCACCAGAGTTCTTCGACCCTGGCCACAGTGTTGAGATAGAATGGCACCTGTTGCCAAACAACTAATACTGCTGAGGACCTCAAGGTCCACACATGACTTTGTGTAACCTTGTGTAATGTGTCTGTATGTTTGTGCTTTGATTATATTCCATTTAAAAGTATATATGTGTCACTCAGAGCACTACAAGAATAGAAAATTCCATAGCACTTGAAATTTGTATTATGTGGACATTAAAGGACAAATTCTGATCAAAAACAACTCCAAGATTCTTTACGGTGGAGCTGGAGGCCAGGGTGATCCTGTCTAAGGTAACCAAGTTTCCGGAGAGAGAGTTTCTGAGGTGTTTGGGTCCAATTACAAGAACTTCAGTTTTAACAAAAGTTTTTTTTAACATCAGGAAATTGTGGGTCATCCAACTTTTTATATCCTTAAGGCATGCTTGGTTTCATCAGGCTCGATAAATATAATTGGGTGTCATCAGCATAGCAATGAAAATTAATGGAGTGATTCCTAATAATGTTTAGAGGAAGCATACTGTATATAAATTGAGTGGTCCATGTGGGATTCTGTGGGACCCTTGTGCATTACCAAATTTTGGTATGCATGGAGAATTCATCATTGATGTGAACAAATTGAGATTGATCTAAGAAATATGACTTAAACCAGCGTAGGGCGGTTCCTTTGATGCCAATTTGATGTTCCAGTCTCTGTAAAAGAATTTGGTGGTCAATAGTGTCAAATGCGACACTAAGATCTAACAAGTACAGACAGACAGATTAATCATATCCAATAAAGAAGGGCTAACTAGAGGTAAAACATCCTTGAGCAGCCTGGTTGGGATGGTGTCTAAGAGACAGCTTGACGGCTTGGATGAAGAAATTATTGAAGTTATTTGATGGGAAAAATGTTAGTTAGTTGATGGGAGAAAAACAGTCTAAATATATATCAGCAGCTGTTTCCAAACTTGCTGTATCAGAATGCAGATCAGTGCCTGTTGAAGGCAAGAGGTGATGAATTTTGTCTCTAATAGTTCTAATTTTATCTCATGAAGTCATTACTAGTTAGACCTAAAGGAATACATAGGTCAATAGAGCTGTGGTTCTCTGTTAGCCTGGCTACAGTGCTGAAGAGAAACATGGGGTTGTTTCCTCTATTAATGAAGAGTAATAGGCTGTTCTGGCATTACGGAGAGCCTTCCTGTAAGATTATCTTGCCAGACTAAACGAGATTCTTCCAGTTTAGTGGCACGCCATTTACGTTCAGAATTACGTGCCTCCTGCTTTAATTTGCGAGTCTGCTGGCTATACCAAGGTGCTAACTCCTCTGTTTAATTATCTTCTTTTTCAGAGATGCAATAGAGTCGAGAGTTGTCTGTAATGAGCCTGTAGTACTATTAACAAGATGATCTATTTGTGAGGGGCTAAAGGAAGCAGACAGTCCTCTGCTACATTAAGACATGGCATTGAATTCAATACTGAAGGAATCACTTCCTTAAATTTGGTTACAGCACCGTCAGATAAACATCTGCTGTAGGAGTTTCTGCAAAAAGGCTTATAGTCGAGTAATATGAACTTGAAGGTTATTAGAAAATGGTCAGATAGAAGAGGATTCTATGGAAAGACTATTAGATGATCTGTTGTGGATATCACGGTTAAACTGGAGCCACACGAACCACCAGGATACAGAGATTGATTTCTTTTGAGAAAGGAAAGGACAAGGTAAATCATAACTGATAAATACAACAAAATACTATGCAATCAAATACAATTAATAGTCAAAATCAGACATGCTTAAGGCATCAGTCATAAAGTCAATCAACCTAAAGTTTCTCTTTGAACTTGGTCATGTCACAAGGAAATGAATTGAAATATGTTAAGTACTTACAATGAAGCGAGTCAAACACACATGGCAAGCTCTGCAGCACCAACACATGCAAGTCTGGAGACAAAGGGAAGGGACAGCCTCATCCAGGCCTATATTTATAAAGTGGGAGGATTATTTGGAGGTGCCCACCACCTCTCCACCCAACCTAGCACTCCTCCAGACAGGAGGACTGAGGTTGCAGTTTGTAACAAATTTCAATGCCATATGAGAGAACAAGATCAAGAGTGTGGTTCAGACAATGAGTTGGTTTATTTACACTCTGACAGAAGCCAACTGAATCTAATAAAGAGATAAACGCAGTACTAAGACTATCATTGTGGTTGTCCACATGAATATTAAAATCAGCTACAATAATTACTTAATTATCTGTTTTAAGGATCAAGCCTGATGCAAATTCTGCAAATTCAGATAAAAATTCAGAGTAAGGACCAGGAGCACGATATACTGTAACAAATAGCTGTAATGTTTTCCAGGTTGGGTGAGTGAGGCTAAGAACAAGACTTTCAAATTAATTATAATTTGGTTTAGGTTTAGGATTTATTAATAGACTTGAGTCAAATATGGCTCCAACTCTACCACCTCGACCGGTACGGAATATGAGTATTACAATGACTGCGAGGAGTGGATTCATTTAAGCCAACATATTCATCCTCCTGCAGCCAGGTTTCAGTGAGGCAAAGTAAATCAATATCATAATCAGATATTAATTCATTGACCAAAACAGCTTTAGAGAACATGGACCTGATATTCAGGAGTCCACATTTGATTCTCTTATTTTGGACTGTTGGAGATGTTGCTTTAATTTTTATTAAGTTTTTATGATGAAATCCTCTTCTGTTTGTTTTATCTTTAAATAATGAAGGTGGACAGGGGACAGACACATTCTCTATACTAAAGGACTGGGTGGGCAGTTTCTCTGATGGAGGCACAGAGAAGCATGCATGACTGCAACTCTGCTTCCTGGTCTCAACTCTGGGTTGTCATGGTTTTGGTCGACTAATAAACTTGGCCATATTTCTAGATATGATAGCTGCTCCATCCAAAGTGGGATGGATGCTGTCTTTCCTAATCAGACCAGGTTTTCCCCAGAAAGGTGTCCAATTATCTATGAAGCCCACATCGTTTGCTGGACACCACCTCAACAGCCAGTGAAATGACGACATGCGGCTATACATGTCATCACTGGTCACATTGGGCAGGGGTCCAGAGAAAACTACTGAGTCCGACATCATTTTGGTATATGCACACACTGATGAAATATTAATTTTAGTGACCTCCGATTGGTGTAACCAGGTGTCATTACCACAGAGTCAATGTCGCCCGCACTGGCCCCCGGGATGCATTTAACTATGGCCCCCAGTGTTGTTAACTTCACGTTTCTCAAAATGGAGCTGCCAATGACCAGAGTTGGCCTCTCAGCGGGTGTGTCGCTGAGTGGGGAATATTTGGGAATATAAACACGATTGGTGGTGTACTTTGGCTGTACTGTGTACTGTGGCTATGGCTGTGGCTACTATGCCTCATTCTGGCAGTCACCCAGCATCCCTGCTGCTCAGGAACTGCTGGGGTACGGCTAGCTGAAGCTACCTTCGTTGGTACCGGCTAAAGGGGATTTGCTAACTATAGCTACTGACTGTTCGGTGGTGCGACACCGTGCCTCTAACTCACTGAGCCTCACCACCAAACTACAAATAAACTACATTTATTACAAGTACCGTTATCCCTAAGGGAGGATGAGAAGTAGTTAAACATGTGGCACAATGGGCAGGAGAGAGGAGGAGAGCAGAGAGAAGCCATTGCTATAGCTAGGGTAGTTAGTGTGACTAACAGAAACTGGTAAAATCGGATTGTGGTTACTAGAGTTAAGAAAGCTGTTCATGCACAAACAGAACAAGTTGAAGGATAGTTTGTGTATGTGATATGTAGATAATCACTGATGTGAAAAATATACGAAAATCTGTTTAGGTGAGAAGAGCAGACCTAAACATGGTGCTGTATCTCCTGCAGAAGTAACAGAATACGCTTACATTTACATTTACTTTCAGCTTACAAAATTTCCTGTCTGTCGAATAACAGTTAAGATCAAATAAAAAAGAAATCATTGCAATTATTTCTACACAGTACACAGACTGTCTTTCATTATTTTAGGGGGGGGCTTAATTCAGCAATGTGGCGTAGGCTGGAATCAACCCCATGTCACAGCAAGGGCTCAGCCTCAGCACATAGGGCACACACCAAGTGAGAGCACCCCCCATGGAGGTGTACCTACTGCTGAGTTTGTTTAAAGGAACGCAACTTATGTTTATGTTATTCATTCTATGTAAAAGAAAAAGTAGACCGACTAGGTATGTTGGTTGGGGCCTTCACTGTATTGGTTTTTAACATCACTTTGGATTTTCAAAATTGTTTACCATTTGTTATCTTTGTCTCTCATCATTTAATCAAAGTTAGTATTGGGCAACAGCAGTGGCAGCAGTAGTATCATAACATACACTTACACAGTACAGTCTGTCACTACAGAAAATACAAAAAAGCAATAGATTTGCCAACCTCCCTGTAAATGTTACAGTACATTTGTTAACTTGAACATTTGTAAATTGAAAATCTTGACTGACTGGTTAGCAACATTTGTCTGTGTATTTTCCCCAATCAATACAAAACAGGTCTAGAATTCACACGATGGAAGAGTACTGTATGTTGATAAAGCAATATAGAACACAGCGTATACATTAAGATGGTATTGAGAAAAACAACACGCACACCGTTGAAGATTTTGATACTCACAGGCCACCAGGTCATTGATCGGCCAGCCAAGAAGTACCCCCCAACAGTAATGCGATTGGCTCGCACTGATGACTGAAAAAGAGACAGGGATGAAGCCATCAGTACAATGAAAACTATTCAATATGACACATTTACATTTTTTGACCAGAAATTAAACTAGTGATGAGCATCTTGTCACGTTCCTTAGTACCTGGCTTTAGTACATTTCCTCCTGTTTTAAGATACTTTAATAGTATTTGACTTTAGGTGTAAGCTCACAGGGATTTAACACCCTAACACTTGTTTGTCTTAGATATGTCTGAAGATATTATTTAAAATGATTATGTTGTTGATTATTATGATGTAAGTGTAAAATGAGTTGAGATACTTTCAGGTCTTACCCAGATTCCAACCACCATGACAAAGATAAAGTAGACAACAACCACAGCAATGTCAACAGCTTCCAATCTGAGACCTGTGCTGGGAGGTGCCACAGTAGTGAACCCAGAGGAGCTGCTGCCTGCATATTAAGTGCACATGAGAACTTTACACCCACTCTCAACTCACACAACATACCCAAACAAATCATATAGAAGTATAAACTGTCACTCAATAAGACTGCAGAGGAAGCCAGCAGCGGATTTTTCCAATGAATGTGTGAGTGACAAAATAATTCCATAACACATATAGTCTGGACCGAAGCCAGCCGCAGAGGTACTACTACGCTGCTCACATTCTGAGAATTAAAAAGGCCATTAAAATGGTGCTTTAAATTTTCTCACTGCCTGAAAGAAGAGTCATTACTGCTGATTTTTTTAACACAGTTGTAGGTTTTGAGTGATACCATATACCTGATAATTGTTACATCATACATCAGAAACATTTGAAGGCAGTGGATCTCTGCTGCTTTTAAGCAGACATTCATGATCATTGAGTTGCCAACTATGAGAAACAAAGGTGACAGTGCGCTCCCATTGTGAGATAGAGGTTAAGGAGAAGTAAACTGAAGTTTGATTTCCTGAGATGGTGGAGATGATGCTGAAGTAGATGCAGGAGAGTGGTGAAGCTTATGAAGTGTGAAAATCACTTTTGTTTTTTACTTTATGAGGTATGAGTAGGAGGAGCCAGAGCGGTTACTAAACTGAGACAGTACGGATTTAGTCTGGTGAATGACGACTCTTTGGCCAACAAGATGGACTTTTGAGACTGACCACTGTTTTACACTGAATCCTGGCTTGGTAAGCACTTCTTATATCATTAACACTGTGTCCTACAGGATGAAATCAATAGTGGGCCACATAACAGATCTATCAGGGAAAACGAGGGGAAGCACAATGTTCTTTTACATAAGCCAAGGTTCGTGTCACAATTTTAAGGAAATCACAGTTGTCACCAGATCACTAGAGCTGCGTGACGTTCCCTCACGCTTCAGCTGAATTTTCTTTCCTTCTTAATGTGTTTGAGACCATCAGTTGTATTATTCATAGATAGTGTTGGCATACAGTAAATAGCCCTATTTAACTACTGTAGTAATTCATATTATTGCAAGAACCGCTCAAGTAAGTAAAGAGTACTAAAAGAAGAGTGCTAAAAGTCCATCAGTACTTTAAGATATGAAGGTCAATCAGTCCAGAACATTTCAACAACTTTAAATGTGTCTTGAAGTCACAAAAACCATCACATACTGTAATGAAACTGGCTCTCATATGGATCACCCAAGGAAAGAAAACAAGAGTTAGCTCTGTTACAGAGGAGAGTGCCAGCCTCAGAAATCAACACTTAACAGCACCTCAGAACCCACATAAATATTTCACAGCATCTGTGTCTGTGTGAATCAAACCTTCATGCTAAAATTACTTCAGAAGAAAAAAAGAAAAAACACAACTGAGGCAGATCAACAAAAAGAAGAGAACTGAGAGCACTATTTTAAAGCATATCATTTCCTTGTGTTCCTGTCTTACATGCCCTGGAAAGTGGTAATCCAAATCTTTGGACTGCCATAAAAGTAAGGCTTGTTGCAGTGAAAATCATCCAATAGAAGCACAAAAGTTAAACAAGAATCAGACCTGTAGTGAGACTGACAGACATGTTGATTAGAATCTTCCAGACTGTGTTGCGTTCTTATGGACTTCCAGTGTTTCTCCAGTGAATGACTTCTTCTGACTCTGCAAGTCTGTTGGTGAAACCTGACAGAGGTATGCAAGTTAATCTGAAGCTTAATTATTAATCTGTTTGTTGGGGAGACGGTCCCTGGTTATCTCTTGGCAAAGACTGACATGCAGTAAGTCACACATTGTCACATGTCTTCATTTTATTTTCTACATAACATTGATGAGAGAAAAGCTAGAAAAGAACACACATGGAATTATGTGGAAAATGACACAAAAAAGGTAAACAATGTAAATATATATAGGTTTCTAAAACCTGATACGAGCAAATCAAGTGATCTGACTCAGAGTTTGTTTTTTCACAATAACTTTATTATGTTAACTCTTTTTACAGCATACAGTTCATCTCAGCCATCTTCATAGTTTGGGAGGTCCAGCTAGCTTCCAACCCTCCATCTTGCCAACTTTTATGAAGAAAGCCAGTGTACCCAGGCCGAGACACGCTGATGTACCGGTCATAGCACTGTGGGCTACACACACACACACACACACACACACACACACACACACACACACACACACACACACACACACACACACACACACACACACACACACACACACACACACACACACACACACACACACACACACACACACACACACACACACACACACACCAAAATTACTTGTTAAAAGGAAAAAAACAGAGCCAAAGACTCAGAGGGAACAGCCATCAATGACCCCTGCAATGTTAACACCACCATGTTATTCTATGTCTACACAGGGGCGGCTGTGGCTTGGAGGTAGAGTCCAAAGACTAGAAAGGCACTATATAAGTACAGTCCATTTACCATTTACTTATGCTTGACTTGAGTGATCTCACCAGCTACAACACAAAATCACCAATAACAATCATGTTATGCAGGTGTGTACCAATTTCCCAGACACATTTCTTAGATTGAAGATAATTTTTAATATATTATATTTATCAACAGAATACATTTTAGTATATAATTCATGTAATGTTTAAGTAAAGTAATTTTTGAAAAAGGGAAGATGCATGTCTTAAAAAAGCTGATTTGTGTCAATTTGTTTGAGTTTGCCAACAGGAAAGCGAGAAAAGAGCCAGGTCACATTTGAAGTTCTTCCCTTTTGTTTTTTTATTGGCAATTGGCAAACTGTGTTTAGGTTACTGCCACCTTCTGGATTAGAGGTGTTAAAGCTCACAACATGTTGACGCATGATACTGACACTCACACCACGGCAAAACAGAATATTTGGTGTGAATACAACCTACAAGAATGTGACAGAGATGTGAGGCTGAAGGAACATTCATTAAATAAGACAGCCTTACTCACTCCTGCATCATGAATTATGCATAAACACTTACCTGTGCAATAATGTTTAAAATGAAATGAGAAACAGATCAAGAGAAACCACCTAGTGCCTAATAACTGCCACTGCAACACTGCTTATAGATCTGTGTTGGCACTGATCACACATCAGAGAATGTGACAACACCAACATAATATATGATAAATGTGATAGATGTTCTAAATCAAATCTACAGTGAGTCTAACGTCCTTACAGGCTAAGACTGGCAGAGGAAAATCATAAAAGCCTCCAGAATAGAGTCCAGAATAACACCAGTGCTGTCTCCTCCAGTGCAGTCAGGAGGAATGAAACTAGCTGAATGGATGGAAATTGTAAATGGTGTGCTTATTAACACCATTCTAGTCTTTTGACCACTCAAAGCTCTTTTACACTACATATCTCATTCACATATTCATACACTGGTGGCATTAGCCGCCATGCTAACAATGTCACCTGCTTATCATTTAGGAGCTAATCATGTATACAGTACATATTCACACACTGATGGCACGGCCTTAAGGAGCAATTACAGGTTCAGTATCTTGCTCGAGGACACTTCAATTAGTCTGATTAGTGGACGGCATGCTCTACCTCCTGACCCACCCTCGGCCATTGCCTCCACTGCTAGAACTGATACTTACTTCTGGCTCCCAGGAAGACCCCAGAGGCACAGCCTCCGATGAAGTAATTCAATGGGTCATCTGGAGTGTCACGAGCCTGAGCACTGAGACACGTTGCCATACCAAAGATGGCTCCCATCGTGGCTAGTACAACACAGAGATAAAATATATCAGTATTAGAAACTTTGATACTTGATTTGTGGAAACCAAAGGTCTCACTACTTCAACACATTTAGATCGAACTATGTGAGTCACATGGCATGAATTTCAACAGTGACACATCACAGTACTGCCGGATTTTGAACTGAACATAAAGTTCCTGCTTTCAGCTATCATTTTAGAATAATGTAGCAGGATGATCATGTTTAAAGATACACTTATGGGCAAACTTGAGGGCAAAAGTTGAATCTGCTTGGCTGGCAAAGTCATACACATCACCTTAACTGAAGCTGGCTGCTGGGCTTTCACTTCATCACTGTGATTTTCAAATATGATACTGAGAACCAGGCAGCTGTGTATTTTTAAATGATATTTACCCATGGTGACAGTTGTGTTGGTAGCTCTCTGTACTGCTGCCAATGCAGAATCAGGCTGGAATGCCACTATGTGATAGGCTGAACCAACCAGGCCTGAAATGCACACACACACACACACACACACACACACACAATAAGGCTTCATTCATGTGATGACGTAGTAAAAATGAAGAAAAAGCTTTAAGTAATAATTTTTATCTCAGGATGATGATAGAATGATCACTCTTTGTCACAGAGTCAAACTGTCTATTCTTGTTAGTGTTGAGGCATTATCAAGCAGTGCTGCATTTCAACTGCTGCAGTGCAACTTTAAGGGATAGTTCTGGCTTTTTGAGGTCGGCCTGTGTGTGGTACTTCTCCACAGTTGTGTGTGTTACAGAGAGTAGACATCGCTCAGTGTGCGACCGGTTTAGAGAAACAGAGAGAAGTCTGAGCACAGAGGTAGAGCGATATCTGCTCTATAAAATGTCAGCAGAAAAATCTAAATTAGTGGGGGTTAGACAGGATCAGGCTCTGCGGCAAAAACAGAGCTCAATTTATTTCAGTGGGGGTTGTGCTGCACCAGCAGTCCTCAACGCAGGGATTGCCGCAAAAAAGAGACAGTTGAGCCAGATTCAACTTTTTAGAACCAGAGGCACGTCACGTTCCGCAAACCAATCAAAAAAGAGCAGTCACATAGGATGCCCACCGGAAAACGTCCACGGGAAAACAGGAAGTAAAACCTTGTTTACTCTGGAGCGTAAACATTTTGCATTCGAATAGCGATCATTGAGAGCCGTCTGTGATTCCCAAGAGCAATTGCGAGAAGCTTGTTCACGTTGGGATCCATCTGTTTTGGTTCGCGGAGAGGAAAAGAATCAAAGTTCTTATGGTTGTCTTCTTCTCTGTTCTTGGCGGGAACAGAGTCGGGTTCGCTACTGCTACCTTCTGGTTTGGGTCGGTAATGCCACCAAAATTACGTCATGCGCCGAGCCAAATAGCGACACTCCGCGAGTCAACAGTTGTTTGAGTGCACATTATAATAAGCATATTTTCACTGCTAGTTAATAAGATCTTTGGAGGTAATGCTGGGTTCCTTATGGTTCCTATAGTCTCAAAAATAGATTGGGAGCCAGAGCTTTCATCTACGAAGCTCCTCTTCTGTGAAACAAACCCCGTCAATACTTTTAAGAGTAGACTTGAAACATCTACTATCCGGCTTCCTTCTCACTCTCGTTGTGTGTTGCACTTGCGGGGGGTCGGTTTATGACGGTCATCATATACAACGATTTCTTTCCGATTACCGTAAACATCAGAGAAAATGCGCACTAAAAACACGAGACGGCCGAATTGACCCCAGTGTGTTAACAAAATAAACAAATACCAAGTAGTCACCACATCGAGATAACGTGATATTAAACAGTCTTACTTTGGTTTCAAAGAATGTTGGAATTTTGGTATCATACATCATACAGTTAAACTCCAGTTCTCAAACTGCCCAACAAACCTATACAAGATGCGCTGTTAGCAACCACTGTGGTTGAGGAAGTTCTTGGCTGACTGTGGTTTAAAACAGTGGTAGCAACATCGCCTCCGCAGAGAAAAAGACGCAATAATACACAAATAAAGCACAACATTCGTTTAGCTTAGCATTATGTTGTGACCTGAAGGCAGCCTGCCAGGGCTAATACGCTAGCTCAAAAACGAAGATAGCATCAGCGGAAATTTTAGCGCTAGTCAGTTTTGACAGTCCAGCAGCATGCGCCTCTATGCGTTATAATATTTACCCAACGCTGTGCCTAGTTTGGTAGTAATCCATGTTTTTTCCACACAGTCTGTGCCCTCTGGTATGTCCCAGTACCCCATTGCGGATTAGCAAGGACACACTCTGAGAAATGGAATTCTCGCGAGAAACGTACTCATCATGTGATTGTGGTGACTGGCAACCTAGTTCATGGTGCATTGCCGCCACCTGGTGGTGCGGGGAGTGACGCACTGCACGTCCTCGATGTTAAGGATGTCTGTGAATATGAATGTGTACAGAGAATCTGTAATGAATTTATATTCACAGGAGGAGTTCACCACAAAGCTTTCTATACTGAAGTAAAATAAATATTATAAATAATATTATAAAGAGTATTGTCTAGACCTGCTCTGTATGGGAAGTGTCATGAGATACCTTTTGTTGAGATAACTTTTATTATATGGCAACCCCCCCTTCTGTCTGTCTCTCTCTGTCTCCCCATCACCACCACCATCTGATACTAACTAAATTTCTTCCCTGAGGGGTATTGCACAAAACCAAGATAAGGGATTAAGCCAGGATATGGTTATCCTGGCTGAATTTAGCCTCAAGT
Source organism: Nibea albiflora (assembly GCA_014281875.1). Lineage (NCBI taxonomy): Eukaryota > Metazoa > Chordata > Actinopteri > Sciaenidae > Nibea > Nibea albiflora. The sequence goes on from CM024792.1 coordinate 140,718, forward strand.
CGGTTGCATGAAAGCAGCTCAAACTTAACCCGGCCAAGTTACTATGGTGATTTATTCTCTGCAGCTAGCCTGCTCCAGACCAGGCTAACAGCCAGGCTAAGATTAATCCTAGTGATTCACCTGTATTTCCACCATCAATCCTGTGAGGAATTAATGTGTTTTATAGCATGTCCATGGTCTTTCTAAGTGTACATCATTTGAATTATCCTGTATTAAAATATGACATGTAGTAATTTCTCATTTCATTAAAATCTGTTTGTAATTGCAACAGTCCTTTTACATTGATTCAAGTGGTAGTATTTTTACTCAGGCCAAGTATGATAGATAGATTAAATGACACATTGTGGATAACTGTTTGCACCTATTCATACTCTAGTTACTCCTGAGTAACATGCACCTGCTTGCCACTTTTAAAGTCAAGTGTACAACAGTTAGTGGACTTGAAAAGTAACTCCTTTAATCGTAGCCTAATTATAATGGTTCCAGTGGAGCACTGTTTATTAATTGTACAGTTTTGGACTACTTCCGCATTAAGCCAGTCCGCTATTGTCTGCCAAGCTTCCTCTCGTTTTTTAATTATGGCACTGGTATTGCCTTTTTTCCATATCTTTCACCTCATCACACAACTTCATCAGGAGCTGTTGTTCAGCGGCCGTGAAGTACTAAAAGCGACTTTTATCGGTGATTCTGTGAGCGATTGCAAGGTCTGTAGCTATCTTCACCTGGCTTAACGTAGCCGCACCTTTTCATCCTGGCTCAGCATACTTGCAACCAATTAAGCCAGGATGAGCCGAGCAGGCTAGGTCAAACCGGGCTTGCTTAATTATCCTGGATTTCTTTATTCTAATTTCGTGCAATACCCCTCTGGAGTTTCTGTGGTTGCAGCTGTTGTGTATCTGTGTCCCTCTATCTCTCTCTATTTATCTACCCCCTTATGCTTGCTGCAGTGACAAAATGCTGCCTCTGTCTTCTTTATAGGCCCATTTATCAACAAACAAGCTTGTGTTTTATGAAAATTCATTACATGGATAAACAGTACAGTTTCCAGCAATAACACTGACACTCAACTTAATTATTAACTAAGTTGAAGGAAAGCAGCACAGCTCTTGCTGCTACACAATGTGTTCAGACAGTCATACTGCTAAAAACATGCCATTAGTTTGCTTTCACTGTCCCATCGTCTTTTGGAGGAATTACCACTTTCATGAAAACAATCCACTTTAAACATATTGTGTACAAACAGAAAGTTAAGAGTAAGTATGAGTCTGCTGACCCGTCCGCTTCACATTCACATATAAAGACATCATTTCTTCTTCCAGAATTTGCTGTATTTTTCAACTTTGAAATCATCTTCATAGTGAACTGCTGTCTGTTTGATCATCTTCTTCACTTCTCTCTTTTTCTGTCGAGCTCGACGCTCTTCTTCAGACAGGGTGGACAGATTGATCGGCATCTTTTAAAACACAAAAAATTATAATATAATTTAATATAAAATTATCTTACAAAACAAGAAATATGAATGAACATATTGCTGGACTCATATGGTGGACAAGTTTCAAATCAAATTCAAATCAAATCAAAAGTGTACCTTATTATCTTGACTAAACAAGTTATGATTTTGGTCCTGTGTGTCTATTAGATGTCAGTATTAACAGGGTTGAATTTGGGTTGTGACAGACGTGTAAAAAATCAGTTTATTTTTTAACATTATATGGGAGATAACCTGTATGTGCAAAAGTCAATAGGAGTCAAATTCCTGTGTGTACACACACCTAGTCAATGAAGCAATTCCGATTCTACGGACTGTGGCTTGGATATTTATACAGGTGAGGATGGTTAATGTTAGAACAATGTGAAACATGTGAAGGCTTTTGAGTTGGTGATGAAGTTGCATATTGAGTAGTTCCTGTCTAGTAGTCTTGTCATCATGACCTTGTTGACTTGCTGGCTTTAGCATCACATTGGTACACATAACATTTCTAGCTACATAGATGAGCTACTACTGAATGTCACAGCAGCTGAGTGTCTGAAGTTTCTTTCCAAAGTAAAATAACTGTGACGTGGTTAATAAACAAATGAGAAATGAAGGATTGATGAGGATGAAGGAAGAAAAACAAGCAAGAAATACTGAAAATGTTTATCAGTTCATCTTGTAATGCCCCAATAAAGCCATGATCTAGAAGCTTTGTAAGGCTACATGTTAGTTTTGCATATTTCAGCTTTTTGGAAATAAACTAGATGTGTCATTTTCAAGAAAAAAATCAAGTGATGGGTAATGTTGAGATTTTCAGAATCCTGGTGGTGAACTGACCATGAGGATCCGTCTGGGTTCCTTGTATCTGATGTTGACTGTAGATCCATCAGAGCGGACCAGCATCACAGGGTACAGTCTCTCATACTTCTGCCGACCACAGCGCACCACTGCCGTCCTGTTGGAGTTCAGCTGGGGAGTCTGAGTGTGGAGCCCTGCGGTATGTGCGCGAAGCGGCAACAGTGACAGGTGACCTGTTCGGGTGAACACAGGACAAACATACCTGTCCGGACACACGCACGACCACCATTTATATAGACACAAAACACATTATAAATACGTGGTAGAGCATTGTCAAAACAGCGTTAACAAACACAATAGGACGGTATTTATATACGTCTCTCACCGTGTCAACAGACTGTGAGCAGCACACAGCTGCTTTAAAAACATGTTCGCGGTTAACACAGTGAATGAAAGCTGCAGCACTCATCCACCCTCAGAGGAAACAGGAAGCACTCCACTACAAAGTCAAACACTGGAGTGCACGGAGTAAATGTCTGTACTGAAACGATGTGAACATTCGTTCCGAGTGGAACTCTTCTCTCCGTCTTTTTTTGACATGAAAGATTCAGCGGCTGGTAGAAACTGTAGTGGTGTAGAAGAGAAATGTGTATGCAGTACTGAATCACTACGAAACACTGAGCTGAGAATATTTTCACTCTTTCAAAGCATTTAACGCTCGAAGTGGAAACAGCGCCAACTGCTGATCAAGTCTTGGTAATGCGTCTGTATGCACGTGGACAGATGAAGGCTTATTTTACTCAAAAATAACCTCTTAAATTCAGCCTCACTGCTCTGTTTCGAATTGTAGATTAACACTAAAAACACTAAAGACATTTTTACCTGACTAAGACAATGCAAAGAGTGTACAAAGCTGTCATCAAAGCAAAATAATCTTTAATATAAAACACGTTTTTATTAGTTTAAACTTTTCTTCTTGTTCACCACATAATTCCATGCGTGTTATGTACGCTTCAGCACAGACAATAATAGATATAGAGTAAAATATTGAATGAGAAGGTGTGTCTTTCCTGGCTAATACTAGGTGGACAGAGCCTTGATGGTAGCAGTGCCTCAGACATAGACACGTTTATTTTGTGTGAATATACCTGAGACAGTTGTGGAATTTTCTATAAAGTAGCATAATATCATATAATACAGAAGCAGTTTATGTTCCTCACCATGAGCCTTTATGGCAATTATATTGTCATATTAGCTAAGAGCAGATCCCAATTATCCCAGTGTAAAGATTAAGAGAGATAAAGTGCAGCCATTATAGACAGGGTTGCCAAATTCTATGAATTTTCATAGTTTGAAACTTTCCATGGGAATTAACTGGGAATTTACAAAATTGAAGATTGGCCTTTAACAGGGAACTTAAATATAGTTGGTGAAAATGAGCACAATTTGAGCACAATCTTGACTAAAACAACCAGATTTCATGCAGGCACACTTGAATATCAGCTATTCCTCAATCACATGCACATAGCACACTGCTTACCGCAGGGCTGTTGAGGCCACGCACCCTGATTGCACAGGCACCTCAACTGGCTCCTCTTGATGCGGAGGAGCAGCGGTTCTACTCTGAACTCGCCGCGGATGGCCGAGCTTCTCACCCTATCTCTAAGGGAGAGCCCAGCCACTCCATGAAGGAAACTCATTTCGGCCGCTTGTATTCGCGATCTCATTCTTTCGGTCACTACCCAAAGCTTGTGACCATAGGTCAGGATAGGAACCTAGATTGACTGGTAAATCGAGAACTTCGCCTTTTGGCTCAGCTCCCTTTTCACCACGACGGAGCGGCCAATCCGCCAGTCAATCTCCCGCTCCATCCTTCCCTCGCTCATGAACAATAGATAGATATTTTAAAATTTATAAAGATATTATAGATATTTATAAATATTTACAACTTGTCACAGTCAGTCTCTGCTCGTCCTACTCCAGCCCCCCTATTACCTGTGTATTTAAACCCCCCCCCCCCCTCGTTTCCCCTTCTCCAGTGGGAGATTGTCAGCGAACCATGTTTCCTCGGTTTTGACCCCCGCCTGTTTTTGGACCCTGCTCTTGCCTCACCCCTTTGGATTGTTTGCCTGCTTTACCTGACTGATTTCCCGTGTACTGAACCTCTGCCTGGAATTAAAGACTGGTTACCTCCTGTATCTGCCTCCCGAGTCCTGCAGTTGAGTCCTGTGTCCGTGCCTTGTAACACAAATATATAAAGATATTTTAACTCCTCCACTTGAGGCAGGATCTCGCCCCCGACCCGGAAGCTGCACTCCACCCTTTTCCGGCTGAGAACCATGGCCTCAGATTTGAAGGTACTGATTTTCATCCCAGCCGCTTCACACACAGATCATCCGCAAAAAGCAGTGACCCAAATTCTGAGGCCACCGAACCGCAGTCCCTCAATCCCCTGGCTGCGCCTAGAAATTCTGTCCAAAGCCCAAAGTCTCAAAACCCATTTTGTCTCAGAGGGCTTTACAATCTGTACAGGGAGTGACACCCTTTGTCCTTAGACCACTGGATCCTTGGTTCCTTGGTGAGGAAAAACTTGCCCACAAAAAATTTAACAGGGAAAAAATGTGGAAGTAGCCTAAGGAAGAACCACAGAGGAGGGATCCCTCTCCCAGGACGGACAGACGTGCAATAGATGTCACATGTACAGAACAATCAACACAAACATATTGTACAATTACAATGAATGATTAAATGACAATGAATTACAATAAATTATAGAATGATTACAGTAGCAATGGAACCTGTGATAGAGATAGAGAGACACAGATGCACAGCAGCAGTAAATCATTAACTAACTATAAACTGTAATGGAGATATGGTAGCAATAATGACAGTAATGCTATATATGGTGGACGTCAGCAGCAGACCACAGCAGCAGCCATGATCCATGAGAACCTGCTGGACGAGAAAGCACAGAAACTCCAGGGAAGAAGTTAGTAACATGCATTGATGGTAATGATGACTGATGATGATGATGAGAGAGAGAGAGATTGGCTACCAATCTACTTTTGGAAACTATAGGAACCAGCACTCTGAGAGTGCAGTGGTCTAGAGGGGTAGTAAGGTACTATGAGTTCTTTTAGATATGATGGTGCCTGGCCATGAAGAGCTTTGTATGGAAGGAGAAGAACTTTAAATTCTATTCTAGATTTAACAGGTGGCCAGTGCAAGGAAGCTATAATGGGAGAGATATGTTCTCTGATCTTGGTTCCTGTCAGAACGCGTGCAGCAGCATTCTGAATTAGCTGCAAAGTCCTAATTCCTTATTGGAGCAGCCTGATAACAAAGAGTTACAGTAGGGCAAGTTTTTCCTCACTCGAACCGAGGGTCTAAGGACAGATGTGTCACTCCCTGTACAGATTGTAAAGCCCTCTGAGGCAAAACTTGACTTTGGGCTATACAAATAAAATTTGATTTGATTTGAGTAGTCCGGCCTAGAAGTAACAAATGCATGGATTTGTTTTTCTGCATCCACTTGGGACACAATGCGTCAGATTTTGGTAATGTTGGCAATGTAAGTGAAAGAATGCAGTCCTCGAAATTTGTTTTATGTGGGCATTACATTAACTGATTGGTTTCATCAGGCTTGATCGATAAATATAATTGGGTGTCGTTATAGACTGAATAGAAGTGGTCCTAGTACAAAACCTTGTGGGACTTTGGTATGCATGGAGGATTCATCATTGACGTGAACAAACTGAGATGGATCTAAGAAATATAACTTAAACCAGCTTAGGACGGTTCCTTTGATGCCAATCTGATGTTCCAGTCTCTGCAAAAGAATTTGATGATCTATGGTGTCAATTGCAGCACTAAGATCTAACAGGACGAGTACAGAGATGAGTCCTTTGTCTGATGCCATTAGGAGATCGTTTGTAACTTTGACTAGTGCAGTCTCTGTGCTATAATGCACTCGAAATCCTGACTGAAGATCCTTGAATAAACTGTTCTTATGAAGAAATTCACACAGCTGATTAGCTACAGCTTTCTCAAGTAACTTAGAAAGAAAGGGAAGGTTTAGCCAATCAGTCTATAATTGGCTAAAACCTCTGGATCTAGAGTAGGCTTTTTAAGAGAGGTTTAATTACAGCTGCTTTAAAGAACTGTGGTACATATTCTGATAATAAAGACAGATTAATCATATCCAATAAAGAAGGGCTAACTAGAGGTAAAACGTCCTTGAGCAGCCTGGTTGGGATGGGGTCTAAGAGACAGGTTGACGGCTTAGATGAAGAATTATTATATAAGTTATTTGATGAAGGTCAATGGGAGAAAAACAGTCTAAATATATATCAGGTTTCCAAATTTGGCATTCAAACAAGTACATTTTATGGAAAAAAATAAAAGTATGATTTTCACAATTTTCATTTTAATTTATTGAGTGTGCCTGAAAGAGCACACTATATGTTATCCACACGCTTATTGAGTGTGCCTGAAAGAGCACACTCTTTACTATCCACCCAGCTTATTCTTATTATTGAGTGTGCCTGAAAGAGCACACTCTGTACTATCCACCCGGCTTATTGAGTGTGCCTGAAAGAGCACACTCTTTACTATCCACCCGGCTTCTTCTTCTTCTTCTTATTATTATTATTATAAAATTTTAACTTGTCTGTCTGTGAGACAGCAGAGTAGCTAGCATGTTAGTGGCTAACGTTGACACGCTAGCAATTAGCATTAGCATGTTAGCATTAGCATGTTAGCATTGAAATCTATTTCAGTTTTTAGTGGCTAAAAAACATGCTCATTGCTAACATTAGCAGCCAATGCTAAAATTAGTGACTAGTGCATCATGCTAATTGCTAACATGAGTGGCTAATTCTGTTTTTAGTGGCTCAAAATTAGTGGTAGCATTAGCATGTTATCAATTAGCAATTAGCAGGGATGCGCCAGCAAGCAGCGATGGGGCCAGAGTCAGGCACACTCTCAAAATTTCCGCGGGAATTTTCTAGTTCTTCTTATTATTATTCTTCTTACGCCCTTTTTTTTGGTTCCCTACTGCTCCCAGATTTTTTGTCGCACATACACAAACAAGGAGTCAAAACGACCGGCTCGGCCAGGGCACGGTTGCAAAGTTATTTTCAAAAAGTTTCACCGAACAGTTTTGGCAGTATACGCCAAACACCACGCCAAAAAATTAATGGGTGTGTATTACGAGAATTTCCGAGAGCTAGAGTGAGTGATGTCATGTGATGACTGCGGCCGCAAATGTCAAGCTACAGAAATCATTTATAGCTAGAAACTTGGAGGACAAGTGGAGGAAACTAGGAACATTTTTTGACGTCGCATAGATACCACTGCTGAAGCTGTCAGTATTATAGTTTTGGTGTCAGACACAAATATTTGGCTCCCATATTAATTTCAGAGGAGAAATTTCCAGAAGCAGCAGGGATCGTCTTTACATGACAGCCCAGACCAGAGTTTTTAACTTCTAGCTCTCAAACTGGACACAGAAGTGGTTGACAAGAAGCCCCTGATCATGAATATTTCAGCTTTTTGGATACGACACACCGTTTGGCATGTTTCGCCAGCTCTTCGAGGGGCTTCATTTGGTTTCTCTCTCTCTCTGGGCATTTCCAACTGACATTCTAACAGGTGCTAACTGCTCTGCTGATTAGGGCCCAGCAGTTGGCCCTGGTTGCTTGGCAACCTCAAGCCTGCCTGAGGGAGTAGAGGGGGGAGGGGCTATTTTCACTGTTGCTGATGTGCGTCAGACACAAGTCATCTGATATGACAGTGAATCCAGCAGGATTTTGTGAAATCATGACATAATTTCTAGCCCTGATTGCTAACATGCTAATTCCTTACACATTCTAGCAGTTATTTGCACTGAATTTGAACTTGCCTGTCCAAAATGACAGAGAGAGCAGAGCAGACCTCTAGCTGACAGACAGTAACACAGACATAGAGACAGACCAACAAAGCCAAGTACACATGCAGAGACAAACAAGACAAATACACCACACACAAGACAATAAGAGCCCATAAAAAAGGCAATGATTGACACAGCTTGTTGTATTAATACTGAATTTACTGAGCAGTGTCAATAATAGTGCATGGGGGCGACGGGGCCAGTCAGGCACACTCACTCAATCACTCAATTATTTCAAGACAGTAAACATCGCAGGAATATGAGCTTTTTTATTTTCATACGAAAAACTGTAAATTTATTAATGTACTCTGTACTGGACGTAAAGACTTGGTACTTTTGTTTCACATTTCACAACAAATAAAACGTTTTTTTGTAATTTAATTGGGTTCCTTACTTTTATAATGCCTTTTTGACGAGCAAGAATAATGTTTACAGATATGTGAAACTGATTTTTGTACATGTTGAAAAGGGTTGTGACTAGGGAGAGTAGTAGTGTGGATTACCCTCCACATTTCATATAGCAATAATTGTTATAAACCATGCAGCAGATCCATTGATTTGATCTGGTCAGGCTTAATGTACCAGTGCTATGAGCTGCTGCAGATTCTACCAATGCGGTGCATGAGACATAGATTTAGCAGTATCGTAGTAGTAGTAAGAGTAAATCTGCTTAACACCAGCAGCCACCCCCCACCCCAGTTTGTGTAATTGGGGAACTCTCACAGCTCTTGGCGGTGTCTTTACCCAGCATGCACACAGAGTTAGCAACTAGCTGCTGAGTAGCTGAGTGAAACATTTAGAGGCAAAAGAGCTACCCCACCCCAAGAGGCCAAAACTGTTTGCTAAATATACACAAGCCCAAGTTGAACAGCATTCACAAAATGTTTTTAAAAATTCACTCATTAAAAATGTCACAGAAAAAAAAATCTTTATTAGAAAAGAGAACACACTATCTGAAGCTTCATTCATGGAAATCAGTAAAATGACAGAATGCGTTCTTTGTATTACTTCACCAGACAATGATTTCATCCTGACATGGAGACTCAACAAGATAATTTTGTCTTGGCATTTGATACATGAACACAGTCACTACATGCTGCATTTTATTGGACTTCTATATGCAGGATAATGACAAAAAAGGAGAGAGAAGACAGTGAAGAGTGTGACTTGTGTTAACATGTAGAATGATGGCTGAGGTGAGACAGGGACAGAAATCCAGCCACAGTGGACAAACAATCTGTGGCAGCATGTGGCAGTATGGTTTGAGAATGAATGCAGTCCAGCATTGAGGGTGGGGCTCTGTGGAGACCAGGCAGACTGCTGTGGTGGGGTTCAGTTTAAAAACTATTACGTGCCTCTGTGGGTCGATGCTGCTGAGCCAGCTTCCCATATCCCCCTCTGGCTGGGTCATAGTCCTGCCTGTACTCATCTCTCACCTACAAAGGAAACAAAAACAGCCCGAAGGCATGAGTAAAACCATCTTTCATTATTTTACTGGAGGCATCTCATTCTGCCGTTACATACTCATAAAAATAAAGCCCATCCAATATTTGTTTCCTTATTTACACTCATTGTGTACCTCCACCACAAAACTGAACACAATCACATATGTTGCACTTGTGAACATCATAATATGCACTTTCATTTTTCAAATGTCACGCTGCACTAATGCATTCTCTTCAAAGGCCATGGTAAATTGTGAATAATTTATTTTGAAAGTTATTTCTCTTTCTAAATATCATTCTGATGGATTCAAATGTCATTATATACACAATATTGATTTTTTTAAAAAAGCGATTTCTGTACAAGTCATTTTTAAATGCCATTCTGTGCTGTGTTTTACACTGTCCTACAGAAAAACCTACACTTTTTCACAACAACAATACTAGTCACATCGTGTTAGGCTACATGTTTGTTTTATTCTGTACAATGTGAATTGTCTGGGTTGCTTCGAAAAGGAACTGTTTAACTGATGTGTTTTTGGTTTGAAGCTGCTCATCTAAAGTTTTTTTAGATTAAATCACATTTTTCTGCCAACAGCACTCAGTGTTTTTCACTAAACTGTATCTTAGTCATGGTTTCCCTCCACACTCTACAGATACTGAGAAATAAATAAAAACATGTTCAGAAATTTGTGATATTGATCAAGAGTCAAGATAATGCTGAACTGCTGAGGCTGTGTTCAGTCTGTAGAAGTTTCATTCGCTCAGGTTTGTTTTGAAATTAAGGGAGCTAAAATACATTTTACAATAGAAGATTAACATCAGCGCTGTCTTGTGGACAAACTGTGTAATGGCGATACTGTTTTCAAATTACCTCAAACCTAGTGGCATCTCAGATTTCTCTTATTCGTTGTTACTTGCCACTGACACTAATGATATGCATGAAGCAAATAACTGGTGATATATAGCGGCATGCATGAATTATTGACTGAGTCGGTAGCTTCCTGTCAGTTCCTTCTGAGCTTGAAACAAATGTTGTCTAGCTAACTGCAAGTCAAGTCCATCCTTTGAGAGGTCGAGTGTCTGAAGCTGACAGCAGAGTGTCTGTTTTTACAGCCAATTTACACTGGGCACAGATGCGAGGCATTCCGTGTGTTGCATCCACCGGAGCTAATCGCAACTTGACCCTAGTTTGGTCAAAATAAACCCGGAATTCTAATGAGTGATAGTCAGTATATTCATTTAATTGTCCCTTGCACTAGGGGAAAAAATGTCTTTGGTTTAAATATTTAGATATAAAAAGCTGTCCGCTTCCACAGTGGGATACGTTCATAAAAGCACATTAAGTATCAAATACGCATCTGAATCCTCACCTGTCCTCCAGATTTGCCACGTCCGTACTGCCTTCCCTCCTTGAAGCCGGCATCCCAGTCTGTCCTGATGATCCGGTCATCCAGCCGCGTGCCATTAATGAAGCGCATGGCATTCTCTGCACCGGTACGTGTGTAGTATCTGGTACAGTCGGGGTTAAGGTCTGTCACAAGCTCCTGAACTTGCACACCATGCACATTTCATGCTTGCATGCACTTAGGCTCACAATGCATTTTATGCTGCTTAGTATCCAGATGGATTGAAAACAGATAGGTGTGTTTGCTGCACATATTTTCAAAACTAATTATCATATTTTCAAAGCCAGTCTCATACTTCAAAAGGATACTCCACAAAGCAGAATCCACAGGCTGTCTTTTTGACTTTATCCAGACCAATGATGATGCGCTTGACGTCTCCACTTTTAGAAAACAACTCGTGTACCTGATGACCAGACAGAAAAACAATTAAGTCAGAAGAAATATCTAGGAATAAGAAAAATACAGATTTTCAATACAATCCACTAGAAGTTCTGTGAATTAAAAGGTGTAGCACACTCAAATTCAACCCAGACAACTCACTGAGTGACTCAAATAAAACAAAAAGAAAAACAGCAGTGCTAGATTTTTCATCTTCTTCAGTCACAAAAGTTTCTGATGGTGAATGTATGTCTCTACCTGCTCCTCTGTGGTGTAGAAGGAGAGATTCCCGACATACAGAGTGTGGCTCTGCTTCAGCAGCTTCTCCTGTTCATAGCGGTTACCCTGGAAACACATTGGACATCTGAGTGAATGTGACCCTGTAGAAGCAGCATCAGTTCATCAGTTGTCACTGTCAGTGCTGCTCAACTCATTATTATGATAGTAAACATTATTATATGATCAGCAGGACAAGAACACCTGAAAATGTTCACAGTAACAGGGAACTCACTTAGAGAAGTTAGCTTTCACCCAGAGTCAGAACACAGACCAAAGCTGCTTTTAGAGTTCAACAGAACAACAAAACAGAACATGAACACGTTTATTTACAAGGTCAGAGGTCGCACAGAACTGACTGTTACACAGAAACCAACCGGCGCACACACACAGAGCACGAGCCCGCTCTGTTGTTAGCCAGCGGTTAGTCAATGGTGAAGTTGACATGCAAACCGTTATATAATATTAAACGTGTCGTGTTTTCCCGCTCGCTCACCTTGAAGTGCTGGTCTCTGTACTGGCTGACGTCGATGTAGGAGTCGCTGTTCAGAGCGTTCAGTTTGGCGGACATGTTGAACAAAGACTACTGCAACTACTCAACTGTTAGCATTGCAGGACAGCGATGACGTCGTTCCGCTTTATGTGTCCGTCCTTTGAATAGCTCCGGGTGGAACATCTTGATATAAATTCACGTTCAGGAGTGTCGCCCCCTACTGGTGCGTTCCGGCCACACTGCTTTTGTTTGCTATAGAAGAATTCAGAGGCGTCACTAGGTTTTAAGGATATCCCGCGGGCTTATTGAGTGTGCCTGAAAGAGCACACTCTTAACTATCCACCCGGCTTCTTCTTATTATTATTATTATTATTATTCTTGCGTGTTTTTGTCGGTTCGCAAAGGCTCCCAGAGTTTTTGTCGCACATATACAAACAAGGAGTCAAAACGATAATAAATGCCAGAGTTTTTAACATTTAGCTCTCAAACTGGGCACAAAACTGGTCGAAGTAGCCGCCGATCACGAATATTTCGGCTTTTGGATACAACACACCGTTTAGCATTTAATGCGGTCTGTTCGCAGGGGCTTCATTTGGTTCCTCTCTCCCTCTCTGGGCATTTCCATGCATGTTTTCCTCTGCTGATTAGGGCCCAGCAGTTGGCCCTGGTTTGCTCAGCAACCTGAAGCCTGCCTGAGGGAGGAGAGAGGGGAGGGGCTATTTTCCCTGTTGCTGATGTGCATCAGACACAAGTAAATTTTAACTTGTCTGTCCAAAATGACACGCTAGCAATTAGCATTAGCATGTTAGCAATTAGCATGTTAGCATTGGCATGTTAGTATTGAAATCTATTTCATTTTAGTGGCTAAAAACCATGCTCATTGCTAATATTAGCAGCCAATGCTAAAATTAGTGACTAGTGCATCATGCTAATTGCTAACATGAATGGCTAATGCTAGTTTTTAGTGGCTAGAAATTAGTGGTAGTATTAGCATGTTATCAGTTAGCAAGCTAATGCTTGTTAGCATTAGCATGTTAGCATTGGCATCTACTTCATTTTTAGCGGCTAAAAAGCATACTCATTGCTAACATTAGCAGCCAATGCTAAAATTAGTGGCTAGCGCATCATGCTAATTGCTAACATGAGTGGCTAATACAAAACTTAGTGGTTTCAGCATTTTCTCTCTCTCTCTGTCAGCACCACTGACATTCTAGCAGGTGCAGTAACTGCTCTAGTTTAAACTAATATGCTGGACGCTTTATATTGAATTTATTGGCATTATTTTGTAATAATAATAAAACAACATCAAACTATTTAGGGGGGCTTAAAAATATTTTAGGGGGGCTTCAAGCCCCAAGTTCCCTTAATCATACAGATGAGAGCCTGTGGAATTGCTTTAATTACAGCCCAGTAGTCATTTCTGGAACATTCAATATTATATTTATGACTAAAATCATCAAAATCTAATATGTTACTTCTCCTATCCATAAGGTTGTTGGACAGACCAAATTCCATTTCCTTTCCATTCTCTAAAAAAAGCAACTTCTTATTATTTATTTATTTATCAAAATACACCGGTTATTCCAAAGTGGGGTGTTATGTGAAGAAAAATTGTGTTTATAGATTTGTTTCCTATAATGGAGGACTTGGTGAAATTTAGACAGCTTAATTGGCAGTTTGCTAACCTCAAAATCACATGTTAACAGAAATGCAATACCTCCAACATCCATAAATATTTTGAGGGCAAGTGAAAACAAAAGTGTTCATATTGGGTTATATAACTTTTTAACCATTTTAGCTTCAGTGTTCCATTCATGGGGTCAAAGTCAATAGTATTTAGCCCCCCTTCTTCTATTGACTTGACTTGACTATGCCACCCTTTCGAATATAATGATGTCTATTCTTCCAGATGAAGTTATAAATAATTTGGTTGATGTTTTAATCATATTAGTAGGGATAGCTAAGCAGTAAGCTGGATAAATAAAACATGACAGAGCTTCCATTTTAGATAATAAAATCCTCCCAAATCTCTATGCAACCATGAATTTAGAATTGCTTTGCTCTTCAACATAACACTGTCAATATTAGCTTTTTCTGTATAATGTGACTCCTTGGAGATAGCAATTCCAAGATATTTAACCTCATTGTTGATTGCAATACCTTGAATAGACACCAGGGGGTGATCATGAATCGCCATTAGTTTACACTTGCTCAGATTCAGAAGGAGCCCGGAAGCCTTAGAGAAAACCTTTAGATATAACCTTTAGAGCCTCTGGTATCTGTGTTGCATTTTTTTAAGAAGAGAGTTGTATTGTCAGCCAGTTGGCTTATAATTAGAGGTCTTCCCATAACATTTAACTGCTGTATATTTTCTGAATGTTTAATCATAACTGACAAAACTTCTGCAACCAGAACAAAAAGTAAAGGTGAGGCTGGACATCACTGTAAATATTTTGCATGTTCCAGTTGGCAGTATAACAGCGCTATTTATACGTTTATAGAACATCTTAATTACTTCTCTGAAGTATTTCCCAAAACGAAAATATTTATCATAAAGCCATGTTCAGCTGTATCAAAAGCTTTACAGAAGTCTAAAAACAGAATTAAACCATCATCTTCAATCTTATCTGCATAGTAAAGTCTAGTACTAATCTAATGTTGTTGTGAATTGAACATTCTCTAAGGAAACCAGATTGGGATTCACTAATAACACGAATCAAACATTCTTTTAACCTGTTGGCAAAGATATGAGCGAATAGTTTATAATCATCAAGTAATGTTATTGGTCTTAGATTATCTATACGTTTTTTGTCCTTTCCAGGTTTAGGTATGAGTGCTATTAACCCTTGTTTCATTGTAGGCATCACAACCTTACTCATAAAACATTCCTGAATGGCATAGAATGAGTTCTTTGATATCTTGCCAGAAAAAAATGTAAGAATTTGTGGTTAGTCCATCCTGTCCTGGAGCTTTGCCCATTGAAATGTTTTTAACTGCTTTTTCCACTTCCCACATTTCAATTTCAGAATCACACATCTCAACAAAATCAATATTAAGAGGAGGAAGGTGCGTTTTTATATTCTCAAAAAGACCAATGGAGCTTTCTCTGGAATATGAAGAGCTATATAAAACTGAATAGAATCTATGTACATCTTCAGATATCAGTTTATGATCTTGTACACTCCATTCTTCCTCCCGTTCAATGCGGGGCCAGAGAACTTCTCTCGCCATTCTGTCCTCCTTCATGAGATCTTCCATAAACCTGATTCCTGCTTCAGTACAGACCCTGGATTCCTTCGTCGGTTTCCAAAACGCATCTCTGTGTTGTCGTCTTGTAAACTGGATGATGATTAGTTGCATCTCGTTTTCCGTCTTCCTGCCAATCTGATGAGTTGTGTCCACAATGTCCTCCATATTTTTCTCCCATTGAGGGGCTATCTTACATAGTAGCTGAATCACGTCTTTCCCAGTGTCCTCGTTCAATTTTTCTTTCATTCCTCTGATTCTCAGGTTCCATCTTCGTTTGTATCTGTCTTGCTCACATGCTTTTTCCCTTATTTCAGCATTTACTGCCCTCAGGTGCTCCACTTCTTTTTCCAGCACCAAGACTCTTGTCTTGCAATCTTTGACTTCTGTCATTAGTCAGATACTCTGGTCAAGCTAGCTACCATCGCACGAAAAGTGCACACAAACTTTGTTCTTGTGTGTCAAATCTCATCACCAATGTGTTAATTGCTGCAAGTATTGCAGAGTTTGAAACTTCATCTTCATTTGTTTTTGATATTTTCCGAGTACGAGCTCCTTTTGATGGGGTAGAAGGACAGGACTCACCGTTTTCCTCTAATAACCGTTTGTCCCCGCTGTTGTCGGTGTCCATCAAAGCCTACTCGTGGTCCCTCATTTGGGAACATGGCAAAAAGTTCTTTTCAGGCTCTTGCTGAGACATATATGCTCGTTTTAACTGAAAAAAAACCGACTTTAAAAGACTTTAAAATGTATGTTCAGAGAGGAGATAATTTAAATAAAATTGTGTCAGAGCAGAAATCAAACATTTCTACATTCTGACTGACATTCTGTAAGCCTCCAACATTAAAGTACCCAAAGTCACGTGACTAAGATGTGGTCCTGCTTCTCATTCATATCCAAATTAATATATTTTAATAATAGTTTATTTTATTTTATTTTATTTCAAGCAGTGAACAGATATGAAGCAACAAACAGAACTAGAAGAGAAATTAGAGAAATAATTATTTTACAAATTTATTAGTAATAATTTTAATCACATTTTAGGTATTTTTCTTTAATTGATTTTTTTTCCACTCATTTTGATGCTTACTCATTCGTTGACTCATTCATTTTTGAAATTTTAGATTTTTTGGATATTTTCCAAATTCTGAAACCAACTGCGAACTTTGAAAAAAAAGATGAGTGAAACAACACTAAATTGTAAAAACTTGAGTCTAACAAAGTCAGCCCAGAGTGCAAAAGTTTCCAGTAAGGGCAACATTTTATTATCATAATTCCATTTTCAAAGTAAACAAAAATATTTATCATGAGCTGTCCCCTCCTGATTTCACACTTAACAATGTACTCTGAAAAGAATGTAAATATATGAATGAACCTGCTTAAGAAATGACAAAAAAACACATTAGAGATTAAATGGCAGGGTATGACACTCTAATAGTCAAATACTGCCAAATACTGGTCCTAGCTGCTCGCTGTCAATTCTACCAATGTTTAATAAAGATAGTCGGTTCTTCTATCATATTATAACATCAGTTCAACTAATCAGAGTATAACAGCCAGTTTAAAAAACAGTAAAAAATTAGTACAGCAGCTCTGCCGTGGTGTTTCTCCATGTGTCTTCAGATGTCAGATATCTTCACATAATGCTGCAGCAGCTGCTGGAACCTAAAAGAGAAAGTACATCAACCATTCATGCCAAAAAAACACAGCAAGTGTAACTGGTGCAAGAAGCATGTCTGCTGATTCTCTCAGGATAAGTACTTAACTCTGAGGGATCTGAACTCTGAGGGATCTGAACTCTGAGGGATCTGAACTCTGAGGGATCTGAACTCTGAGGGATCTGAACTCTGAGGGATCTGAACTCTGAGGGATCTGAACTCTGAGGGATGTGAACTCTGGGCAATGAATCATGTTTTTGGTTTAAAGATGCTGTTGCTGGGTATCTTCTGAAATCTGATACAGATACCAGAAACGCAACAACAGTCCTGCTTTCCACTTCCTGTCATCTGCAGCTGTTCAGCTCATTGTGGCTCATCACTCACTCAAGATATTCAAAACTGACCCACTGTGAAAAACTACAGAAAATAAGCTTGTTTTATTTTATTTTATAGAACTAAATATAGAGTTGACTGCTTTGCCATAAAAACAACCCTGTGCTAGGCAATTTAAACGATGATTGTCTGAACGCATGTCAATGGTGGACTCTACCACCAACAATAAATTGGCTATATAAGGAGGTACTTACTTGGTGTTTTAGTGATAAAGAGAGACCAGACATAGCATCAATATTGGGGTTTCTTTCATGAAAATCGTAAGCGGAGCCCTGCTTTATTATCCAATCTTGGTGTGTGTGTCATATTTAGTTTAAGCTTATGGTATTGCGTGTACACAGTGCATGGTTGTAAATTAAGTTATGTTTAATCATAATACCTCACATGAACCCCGAGGACGAGTTTTATTTGAGAAATAAAGAACAAAATTCTGAGAGGAGAGGACTGGAGTGTAATGGGCCCCAGGCATCTTATTTTTGCCCTGAGAACCTCAGAGAAGGTTGATCCGATCCGAACATGCACATGTTCCACTCACGTTTTGAAAATAGCCTTCGTTAACGCTTCCTCTTCATCAAAGGTCGGATCTCCTCTCGATACTGAGTAGCTCCACTTCGAAAATGAGCGTCGCTCCTCCTGGAATCTTCGGGGGAGCTCCCCGGTCCCCGTAGCCCAGTTCGGCGGGGATGACTAGCTTCCTCTTCTCGCCCTCGCACATGCCCAGCAGGCCCTGGTCCCAGCCTTTGATCACCTGTCCGGTGCCCAGGGTGAAGGTGAAGGGCCTGTCGCGGGGAATGCTGCTATCGAATTCGGTGCCATCCTCCAGCTTGCCCGTGTAGTGCATGTTCAGCACGTCTCCTTTGCGGGACTTCATGGGGCAGTTGTCCACCCGCTTCTTGATCCCGATCTGCAGCTTCTTCTTCTCGGCTCCGCTCACTGCCGCCGGGCTCAGAGACAGCACGGTCACGGCGAACAACAGAACCAAGCGCATGGCTGCAGTCCACTCAACTTCCAGCCGATAAAAGGTCTGTTAATACTGGCTCGACGGCCACAAAGCAAATCAGGTGATGAATCAGGGAAATGAGCCGGAGATCTGCCCCTCAGAGCGGATACACGCACTTTACGACCCCGGACGTATTTGAGGTACCGGCTGGTGTTACTAACAAAAATGTCCGGAAAACAGTATGACTGGCACAAAGCTGAAGTTGGTTTCAGGTTTGTCGGTGTTTGAGACACAGACAGTTTTTCCAGTCAAATGTGTGCGTGAATTCGATTAGCCTTTAACTTTCAAACACTGTATGTGCTAACTTTGCTTTTCTATGTTTAAATGTTATTCTCATGTATTTACCTACCTGTACCTTTATTAAAAAAATAATTTAAGAAAAAGTAACATCTATGTATGTCAAATGTGACAACATTACACAACATATACTTTTTTTAAAAAACATACCAAACTTAACAGTTACATCATCAACATTAAAGTTGATTTCATTTAGAGGTGAACATCCTTCATGTTTCCAACTTTGTATTTGTGTTATGAAATGGAAACGTACAGACAAGTTTGACCGACCAGCGCTAAAAAAACAAACAAACAAACAAACAAACAAACAAATAAATAAATACATAAATAAATAAGTGTTATTATCCTTTTAGTTTCCCTTTATCTAGACATCGCCATTCTGAAACTTCCGCCGCGCGAACGTCGCTACGTCATCACTGGTCGCGGTCACCTACCTGCTGAAGTAAGTTACATTTTTACGTATTGTTAGTGAGTTTTACATCACAGCCGCAGAATACATGACGATGAAAGCTGCCGTAGCCTACGTCCAGCTAACTCACTGTGACCTCTGCTGTCATTACACAGGAGTGAGAGGACAGCTAGCTGGCTGAGCTAACGTGTCCGTGTGGGGAAACAGTACAGAATGCTCTCTCGGTTATTATTTAACCTCATCAACAACCTCCATGTCGTCGAGAAGTTGGCAGAGTCTCGCCCGATCCGCAGGGCGGCTCAGATCACAGCGTACGCCATCACCAAGGCTCAGATAGCCGGCCGTGACGCCTCGGAGCGGGCCATGCGGTCCCATACGCTGAGGCAGGTCCGGGAGGAGGCCAGCAAAGTGCCCGGCGACCTAGGAGAGATGAGCGGTCGTCTGCGAAGAGTCCGAGAGACATTTGTGAATGAAGTGAAGGAGGGATGGAAGGAGGGATCCAGACGCATGAAGAAATAAATAGGGTGTTAATCAGACTGGGTATCCAGCTTTTGTGCTTTGAATCATATCCCGTGTGTGTGTGACCGTCAGACTGACTGTGGAAGAAACAAGTACTGAAGGAGAACAGTGTGGTGTGTAACTGCAACCATCACAGTTTGTGAAGTGGTCCACACTGACACATAACCTCAAATCTATGAGAATGAAACAGACTGAATGTTCTAGAAACAAAGTCAGATTTTGGACTAGTGTGGAAAAGTTAAGCCTGCTTCTCTAAATGAACTTGACAAGTCACTTGAAACTTTTCTGAGGTAACACTGTATTGATGGTCTTCATGTTAATCTGTGATTGAAAATCAATCCAGCTGCACTCGGCACCTGCCAACAAGCGTTTCTAGATCTATGAATTATAAATATATGTAGAGATGTGTATGTATATAGGTAATGAATACACCTTTTTGTTGTGACTGTATGAATAAAGAATAATAATATAAGCCAGCACTTTGCTCAGCAGTGTTATGTATTTGATCTGATCGTATATTTTTGTGTGTCTGTGTGAATGTAAGAGTAAGTGAGACTCAGTGGCTCAGGTGAAGGTAGCCGTCGCCACGGTGTGTTGTTTAAAACACAGGAAACACAAACTCCTTTGGATGTGATGATGTAAGAGGGGTGTAGGTGTGTGGTCTACAGAAACATAAATCAACTTAACATAAGTCCAGTCATGTAGCTGGGGAAATGCAAATCTCCATATAATTTCAATAGACTAGTACAAATACAACAGGTATCATGAATGAGTTATATTCAACTATTGAACTCTGCTCATCTTAAAATAAATATATTTACATAATGAAACAAGTAGTGATGGGTAGATGAGGCGTCATAAAGTGTTTCAACACATTACCAACCTAATCAATAACTGTATTGATACTGTGTCGATACTATGTCACTGAATACTGATACCTGCTGGACCTTGAAGATCCCTAGAGGCAACCTTGTTGACAGACTCAACTGACAATGATTTGATGACCTAGTATATACAGTAATATAATTTAAGTCATTGTATTTTATATTGTATCATTTCATATCTTCATTTAAATTTAAAATATCTTTGATATTTTTAGATACAGTCAATAAATAATGTGAACATGTATCATAACCTGAAAATCTATGTGAACGTGTTGTGAATGAGGATTCTTGTGGACTGTGATTTTCTTTTTTTTTTTATTTAAAAAAAATATGTTTTTTCCTGTGTTTCCCGTGTTCTATTATGTTTTTTTGATGCAATTTCTCCAGCTGTTGAAAAAACCCGGACAAGGTTTGGGTATGTTGATCTTTGACTGTCCCAGTATTTTAAAGGATCCTGTGACCTGGGAATATTGCCCTCTGCCAAGTATCTCTGGACCTCCTGGATTGCATCGGCTGTTGCAATTTTGGTCTGCCTGCCCACTTCATTATCCAGGTGGTGTCAAAGGCTATCTAAAAAACAAATTGCCATTTTAGTACATGATTTCCAAACAACAACAAACAAATAATGCTGAATAACATGCCTGACAGCTGTTCTGAAGACGGTCCTGGCTGGGGCTCATTTGTTTCTCATTTGTGTGTCCAATTACAGACGCACATTCTGATCACAGTCTAGCGATGGCTTCATTGCACTTGGAGGAACTGCAGAACCAAAGTGATTTCAATCTGGGGTCTAGAAGTGTTGCTGTGGCCAACACACTTAATGACTCCAGATTGGAAGCAGTGTGGCGCTTCAGGTGTTCATGTAGGTGTATGGCTGCCTGTGTGTGCAAGGTTGAAGCATTACGCTCTAGTGAAGATTTCATCATCGGGGCACTCACCTCTCTTCAGACAACTCCCATTACTTTGATTGAGGTTTTTCATCAGACCAAAGCTGAGCGGCAAACATTTTTCTTATTCCTCCTTCCTTGGTGAGGGCGGGGGCACGAGACAGTCACATATATGAAGACGATTGGCTGAAGTTCAGTAAATTTCCATGGTCAGCCAATCAGAGGTGGAGTTGGGCGGGTGTTGCTTACACAAAGTATCAGACACAAAGACGACACATTTACGTGAGTCAAAGAGAAACAGGAATGGCGAGTCCGAATAGTCCAATAGTAGCCTTCTTTAAATGGAAGTATAGCCATTACTTTTCCTTCAAACAAATTAAGGGAACAATCTATCTATAATATTTTATTTTATTTTATTGGATGCTATTCTCACTTTCCCACAGCAATGTATTAAGTGTCCATTTCATTATAATATTCACATTTATCATAAATAATTGAACACGTATATGTATTTTACATTTTACATTTTACAGGGATGGAGGTGGGCTCCAAATTCTTTGATACATTTGAGCATTTAAAAAATTACTTAATCCAATAGTTACTGTAACTAGTTACTAAAAGAAACTCACCCAACACTGACTATGATACAGTGTAGTATCACCAAAATCACTACACATTTCATTGATCTCCTACAGATTACACTACAGCACTTATTTGGGAAAATAAGGACTGATTATTAATCTGAATATTAATCAATAGCATCACCGTGATAAAGTTTAGTGTCACTAACATCACTACATACTTAATTGATCTCCTACAGATTACACTACAACTATTGAAATTAATATTCCTAATAAAAATTCCCATAAATTTTGAAAAGTCCTTATTCCTCCCTGTGTTCCATCCAGCCTCTGGCCTAGACTTCAACCCAATCTTCAACCCAAAAATCTTATTTAGGTGGTTGGTGATTATACACTAATGTAAACATACTTGAATGAATACTGAATATTAAATATAGATAAAATATTTCTTCATCTAAGCTGTCAACCTGTCTCTTAGATCCCATCCCAACCAGGCTGCTCAAGGATGAAAGTAGCTATAATTAAAAAGCCCATGTTAACATCAATTGTTGGTCTCTGTAAATACTCTAGTCCTGCTCTACATATAGAATGTCCCGAGATAAGCTTTGCTATGATATTAACACTATATAAATACAATTTTATTGTATTATATACTGTAAATGGCAAGTTTGAATGCCATGTGTGTCCATGTATCTGAATTCTGCCACAAAAAGCTTAAAATTCAGTCAATACATTTACTATACTAGAAATAAAAATGTTCTAGCAGCTGTGAAATGTCCTTATGTGATAATAAACAAGAATAAGAATAGAAAGAATAGCTCCATACATTGTGTTTTTGCAGTAAATAGCTTTATTATTATTAACTTTATTTATCATTTCACACAAATCTCTGTCAGGAGGAAGAGAAATCATTTGTTTCTGACAGCATGAGTCAGTACATATACACTGATATGGCACCTGAACTTCATATAAAAATAAATCTCTCAGCATAGGAAAATACACATCTAAATCAACATTTTAAAAACGGAAACAGCATTAGGCAGCAGGAAGTAGGCTACAGTGGATATGACAAGGACTGACACGAGACCTTTATGTGTTTTATCCCTTTGACACTCTTGCATGACTGAAGACTGAAGTCAACGTTCTTACAGTAAGTCAAACAAAACACCATACTGTTTTTTGTTTAACTTTAAAAGTTGGAATTACATTAACACATTAAAGGCTGTTATCCTTCTTCAACTGACACAAACTCCTCGATACTCTTCATGTTCTCCCCAAATCTAATGGAACATGACCAGTTCTGTCCAAATTCATAAACTAAAGGTGTGAAGAAAAAAAGGACTGCAGGTGGGAGGTTTCCAGTTCCCATCCAAAAGCATCAAATTAGTAACGTTCATATGCAGCAAAAGAATGTGAAAAAATCATCATGTTAAATCCGATATATATCTAAGTATATCTAAGTATTTAGCCTCTTGATCTTTAGCTACTTCAAGAGAATCAGAGTGAAGCAGAGAGCCTCCAGACAAACACTCAACATTGCACCATCCTTAGCACAGCTCTGTGTGGAGGCAACACTAGTGCATATTCACTGATATGGCATTAGCTTATCTTAAGGGAAGGTTCTTCTTAGTAGTACTCACAGAGCAAGTGACAGCAGACAGAACAATAATCAGCTTTATATATCCACATTGGAAGTCTGGTCACAGTCTTAAAGGATCTGGGAGGAAATTATGAAAATACTGAATATTAATGAGTTCATATGAGGTTTGAAATCAGATCGTCTGTTCTTTTTACAGTTAGCTTCAGAGAGACAGTGATGCACTATCCACTAAAGCAATGTAACAGGTGGCAGCATACACACTGATATGGCAGCTCACCTTCAGTAAACAAAGTAGCAGCAGCACCTTCTCTCAACAAGTTTTATTCACACAGACCCTCCCCTCTGAGAGTCCTTTGGCAAATAATTCTCTTCTCTGCCACAAAAACAAGAGGCATTGTGCTTCATTTGCTTCAACACTTGCACCATAAATCCAAAAGCAGTTCCAACATGCAGTGCTCTCATATGAACAACAAGCAGGTAGAAATTATGCATATTCATCAAATTCAAATTCAAGATAACAAGAGAAAGAAAAAAAGAGATGAAAGAGATTAAAAGTGACATAAAGAGCATGACAAAGGAGTGTGTCATGCTGTGTCTTTACATCCACACATTGGTCAGCATGAAGCTGAATATAGTCATCAGCAGCAGCCATACAGAGGACATCACTGTAAATGGGAGAGAAATAGGAAGATATTAGAATCAGAAAGTGAAATATTAAAGAGGATGTACATAAAAAAACAACCCTGACACACAATCAGACAAAGTGGGTAGTTTATGGAAAGAAATACAGCTGCAGCTTCCCTTCATTCTGTCTTAGTGTCTTTATTCATGGAAATGTTTCCTTTCCTTTTTGCCCATCCATATAATTCATATAATTGAATGTGTCAGATACAACTAAACACTTTTTGACATCACTCAGGAGAATGATTCATCTCACCGCTGCACTCCAGGAGTTTCAAAATTATACCCGTAAGCCCATAGGGGTGCCACACTGTTATTTATTATACTATATCTCACACACTGCCGGCTGATGAAACAACAATTATGTAACACCACTCTTACAGATAAATATGAAGTTGGAGCCACACTCAGCCACACAAATTATTTTGGCCAAAATTTATGTAATAAATAATAAACTCAATGTTCCACTACACAGTAGAGTAGTAGTAGCCAGGTTTATGCATTCAATATTAAGACAAGACAAACCCAACAGAGAAATTCAATGCAGTCAATTGAGTTTAGTAGTACTATTACATAAAACTTATTACTTGCTTCACATTAAGTTTATTAGTTAATTTATATTAAAAATGTGTAATTCAAATGGATGGACAAAATATTTTTTTGAGTGCAGAAACAGTTAACCTAGCTTAGCACAAAGAATGGAAACAGTGGGAAATAGCTAGCCTGGCTCAATATCTCTAAAGTCTTAATGCGAGCTAAACTAACTGGTTGTCGCTTCATATTCATGTTAATCAAAGAATATATGCCACTTGCTGTAAAGTTGGTGTATTTTTATTCATGTGTATTTCATTACTTCATGTTGATATTTTTAATATGATTTTAAATTCAACTCTAAATAAAGAAGCATTCTATCACTTGGATTGGATTGTAATTTGTTGTTTTTTTTACCTGGACTTGAAGAGTTACACTCCATATCAACCAGTGAGTCCATGTAGCCCTGTCCCAGCCACTCCTGGTAGGTCTTTCTGTCAGCAACACCCAGAAGGCGAACGGTGGAGTCCTTGAAGATGAGATCTGTGCCCGTGTAGTTCTGCGAGTCAAACATCTTGAAACCAGGACCTGTATCACTACCAAAATATGTCTACAAGACAAAAGAGATAAAGGGGAACTGAATAAACACCAAAACTATCCTATGGTCCAGTGAGACGTTCATTTTATTTCATTTGACTCTAAATGTCACTCTGAAAAGCATGAATCTATGACAGTTATCTTTACAGAGTAATCCACCGATGTTCTAATGTTAATGAACATGAATATGTGTACTTTTTACTTTAGAAGTTCTTGGTCCACTATACAACACAATACAGTTACACCCCCTCCTCATGATTTCTATCTACTAAAATGTAAAACATATTTATCAAACATACAAATAAAAGTGTTTATGACCAACACAGCTCATCACTGTGATGTTGTTTTACAGCCAACTATTAATTCTCAGATGTCAGAGCATACTTAAACGCACCACTGCTGATCTAAAAAAAAAAAAAGTTTTAAAAAAAGTCAGTAAATCCTTTACTGTTGAGAATTAGGCAACATATCTTAATCCAGTTTCAGGTCAGTGGACTTTGGTGGCTCACACCCTCTGACTCACACTCTCTGTACAAACTGACAGTACAGAGAGCATTTTCACTTTTACCTGTGCGCGATCCAGGAGTCCATAGACATTGTGGATATTGGTGTTGGGCCGCACCATGACAGCGTGCGCAGGGACTCTGGCAAGGTGACAGTGTCTGTAATCTGTAACCTCAGCTTTACTGCTCTGAGAACACAACAGCTGGAAATCTGAAGACAGGAGATCCAATGCCCATGATTCACCAGAGTTACCTGAAGAGATGCACAAATTGGCGGGGGTGGGGGTCGGGGGTTAATGAGTTCCCATTAAATGATGGAGAACATCTTGTATATGTGTTTCATGTTTTACCATCAGTGTTTTTGAAGACAGTAGAATGCTTGACGAAAGCCACATCTCCATCCCCATTTGCCAGACACCTGAATGAACACATAGACAAACATGTAGTGTGCTCAAGTCACTGTTCTATTGGAAGTGATGAGTGTGTTTGCGAGTGTTTGCCTGGAAGTAAAACTTGTATGCTTGGATTGGAATGAAACACTCCTGATATCAGGACAAAAGCTGGACAACCACAGTAAAAACAATGAATCCTGTGTACAGAAAAGCTTCAGGGGAGTTAACCACAACTCTGAAGGTGCATTGAAGTAAGAAATAATATAATCTGCAGCTAAAGATCCAGTGTGTAAGATTTAGGAGGATCTCTTACTAGAAATTGAACATTCATACATATGTTGTCATTAGTGAATAATCACCTGACAATGACAAGAACTGCTGTG
Source organism: Nibea albiflora (assembly GCA_014281875.1). Classification (NCBI taxonomy): domain Eukaryota; kingdom Metazoa; phylum Chordata; class Actinopteri; family Sciaenidae; genus Nibea; species Nibea albiflora. The sequence continues at coordinate 167,478 of CM024792.1, forward strand.
TTTTGTTTGGATTGAGTTTTTTATATTGACAGAGAGAGTGGGTCTTCTTCCACGTCATGTTGCATCACTATGTTTCTACAGTTGACCAGAAGGGACAAACCAAACACTCGCCCTAGATAAGAGCTTCACCTTGTGCAGGTACCATAGTTTCTCCTACACTCTTGAAAGGGGAGTGTGAGGCAAACAGTACTCAGCTGGATGCAACCTGAACCTCACTTGTAGTGACTCTAAACGAAAAGCGGAGTCACCGAGAGGCTAAGTGAGGAAGCATTATACTGCTGACTCGCTACACAAACGACAAAGCCATTTTTGTATTTTTGACTGTGTCCGTATTTATTTCCTGCGCGTAACAAAAGAGACAAATCAAGGGCAAGGTAAGGCAAGTTGTTTAAAGCTCAGTCTCAGTCAACATCTCAGCATATAGCACCTACAACCCAGCCCCTAATTATTATCACTGTAATAATTACAAAACATCATAACAAATAAACAAGCAACAAAGAAATACAAAATCACATCAATCAACTGCCAGTTTTTATAGTCCAGTATAGTTCAATGTCCTCTTCTACCTGGAACGCAAGTCAAGTCTAGTTGAATCTAGAAGTCCACAGCTTCATGGAGTAATCTTGACCATATCACACTGTCAGTCAATAAGGTCAGTCTAATTTTCGCAACAAAATCATCCTCTCAGAGCTGAGGGTCAGGCTTCCGCTTCCTGCAGAAGACAGACCTTGGTTATAGGCCTTTCCAAGGAGCTGCTCTTGGTCTTGATCAGCAACCGTTGCACAAATCCTCTTCTGTCTGGGAAGGTTTGGCATGACCCATGAGTTCATGGGATAAGCACGATGTCCCCTACCATGAGGTTGTGCTCGACACCAGTCCACTTCTGACGTTCCTGCAACTGTGGTAAATATTCCTTGTTCCATCGCTTCCAGAATAAATGGGTCATATACTGGACTTGCTTCCAGCGCCAACGAGCATAAATGTAATTTCTTTGAAATTCCCCTGGTGGCAGGGAAGGGGAGGTTTTCAACAACAAGAGATGATTAGGCGTTAAAGCTTCCAGATCATTAGAGTCGGTCGAGGCCTTGGTGATTGGACGACCATTAATAATGGCTTCCACCTCACAAAGGACGGTTTTCTTTCTGAAGAAGAACACCATTTATCTGAGCTTGAGGTGAATATCAGGTGAATATGACTCCATATCTTTTTACTATGCTCCTCCGGCTCTTAACATCAAAGGGTCCAAAGTAGTCCACACCAACTCTGGTGAATGGAGCTTCATCTGGACAGACTCTGTCAATTGGAAGATCTGCCATCAGCTGCCACCCTGGAGCAGCTTGCAGCCTGCGGCAGACAACACACTTAGACAAAATCCTCCTTATGGCCGTGCCAAACCCTGGAATCCTGGTACCTTTGACAACATGTAGTTGCGTCCTCCTTGACCAACTTGTTGATGTATGTGTCTTAACAGAATGTCTGAGATGTGAAGCTCTTTTGCCAGAATAGCAGGATCTTTAGCATCTTCAGGTAGAGCCGCCCTACTTAACCATCCACCAACCCTCAGGATACCATCCTCCAGCACAGGAGAGAGCTTGAAGATGCTACTATTCCTTTTCACATCAGGAAACCTCTTCTTCTGGAAAAATCTAATGATTCCAGTAATTCATCGACTGTGAGCAAACCTCTCACTGGCAGGTGGAGGCTGTGTCAGACCATTTCCTCTTCTGGCTGAGACATCGCAACAAGTTCGTCAGCCTGATAACCCAAGCCACAGCCTTTCTCAAACGGGTCCAAGAGGAAAAATGATGGATCAGACGAGTGGTCGCATCCACATCTTCCGAGGTCTGCACCACATCCACTGCAACACTGACCTTGACTTCAGGGTCATCTGGCAGCAGTTCTCCCAAACAATCTGGACTTGCAGTCCAGTCCTATTCAGTATGCAGAAGATATGCAGGTCCTGACAACCAGGTTTCACTCCTCAGAAACACGTCCACTTTCAGCCCTCTGGAGGCCACATCCGCAGGACTGCTTAGGGTGTTTACATACCTCTACTGAGATGGCTGCGATACTTTGAGTATTTCTGAGACCCTGTTGGCAACAAAAGTACGGAACCTTGAAGTCTCATTCTTAATGTACTTTAGTACAGAGGTACTGTCTGTCCAAAACACTGACTCTGTTAATGACATGTGCAACTCTCTTTTCCAGAACGTGTCCAAATGACTTGCCATCATAGCAGCTGTAAGCTCCATGCGAGGTATTGATACCGCTTTCAAAGGAGACACCCTAGATTTTCCCATGACAAAGCTGCTGTGCACCTGTGAGTGTGCATTCTGCAAACGTAGGTAGGTCACTGCACCATAACCATTTTCACTTGCGTCTGCAAAGTGGTGCAACTGTGCTGTAGTAACTTGTCCAAAATCCGAGCCACCTGGAAGTGCTCTAGCTGATGTAGCTCCTTTAAACAATTCATCCATTCCTGCGCAGCTGATGGTGGTATAGGGTCATCCCAGCTGAGATGCTGCACAGCTCCTGCAAGATAATCTTGGCAGAGAGAACAATGGGACTCAGGATACCTAGGGGATCGTATATTGAACTGGTAACAGAGAGGATCCCCCTTCTCGTCAAAGGCCTGTCCTGCACCATGATCTTAAACCTGTAGGCATCAGCTTGAATGCACCATTGCACCCCAAGCACTCTCTCCACAGGTAGCAGGTCATGGTCCAGATCCAAATCCTTAATGCCCTTTGCTCTTTGATCTTCAGGAATCGCTGCCATCACTGCACGCCTGTTGCTCATCCATTTTGTCAGCTTAAAGCCTCCTTTGCCACATATGCAGACCAGGTCATGGCAAAGTGCCACTGCTTCTTCCTCAGTGGCTATTGATACCAGACAGTCGTCTACATAGAAGCAGTGCAAAAGCTTCTCGATGGTCTCCCGAGAGAACTGATCTTCATTGTTCTAAGCACATCTCCTCCATGCAAAGTTAGCACAACTTGGTGAAGAAGGTTGCACCAAAAAGATGTACCAGCATCCTGAAGTCCACCAAGTCTTGAGTGATATCACCATCGGGCCACCAGAGAAACCTCAGCAGGTCGACGTCCTCCTTTGGTACCCTTACTTGGTGAAACATAGATTATGTCTGCCATAATCACCACTGGTTCCTTCCTGAATCTGACCAGGACGCCAATCAGTGAACTAGCGAGATCCGGTCCTTGTAGCAGTTGAACATTGAGAGATGTCGACCGGAAAGTGCACGGTCAAAAACCACAGAAAAAAACACAGATTTTCCCTTTCTGAGAATGGTAAACACCATGGTGTGGGATATACCACAGTCTCCCATCACTACGTGTCAGCTCACATGAAGGTACTTGATCTGCATATCCCTTGATGACCATGTCATTCATAAAATCTGTGTACTGTTGTTGAAGAGTCTCTTTTGAACCTCCTCTTTAGGTTTAGGGCACGCTGCTCTGCAACCTTCCTGTTATTTAGCATATTCACACAACCTCCCCTCAGAGGCAATGCAACCTGGTAATGGCCATCTACAAATCTGACTGAATCCTGGACCAGCTTCATGAACCTTTGATCTTCCCTCGACTGACCAGGTTGTTCATCATAACTGCACTCCGGGAAATCTGTTCTGAACTGCTGCTGCCAGAGTTCCTCCAAGTTCAGGACTGAGATTCCGAACGGTTGCCACATCCATTCCTTTACCGCTGTCTCCTCCCAGTGGTCCGTTAACAATCCATCCCAGAATAGTCTTAATGGCATAGGGTCCGTTGTCCACACTACGGATGTGGTTCCAGTGCCTTTGGTACATTTGTTCCAATCAACAGCTCAACTTCGGAGTAAATCTCAAGTGAACATCTCCTAAGTGGTCCATCTCTGAAGATCCCTTTGACATGGAATATTTCCCCTATGAACTGGCATACACTCCTGGGTATAGGTATTGGGCAAATCACAGTATGTCTCCCCATCCAAGCCAGCCACCTCCAGTCCTGCAATCACAGTGCTACTAACAACCTTCTCTTGACCCATTGTCCGTAGAAGAATTTGCATCTTTTTCCCTGAGAGGCTGAGCTTGTTCATGAGGTTAACTGTGCAGAAAACAGCCGTGCTGCCCTGATCCAAGAAGGCATAAGTAAACACTGTGTGGTTGTTTTTTTTTAAATTTAATCTGTACTGGCACTATGGGAAGCTTACAGTCATAATCACCAGCCCCAGTAAGCCCACTGAATACCGGAGCACAGCCCACTGCAGCACCTGGTTTTCCCTCTATCACTGGATCCTTTTCCTTTGAGTGGATGTGGAGCATTGTGGGATGTTTCAAACTGCACACTTTGCATGAGAGACGCTTTCGACAATCCTTGCTGATGTGTCCTGTACACAAACAGCCAAAACACACTCCCTTTTCCCTTAAAAAGGTGATCTTCTCAGTGTGAGCCCAATCATGGACAAGACTCCAAAGTGTGTCCACCCATACAAAACAGACAGACTTGTTTGTCTGATGAGATCATGTCTGGTCTCCTTCCCTTTTTCGCAGTTTTATTGTTCTCTACAGTAGTCACTGTTGTAGCAAAACTACTTCCATTTGGCCTAGGTTTTAAGCCTGTTCGATTCATGCCTCTGTTTAATGCCAATGATGCATCTTGAATATCTCCAAATACTGGGTCCGTTAAAATCCTTACTTGCCTTTCAATGAAATGAACAATATCATTAAATGTAGCCATTTGATTACGTCTCTCTTGTATTTCACAAGCAGTTGTCCTCCATCAATCCCTTAGCTTATAAGGCAGCTTCTTTACTATTGTCAGCCATATTAGCAGGCATATCCATCTCAAACATATACTGCACTTCGTTCATTGCATTTGAACAGCTTCTGAGAAATAAGCTGAAGTCTTGGAGCGCCTTAACATCCTCTGTTTTAATCGGGGCCCATAACAACGCCTTGTCCATATGGGCTCCTGCAACCCTTTGTTCATTTGTGATGTTCACCTACATCACCATTAGATGACATTAAATCCTACACACTGGACATTTAAATCAATTTACTTTTGGGTTTTGGGTTCAACTTGCAGGAATTTAGCAGCTATGGTGTTATGTGGTTTTTGCCAAATTCAGGGAGAAAATGCTAATTTATGCCTGTGACTGGCTTCTTCTCCATGGCAATAATGCCAAAGGTTTTCCCTTTGAAGGATCAATAGAGTGTATGTGTATTGTATTGTATTGCACTGCATTGTATTGTAGTGCATTCAGCAACATTGGGATATGGGAACAACACCTTGATAATGTACAGGTTTGGGATGTTGTAGTTTTTACCTGAAGGCACCGTCGTATCCGTCATACAGGTCTTTTCCCTTCATGCACTTGTTCTCTCCTGAGCTGTCTCCTACGCACAGACCACACAGGTTGTTGGGGAAACCGGGCTGGTTGGCACCTGGTACACAGCTCTGTTCGAAGAAGTCTCCCATCGCTAAGCATCATGGGACACAGGAAAAATCAAAAACATCAGAGAGGAAGATGGCATGGAAAATTAGGCTTAAACCAAAGAAGAAGAAGAAATGCTTAAAATGATCATTTCATATTCAAAGCAAATATTACTCAATCTCTGACAGCTGTATGTTTTCTGTGGCTAGCTGTGAGCTTTGACAAATCTGACAAAATCCATCATCATGCAAACTACAACTACAGAAAACCTGCATTACAAACCAAGGTAACAAGTATCAACACATACCCACATTCCTAAGATATTGTTGTGATTATTATTTTACTATTGACTGATTACATACTTCACAAAGCTTAATATGTTATTGTAAAATGTGGCTTTATTATTTCATCTTCATTATCTATTAATCTGGAAATAATTTCCTTGATTAATCTATTGCTTATTTGGTCCATAATTTGTCAGAAAAATGTTTTTCTAAAACCCAAAGTGACATCCTCAAATGTCCTGTTTTGTCTACAACCCAAACATAAAGCAGAAAATATTGGTTTCAAATGATTTATTCATCATGAAAATAGTTGGAGATTAGGTGACAACTAATCTATGTTTAATGTCCAACCCATGTTTACTACTGGAAGGCTCATAGCCTTAATCACAGCTGCTGGATAAAGATGAATTGTAAACATGACCAGCGTGTCACTGACCTTGGGGTATCTTGCACTGCTGAGGGCTGATCAGGCCTCTCTCCATCAGTGCTGCTACGGGGATGTTCCAGCCAGCTGTGCGACCATATCCAGTGTGACAGGAGCGAAGGCCACGCAGGTCATCAAGGTAACGGATATGACTGCTGCTCCTTTTCACCACCGCAACAGCGTAATACATGGAACCATCACGGTTGTCTGGAGAGAAAAAAAAGCAGCAAGTCTGTCTTCTTCTGAAACAAGAATGTGTGATAGTTTGTCTGAGTCTCTGTGTTTGTGTTTTTACCTGTGTAGCTCTCGCCAGTAGCAGGAACCAAGCCGTAGTCTTTGCCTGCTGTGTAGATGTAACCTCCATCCAGAGTGACAGCATCAGCCTCATCGTCCTATACAAATATGAAAAGAAAGAACAGAGATTGGTATGCAAAAACAGTTAGAAGACTGTTATTAGCTTATTACAGAAATCTTGATATCAGTCTTTGCTAGAGTAAAGGAGGTAAAGGTAGCAGAGAAGGTTTCCCATAATGAAGTCAAGTCAAGTCAAAGCAAAGACCAACAAATTCCAATTTAACCTAAGTCTAACAATAACCCATCTAAACATTCTAAGCTATTCTGTTCCCCTGTGCTCAGTGTTCATTAGTGGGACGGCACAGTGGTGCAGTTAGCAGTGTCATTTGGCTGGGGCCTTTTCAGTGTCTGTGTGGGTTCCCTCCGGATGCTCAAGCTTCTTCCTGCAGTCCAAACACATGAACCTTAACAGGTTAACTGGTGACTCTAAATTGTCTGTAGGTGTGAATGTCAGTATGAATGGTTGTTTGTCTCTATGTGTCCTGTGATGAGCTGGTAACTTGTCCAGGGTTTACCCCTCCTCTTGCGCTAAGTTAGCTGAGATGACCCTGACCCTGGTGAGGATAAGCAGTTATAGAATATGGGTGGATAATGGATGTTCATTATAAAAGCTAATTTAAGATAGTGAAACTGGAAAATGTTGCTAACATTTCTGTGTTCTGGTCTCTTCTAATAACTTCCAAATGAACTGCACGGCATTATAAAATCCAAATAGTCAGTTATGTTTTAATGTGTTATTCCTGTGTGACTTAAAATTCCCTTTCCTTCAGTAAGTCACTGCATTGAAGTGAATGAACACTGTGTCTATTCATGAGGAACCCACAGTAAGAAACATGTGTTACCTTGATTTTCTGCATGCAGTCAGTCACTGACTCCCCATAGACACACTGGATGGTTGGTGTCAGTGATTTTTTTTTAAATTCAACGGCCATATCAGCACACTTGTTCTGCTCAGCGCTGGACAACACACACCACCGCAGACGATCTGAGATATATAGAGATAGATGGGTGGTAAAGAAGTTAGCGATAGATAGATAGATAGATAGATAGATAGATAGATAGATAGATAGATAGATAGATAGATAGATAGATAGATAGATAGATAGATAGATAGATAGATAGATAGATAGATAGATAGATAGATGTTTCACCTTCACTTTTACAGTCCATGGCTCTCATTGCATTATAATAGAAGCTACCCATCCACGTCTTGGGGTCCTCTGACTCCACAGGTTGAAACATGGTGGATGACTCAGAGAAGAGTAAAGGTCCTTCTCCATATGGTGCAGACAGAAACATGTTGAAGCCAGACTTTTCCTACAGACAGCAAGTTACACCCAATAAAGCTTACATATAGAATCACAGTGTCTAACAATCTAAACAGTCGAAATCCTCATCCTCATGAGTTTATGGTTTATATTGCCAGTTTCTTCATTCGTTTAGTAAATAATGGTCCCATGTAGAGTAATATAGAGAATAAAGCCGAGCACACCTTATGGCAGGGGTGCCCACACTTACACACCTAGTGATCTACCGGGGGGGCTACGTACCCGCTAATTTTCAAATTACCAAGCCAAAATAATCGCTAATAATATATATATGCACACACATAATATTCTTCATTACACAGTATAACACTTGCATAACTGAACTCTCATGGCACACAGTTGGAAACATTTTTGGTCATGGACGACGATGGACGGCCCACCATACTGGCAGCAGCGGCTGCGGCAGTGGGCGTGCGCGAGCGCGGGGGGGGGCGGCTCTGCGATCGACCGGATCATGTCAGGAACATATTTTAGTGTGCTGTTTAATTGTAGTATGAGTAGGTTTAGAATTTGGCCACCATTTTTGCTTGGAAACAGAGCTATGTGAACCTTGTTTTGTGGAGTCAAATCCAAGTATAGTCCTACTGTACTTTTTGTTCGTTTGTTTTGGTTCCAAAAAAATGTGAATCTTCAATACAGTCGTCCAAAAAACCAATGGGTGACAACATGTGTCACCAATGAGCAAACAAGCCAGCTAGCTGCGATTCTAAAGAGATTTTTTTATAGTGTGCTAGCACTGAGTTGATCATGGCTAGTTATCTGTGTGACCAGTTTATATATTCTGTTTCTGTCCAGACAACAAACAGCACAAATATAACATAACTCACACATGCTTATCATATGTGCTTTCATAACTGCTGAGTGGACCGTGTGGTGAGATAAGTTTTTAGATCTTTATATCAGATCTTATCTTGGTAATTATTGGGATAATATTGGGCATAAAGGTTAATTTGGCCTAGATAATAATACTATGGATGCATGCATGACTGTGACTGCAAAGTGTAGAAATACTGAGGTGCTATTGATGCATGAGCAGTTTGTGGGTGTTACGACTGTTTGGACATACCAAGCCCTGTGTCAGCATGTCAAACACCACAGATGGAGTGATGTGATCACCGACCACAATCCCACGAAATGGGACACGGACCAGATGGCATCTTTTCCACTGTGATACAGGAGCTGTGGTACCGTCACGACACAAAAGCTTGTAATCTGACGACAGCAGTGGTTCCGTCCAGTTTGGGCCATGACCTGGTGAAATAATATATAAAATAACCAATTTAATTAACAGACAGACTGCTAACTAACTAAATTGGCTCAATACGTCACTAATTACTGTTAGAAGAAACTGTTACAACTAACTAAGTCATCACCATGAGTGTTGTCCTCGACAGTTGTGTGTTTGACGAAGGCCACTTCTCCTGCATCTTCAACTAGACACCTACAAAGATCAGAACAAAAACATTGTTGCTAGCTACTGTTTCAGTGTTCAATCCATTTTTTTCATACACACAACACTTATAACATGTTGTTGCACATGTTTTTAGCCATTCTAGCAGCATTGTTTTAGGGATAACAATGTCAGTCATCCATTATGGCCAGCAGATGACACAATGCAATAACATTTTGAAAAAGTGACTTGGATTTTATCATATCAATTGCAAGCTTGAAGTAGTCAATAGTCAAGCCCCACTTACAGTACGCCATCCACCAGCTCCACCTTTGGTCCATTTCTGGTTCCAGAAAACCAAGATGGAAACGTCCACAGTGCCAAACTCCACAAATCACGCTGTCAATTGTCGCTGTCAATGATGTTGCCATGCATGGGAGTAGCAGACGCGGGGCTATGTGGGGGACATGTCTCAATACCATATTTTTTCCCGTATCTGTGCCCTCTGTCCCCCACACTTTTTACAGCAATTACAACCACAAAATTCATTTTTAACATGTGGAAACGCGTTTTTACAAACTGCCTTTAAACACATCATGAGTAGGTAAACAAAGAGCTGTCTGTGTGATCAGAGATGGTTTAGAAAATATTGCATTGAATATCTTTGGCATGATTCAGATCCAGGCAGTGCTTCAACATGTTCAGCAAACCAGCCAAAAGTCTGGATAGATAGAAGCAAAAGTCTTTTCCAAACAAGCTGTGTAAGTTGAGCAATGCTGTTGAAAGTAGATCATGTTTAGCTCAAAGATGACATATAAATGTCAATTTAGTTAGTTAAGCTAGCAAGTTAAGGCAGAGGTGGTAGTAACTAGTTACATATACTCCGTCACATTAACTTGAGTAACTTTTTGGATAAATTGTACTCTTAAGAGTTGTTTAATTGTAAAATACTTTTTACTTTTACTTGAGTAATATTATTCTAAAGTAACAATACTCTTACTTGAGTAACGTTACAATATTGGCTAGAGTTAAGATTACTCACTTCTGGGTAGAAAATAAGAATATAAATGTATTTCTGTTGCTTTGACAGTTACTTTTGTAAAGCTTGAATTTATTTTGTGGTAGTTGTACGAAATTGCTGATTATTATTTTGATTGAATGATTGCATTAATGTTATATAGTGGCCTATCACAGATAGATATGTATATTTCATTCATTTTTTTCATTTATATAGGTCTAGCCCCCACACAAACATTAACATCACAGTTCCCAAGTCCCATCTACTCCTCTAGGTCTAACTAGTAATGACTTCATGAGCTTCTTTAATGATAAAATTAGGACTATTAGAGACAAAATACATCATGCTTTGCCTTCGACAGGCACTGATGTGCATTCTCATACAGCAAGTTTGGAATCAGCTGCAAAACCTGATATATATTTAGACTGCTTTTCTCCCATTAACCTTCATCAAATAACTTCAATAATTTCTTCATCTAAGCCGTCAACCTGTCTCCTAGACCCCATCCCAACCAGGCTGCTCAAGGATATTTGACCTCTAGTTAGCCCTTCTTTATTGGATATGATCAATCTTTCCTTATTATCAGGATATATACCACAGTCCTTTAAAGTATCTGTAATTAAACCTCTTCTTAAAAAGCCCACTCTAGATCCAGAGGTTTTAGCCAATTATAGACCGATATCAAACCTTCCCTTTATTTCTAAGTTACTTGAGAAAGCTGTAGCTAATCAGCTGTGTGAATTTCTTCATAAGAACAGTTTATTCGAGGATTTTCAGTCAGGATTTAGAGTGCATCATACTGTAGCACAGAGACCGCACTAGTCAAAGTCACAAATGATCTCCTAATGGCATCAGACAAAGGACTCTGTACGCGTCCTGTTAGATCTTAGTGCTGCATTTGACACCATAGACCATCAAATTCTTTTACAGAGACTGGAACATCAGATTGGCATCAAAGGAACCGCCCTAAGCTGGTTCAAGTCGTATTATATATTTAGATCGATCTCAGTTTGTTCACATCAATGATGAATCCTCCATGCATACCAAAGTCCGTCATGGAGTCCCACAAGGTTCTGTACTAGGACCACTTCAGTCTATATATGCTTCCTCTAGGGAACATTATTAGGAATCACTCCATTAATTTTCATTGTTATGCTGATGAAACCCAATTATATTTATCGATCAAGCCTGATGACACCAATCAGTTAACTAAACTCCAAGCATGTCTAGGGATATAAAAAGTTCGATGACCTACAATTTTCTGATGTTGAACTCAGATAAAACTGAAGTTCTTGTAATTGGACCCAAACACCATTCTTTCACTTACGCAACATTACCAAAATCAGACACATCGTGTCCCAAGCGGATGCAGAAAAACTAGTCCATGCATTTGTTACTTCTAGGCTGGACTAATGTAACTCTTTGTTATCAGGCTGCCCCAATAAATCTCTTAGGACTTTGCAGCTAATTCAGAATGCTGCTGCACGTGTTCAGACAGGAACCAAGATCAGAGATCACATCTCTCCATTTTGGCTTCCTTGCACTGGCTACCTGTAAAATCTAGAATAGAATTTAAAATTTTTCTCCTTACATACAAAGCTCTTTATGGCCAGGCATGGTACTGGTTGAAGATGGAGTCACATCTCCCTTTACTGAAAACCCTCTCTCTCCCTCATTCTCTCTCTCTCCCTCCCCCCTCTCTCTTTCTTTCTTTCTTTCTTTCTTTCTCTCTCTCGTCCTCTCTCACTCTCTCTCCCCCTCTCTCTCTCTCCAATCATCATTACCATCAATGCATGTTACTAACTAAACTTCTTCCCCAGAGTTTCTGTGCTTTCTCGTCCAGCAGGTTCTCATGGATTGTGGCTGCTGCTGTGGTCTGCTGCTGACATCCACCATATATAGCATTACTGTCATTATTGCTACCATATCTCCACTACAGTTTAGTTGGTTAATGATTTACTGCTGCTGTGCATCTGTGTCTCTCTATCTCTATCACAGGTTCCACTGCTACTGTAATAACTCTACCATTTATTGTAATTCATTGTAATTGCACAATATGTTTGTGTTGATTGTTCTGTACATGTGACATGCATTGCACATGTGTCCGTCCTGGAAGAGGGATCCCTCCTCTGTGGCTCTTCCTGAGGTTTCTTCCACATTTTTTCTCTGTTAAAAGGTTTTTTGTGGGCAAGTTTTTCCTCACTCGAACCAAGGGTCTAAGGACAGAGGGTGTCACTCCCTGTACAGATTGTAAAGCCCTCTGAGGCTAAATGTGTTTTGTGACTTTGGGCTATACAAATAAAATTTTATTTTATTTGGACAGAATTTCTAGGCGCAGCCAGGGCATTGAGGGACTGCGGTTCGGTGGCCTCAGAATTGGGTCACTGCTTTTTGTGGATGATCTGGTCTTGTTGGATTCATTGGAGCCTGACCTCCAGCTCTCCCTGGAGCGGTTCGCATCCAAGTGTGAAGCGGCTGGGATGAGAATCAGTACCTTCAAATCTGAGGCCATGGTTGATTTGAGTTATTTAACTAGAGGATAACCAACAGAGAGAGACTTAGCTACTTTTTACTTCATACAACTGTTATTTTATTAGTACTGAGTGCCTACAACACGAGGTAACTATTGATCTTCTGCTTGTTTCTTGGCAGTTTTATTATTCATTTTCCACCCTTTTTCACTGAAAAATGCAGCCCGAACTGGCCAGAGGACCCCCAACAAATGAATGATCAAAACGTGTGTTTTCATCCCGAATCCCGTGCTTTTACCTGTTCGCGATTTTTTTGCGAATAATTCCCCGAAAAACTGGGAAAAATTTCTCATAGGAATGAATAGAGAACCCAGAAAAAAAAATTCAACAGACATTTTCAACAATGAACTGCTCTGGCATACTTTCACCAAGAGACTTCATTTAAACTTTATGATGTAGGTACTCTTGCCTTCTCTTCATTGATTCACTTCACTTATCAACACCTTTTACCGTTTTTAAACTATCAAGGCTCATAGCTGAGAAGGAAGGTTTTTGGTCAAATTTCTGGGTTTATAATGGGTGTGTATTGCGCGGAATGTTTGTGCTAGAGTGGATGACATCATCAGCTGGAGTGTGGAGGAGAGAAAAAAATCAGTCAAAAAATAAAACGAAACTGCTCCTGTGGCCACAAATTTCACACTACAGACATGATTTATACATAAAAACGTAGGAAAATTTGTCTTCTCACAGCGATTCGTCTACCAAAGCTGTGAGTATTATAGTTTTGGCCTCAGAAAACTGCATACTGCATATCTAGACATTCAGGAAGGCCTCAAGATGCCCAAACTTAAGTCGGTTCAATGATTGGAAATACGGTTTGGCCAGATATCCTTCCTGTTCGAGGCGTGGTCTCAGCATTTTCTCTCTCTCTCTCTGTCCTCCAACTAACATTCGAACAGGTGCACTAACTAAAATTAGTGGTTTGAGCATTTTCTCTCTCTCTGTATTTCCAACAGTCAGTAACTTCTCTGCTGATTAGGGCCAGCAGGCTGAAGCCCGATGGTGGCCATTTTAGCAGTTATTGGCACTGGATTTGAACTTGTCTATCTAAAATGACAGACAGAGACAGCAGAGCAGCGCGTTAGCGCTAGCCATTAACTGACAGAGAGTAACAGGCAGCTCAAGAAAGACATTTTCTGTAGTGACCGTCAATTTGCTTTGTTTCTGTTTAAATCTGCTGTTGCTATGCCTATGATGCGACATATATCACTCATCTGGTTTGACAGTGAATCCAGCAGGACTGTGTGAAATCATAATATAATTTCTAGCCACTAAAAATTAAAGTCATGCTAATTTCCAAACCTAGGTGGCGATTTTAGCAGATGGTGGCAATGAATATAAAAACTTGTCTGAGAGAGCAGAGAAGCTAGCACATTAGCGCTAGCCACTAACTGACAGACATTAACACAGGCAACTAAAGCAAGACATTTTCTGTGGTGACCGTCAATCTGTGTTGTTTGTGCTTAAATCTGCTGATGCTATACCTATAATGCGACATATATCAGTCATCTGATTTAACAGTGAATCCAGCAGGACTGTGTTAAATCATCAACACAATCAACATAATTTCTAGCCACTACAAATTAAAGACCAGTGGTGTGCAGTCAGGTGAGGCAGGGTAGGCAGTGCCTCACCTAGGCTAATGAGAAAAAAGAAAGGTGTATATATATATATATATATATATTGTGTGTTAACCTTAAATTCTCTAAAACTTTTCATTCATTTATAATTATGTTTAATGTCAGATGTAGAATTTACATATAGGAAGCAAGTGGCGCATTCATTTTGATTAAATTGCATTAATAAACTGGCATTATTGCTTCGATAAATTAAAAAGGAGTCACAGTTAGCTGTACTAAAACAGGTAATGATGGAGGAGCAGAAGGTGCTGACTGGTAACATATTTGTATATGATATAGAGTCTAGAGGATAAGTGCATCACCTGAAGGCTCCTTCATAGCTGAAGTATCTCTCTTGGCTGTTCATGGCACAGACGTTCTTTCCACTTTCATCTCCTCGGCACAGCTGACACAGAGACGCAGGGTCCCCTTCCTCATTTGCTCCAGGGATACAGCTTGCACTGAAGAAATTTGCCACACCTAACCACACAAACAAACTCATCTCTCCAGCCTGCTGCATGTACAATCTATGTGCATCCATGTATGTTTCCTACCCTGTGGTATGTTGCAGCCCATCATAGACATGTAGCCCTGGTCTATGAAGTATCCTAAAGGCATATTCCAGCCAGCTGTCCGGCCTTTCCCTGTGTGGCAGCTCTTTTTTCCTGCCAGGTTGTTGATGTTGATGGCAGAATTTGCTCTCTTCACCACAGCAACTGCATAGTAGGAGGCACCCGTACCTGATGCAATGGAAGCACATGTGTTAACACACATATAGCAATAAGTTCTGCAAGTACTTTGACACCAATGCACTGTATGACATTCTGACTGTGTGATTTTATTATCAGAGAAGAGTTGGGAGATCAAAGTGCAGACTAACACACCTGTGACGAAATATCCCACATCTGCATGTGAGATATTTCATAACACTTGAGCTAGTGTGCCTGTCTCTACAGAGATTATAATCAGTGTGATAATGCACAACATACCTGTATTAACTTACTCCATGTTATCCATGATAAACAACCTCAGGCTTCAACAGTAAAGCCATGTCCATTACTTGTTGTTCCCCCCCCCCCCCCCCCCCTCTCTCTCTCTCTCTAATCATCATTACCATCAATGCATGTTACTAACTAAACTTCTTCCCTGGAGTTTCTGTGCTTTCTCGTCCAGCAGGTTCTCATGGATCATGGCTCCTGCTGTGGTCTGCTGCTGACGTCCACCATATATAGCATTACTGTCATTATTGCTACCATATCTCCATTACAGTTTATAGTTAGTTAATGCTTTACGGCTGCTGTGCATCTATGTCTCTCTATCTCTATCACAGGTTCCACTGCTACTGTAATCAATCTATCATTCATTGTAATTCATTGTCATTTAATCATTCATTGTAATTGTACAATATGTTTGTGTTGATTGTTCTGTACATGTGACATCCATTGCACGTCTGTCCGTCCTGGGAGAGGGATCCCTCCTCTGTGGTTCTTCCTGAGGTTTCTTCCACATTTTTTCCCTGTTAAAGGGTTTTTTGTGGGCAAGTTTTTCCTCACTGGAACCGAGGGTCTAAGGACAGAGGCTAAATGTGTTTTGTGAGTAGCCGGGCATATTAAGAAATGAAATATTAAGTGTTAGTTAGCTTTACAGAGTCTACAGGTATCTTTTATAATTTTTTTATACGACTCTCACTCTTTTGCTGGTGCTGATTCTTTTCCCCGTAATGCTTTGAAAGGATTTGAAAAGAATCTTACGATCACTCTTTGATTCACTGGCGGCCATCTTGAAGGAAGCAGTCTTCCCCAACCTGTAGATGTCGGTGGCGAACATGGACAAGGCATCTACTTCTTTGTTCTGCAAGAGATAGAGAAAACAAAACAATTACTGAGGTTATAATGAGTCCTCATGATGAACATGAACAGGAAATTAAGATGTTATTTTTTTATTATTTTTAAAATTTAGCGTAAAAGAAAACATTCTGAAATAAAACAACCAGAATTTTTCTCTTAAAATAAGAATATAAAACCTTAAGCTTTTTTTAATAAATCATAAAATATATATAAAAATATCATATACCTTCATATCATTTACATTGGGATATTTCTAGGCTTAATTTACACATTAAAGCATGTAGCTTCACTGCTAGCACATCTTCTGGTCTCAGCTTAGAAATCTTGGTTCATAAAGAACCAAGTGTGCTTTGTGCTCTCTGATAACTGTATAAATAATTAACAAGTTGATTGCACTATTCCATAAGGTTTCTGCCTTGTCATCTGATGCCTGATTATGTGTTCTGCCTCTCTTTATTAACTTTTAACTGATACCAATTAATAGATGTTTAAATACTTAACATATTGTGTAATGCAGGAGATTATTATTGCACAAGTCCACATTGAGAAACTACTATAATCACAGGTTATCTTAATTGTGCATAAGATAACTTTAACAATAACAATAACAATTGTGTTGAGTTCAATAAGGTTCACTTAATTAAAGTTCATGTTGTCAAAATCCGACCTGCAGTTTATGAATGCACCTCTCGACTGTGAGTCCATTGACACAGCTGAGGGATGGACGGATGGAGACTTCGGTGAAAGACTGTGACATGGCCTGACATTTGTGCTGCTCTGCCTCAGAGATGGTGCACCATCTGATGCTGCTCTGGCCAAACACTGACAGCAAGACAAAAAAGACAACTCACCATTCAACTATTCCACCAAATGATTCATGAAAACATCCTGTAATCTCAGATATCAAATGAGTGTTGGGACCCTTCAGAGGGTCACAAGATTATATATAACTACACAAATCAAAGAAACTTAGAGTGGAACAACACATGTAACCTGATGAAAAAGAGGTGTGTAATGAACAGGATACATTCTTATCAATTCTGGCTGGGGAAATATACATTTTCTACAAATCCTTGTATTACACAGAGTATCTTCACAAGCAGGGGAAATACAAGCAGTTACTGAGAGAGAAAGGTACATTTTAAATCAACCTCTAAGATAACAGGATTTACTTGGCCACACAGGAATGACAGCAGTGTACTTTACTACAGTGTAGTTAGTTTTAGAAAATCAGCTTTTACCAGTGTGTAATATTAGCAGTAGAGTTCCGGCTGTCCTCCACATGGTCATGGCCTTGTTCTCTCTTCCTCTATGTTGCGTGAAATAGCCTCCACCCTCTATCTCCTCAAATTTATATGATGACTCTTGAGTCAAAGTCCAACTTCTATCTTCAAGACTCTGATTGAAGTCCTCGTGCAGAACTCAGGAGAAGCTGTATTTTTAGTGATTTACAACTCAGTCATGTATAACATGCCATTCAGTAATCACAAGACTCTCAACTCGAGTATCTGGAGCTGTGGTGAGTTCTACCTGGTCTGACACGTCTCTGCTGCGGCTGTCTGGCTGCAGGCCAAAGCCCTGGACAGAGAGGTCTTTTACTGTCAGAAAACCCCACCTCTGCTTTCCTCTCACTCCTCTCCTCCACTCGTGTGGTGCTTTTCCACTGATGGGCAAAGGGAAAGAAGGGATTCAGGCCAACATAGTGAGGCCGTTGGTTACTGACTCACTGCTCTGGCTGCCACAACACGGACACAAGGAGTCTGTTTAACTGCTTTGGTTGCTAACATTGACCTTATCTCTGAGTTTGAGAAGTTTGTCCTTTATATAACGTGGAGTTTGATTCTGCACACACACATACAGACAGAGAGAGACAGAGAGAGAGAGAGAGAGAAAGAGACAGAGAGACAGAGAGAGAGAGAGACTACAAGCACTGAACTTGACAGCAAACTTGAGAACCTCTCAACTAAACTTGAGAGCAGTCCTGGCCCTAACCAGTTTGGCGCCATAGGCAAGATTTAAGTATAATTTTTTATACTGCTACCTTGTGGTACTCTGTATGTTTCATTTTCTCTTTCTAATAAAAACACGTAAAACCTTTAAGGTGGTGCCCTCCTTGCATGGCAGTACTGCCAATTTACATACAAACACACAAGAAACTGGATACAATATACAGTGGTATGAAAAAGTTTGGGCACCCCTGATCGTTTTCAGGATTTTCCTTTATAAATCATTGGTTGTTCGGATCAGCAATTTCAGTTAAATATATCATATAGCAGACAAACACAGTGATATTTGAGAAGTGAAATGAAGTTTATAGGCTTATCAGAAAGTGTGCAATAATTACTTAAACAAAAGTGGGCAGTTGCATAAATTTGGGCACCCCAACAGAAAAATTACATCAATATTTCGTAGATCCTCCTTTTGCAGAAATAACAGCCTCTAAACGCTTCCTATAGCTTCCAATGAGGGTCTGGAGTGTGGTTGAAGGTATTTTTGACCACTTTACAAAACATCTCCAGTTCAGTCAGGTTTGATGGCTTTCGAGCATGGACAGCTCGCTTTAAATCAGTACCTGCACTGCCCCACAGCATGATGGAACCGCCACCAAATTTTACTGTGGGTAGCAAGTGTTTGTCTTGGAATGCTGTGTTCTTCTTCCGCCATGCATACCGCCCCTTGTTATGTCCAAATAACTCAATTTTACATTCATCAGTCCACAGGACCTTATTCCAAAAGGAAGCTGGCTTGTCCAAATGTGCTTTAGCATACCTCAAGCGACTCTGTTTGTGGCATGTGCGTAGAAAAGGCTTCCGCCGCATTACTCTCCCATACAGCATCTCCTTGTGCAAAGTGCGCTGAATAGTTGAATGATGCACAGTGACACCTTCTGCAGCAAGATCATGTTGTAGGTCTTTGGAGCTGGTCTGTGGGTTGAGTTTGACCGTTCTCACCATCCTTCGCCTCTGCTTCTCTGAGATTTTTCTTGGCCTGCCACTCCGGGCCTTAACTAGTGTAGTGTATTTTTAGTCATCTTATAGTATTACCCTGTCTCTCCTAAGGTTAAAGTGCATATTACATTATAGTGTGAGAACTTGCAATGATCCTCTCTGGGTGACGCCTAATCATTTGTGCAATGACCTCTCACTGTGAAGCCTATTGTTGGTATTTACAATCTACTGTCTCCACGATCTACCTTTGGGTGGATGCTGCTAGAATAAACATCCCATGACGTTTATTCTATCTGATCAAGTAAGTTAGGGGGGTTAATGACAGAGGCCCTAATCTAATTGTCACCCCTCTTGTCTGTATCTGACCTTTGTTCCATGGATTTTGCCTCGCCCTGTCTTGTGAGTGTCACCAGAGGGAAGTGTACTTATCTTGTGAGTGTCATCAAAAGGAGGTGTACTTTGTGACATGTGATGGATGGGGGCACATGAACATCGTAAAAGTTGAAGGACATCCAGAATGTTTATTCATGAGTTTGTAAATAGCCCAGGAGAAGGAGGGGGATTCGGACAATTCGGACCATTCGGCATGAAGATCCACAGAGATGCATCTCAGACTCGCTTGTTTCTTTGAATAAAGTCCTAATTATTCAAGTCAAGACGAGTTGCGGCTCTTTTCTTCCCAAGCTTCCACGAACCGATTTCGGCAGCCACAAGAATTCACTACACTAGGACTGTGCCTGTGGTCTTCCATTTCCTCACTATGTTCCTCACAGTGGAAACTGACAGCTTAAATCTCTGAGCCAGCTTTTTGTATCCTTCCCCTAAACCATGATGTTGGACAATCTTTGTTTTCAGGTCATTTGAGAGTTGTTTTGAGTCTCCCATGGTGCCACTCCTCAGAGAAGATGCAAAAGGGAGAACAACTTGCTACTGGCCACCTGAAATACCCTTTCTCACGATTGGCTTCACCTGTGTATGTAGGTCAAGGGTCAGTGAGCTTACCAAACAAACTTTGTGTTCCAATAATTAGTGCTAAAGGTACTCAAATCAATAAAACAACAAGGGTGCCCAAATTTATGCACCTGTCCACTTTTAAGTAATTATTGCACACTTTCTGTTAAGCCTATAAACTTCATTTCACTTCTCAAATATCACTGTGTTTGTCTGTTATATGATATATTTAACTGAAATTGCTGATCCGAACAACCAATGATTTATAAAGGAAAATCCTGAAAACGATCAGGGGTGCCTGTAACGGGTGTAATTAGAGCCCAAATGCAGCACACGCAGGAAACAGTCTCTCTGGGCACAGGGAAAGTCCAGGGGCTTAGGCTGGGAACACCAGTCCAGCAAGCAGGTGGGCAGGAGTTGAGGCAGACGTACCAGGAGAAAGCCACCAGTAGCTGGGCCGACACCAGCTGGCAGAATCCAGAGGGATCAGAAGCTCGTGGTCGAAGACGGAAGGCAGGGTCGGTTACCGGGAGTACAGCAAACAGGTTAGTCCAAGGCAGGCAGAGTCGGCAGCAGGAGATCAGTCCGGAGAAGAGGGCTGGAAAGTCTTGCATGAGCATAGAGAACAATCTGGCAGAGAGTGAGTGAGCTGGGAGAGCTTAAATCCTAGCTTGATTGGTGATGGGAAGCAGGTGAGTCAAGCAGGTGAGGGGAGTAGGTCTGATGAGGGGGGCGTGGCTGGCAGGTGAGTGGAGAGGGAATGGAAAATTACTGAGAGGCAGGTGAAAGGGGAGCAGACTGTGACAGAACCTCCCCCTCAAGGGACGGCTCCTGACGTCCCAAAAGATGAAATGCTGAGTCGGGAGGGTGGTGAGGGCCCGGAGGAGGTTAATATTCCTCTGAAAGCTCCATGTCCTCCTCCTCCCCTGCTTCAGAAGGTGCCTCCTCCTCCGAAGGGGTTTCCTCATACTCAGAGTTGTGGTCAGAGACCTCGGGGGAACGGGGAGGCGGACTGGTAGTACTCCTAGAGGGTGTGGAGGACCTAGCCGGTTGATCTGGATGGCATCGATGGAACTCCCTGATGAGGGAAGCATCCAAAATATGCCGTGCAGGGACCCAAGACCTTTCCTCAGGACCATACCCCTCCCAATCCACCAGTTACTGGAGACCCCTTCCCCGGCGACGAGAACGAAGGAGACGACGGACGGTGTAGGCGGGACTCCCTTCGATAATGCGGGGTGGGGGCGGGGGAGGAGCAGCGGGGACCAGGGGGCTCTCACGGACGGGTTTGACCTTGGACACATGGAAAGTGGGGTGGACCCGCATGGACCTGGGTAGCTTGAGCCTCACTGCCGCAGGGTTGATGACCTTTTGAACCTCAAAGGGTCCAATAAATCTGGGAGCCAACTTCTTTGATTCTACGCGTAAGGGTAGATCCCGGGTAGACAACCACACCTTCTGGCCAACTTGAAAAGTCGGAGCTTTAGATCGACGACGGTTGGCCGTGGTGGAGTAGCGGTCAGTGGAGTGAAGAAGAGTGGTTCGGGCCTGAGTCCAGGTCCTGCGGCAGCGACGGATGAAGGCTTGCACTGATGGGCAGGAAACCTCCTTCTCCAGGGCGGGAAAGAGTGGGGGTTGGAACCCGTAGGCGCACTGAAATGGAGAGAGTCCAGTTGCAGAGCTGGTCAGGGTATTGTGGGCGTATTCCACCCACAGAAGCTGCCGGGACCAGGATGAGGGGTTTTGAGAGACCATGCAGCGTAAAGCAGTCTCCATCTCCTGATTCATCCTCTCAGACTGGCCGTTGGACTGGGGGTGGAACCCGGATGACAAACTGACGGTGGCCCCCACCAGCGTGCAGAACTCCCTCCAGAATACAGAGGTGAATTGGGGCCCCCGGTCGGAGACCACGTTCGGTGCAGTCGAAACACATGTAGCAGAACCAGTTCAGCCGTCTCCTTGGCTGAGGGAAGCTTGGGCAGGGGCACGAAATGTGCCATCTTGCTGAACCGATCTACCACTGTGAGAATAGTGGTGTGGCCGTTGGACAGTGGCAGACCGGTAACAAAGTCTAGGGAGATGTGGGACCAGGGCCGGTGGGGCACCGGCAATGGATGCAGAAATCCAGCGGGGGCCTTGTGTGAGGGTTTGTGCTGGTTGCAGACTGGGCAGGCGTTTACAAACTCCCGGGTGTCTTCAGCCAGAGTCGCCCACCAAAATCTTTGTTGCACCACCTCTTTAGTCCGCTGGATCCCAGGGTGACAGGTGAGCAGGGAGTTGTGGGCCCACTGGAGGACGTCGGACCGAAGGGGAGCGGGGACGAACAGGCGGTTAGGAGGACACGAGCTGGGCCCAGGCTGATCTTCTAAAGCTGCCTTAATCCTTTCCTCCACCTCCCAGCTGAGTGATGCTATTAGACTAGAGGAGGGGAGAATGGTGTCGGAACTGGCAGCCGAGTCCTCTTCTCTCAAAAACTGCCAGGACAGGGCATCAGGCTTCACGTTGCGGGACCCCGGCCGGTAGGAGAGGGAAAAGTTAAATCTGGTCAGAAACAGAGCCCATCTGGCCTGTCGGGAGTTCAGCCTTTTGGCTGAACGAATGTATTCCAGATTTTTGTGGTCGGTCCAGACCAAAAACGGCACCGTAGTTCCTTCCAGCCAGTGATGCCACTCCTCCAGAGCCAGTTTGACTGCCAGAAGCTCTCGATTGCCAATGTCGTAATTCCTCTCAGCCGGGGTCAGTCGTCGGGAGAAGGCGGCGCATGGATGGAGCTTCTGGTCTTTGGCTGCCCGCTGGGAGAGCACCCCTCCTACTCCCACGTCAGAGGCGTCCACCTCCACCACAAATTGCCTTTCTGGATCAGGCATTTGGAGGATAGGGGCTGACGTGAACCTGGCTTTGAGGGACCGGAAGGCCTCATCGGCTGCGGATGACCACTGGAACGGCACCTTGGAGGAAGTCAGAGCCGTGAGAGGAGCGGCTACCATGCTGTAACCCCTGATGAACCTCCGGTAAAAGTTGGCGAAGCCCAGGAATCGTTGTAGTTGTTTGCGAGAGTCAGGAGTGGGCCAATCTGAGACAGCTGACACCTTGGCGGGGTCCATCTGGATGCTCCCAGGACCCACGATGAAACCCAAGAAGGACACAGAGGAGGAGTGAAACTCGCACTTCTCGGCTTTGACAAAAAGAGAGTTCTCAAGGAGCCGCTGCAGAACTGCCTGGACGTGGTGGACGTGTTCCTCCTTGGTCTTGGAAAAGATCAGTATGTCATCCAGGTAAACAAACACGTACTTATTCAACATGTCCCGGAGCACGTCATTAACCAGGGCCTGGAAGACAGCAGGGGCGTTGGTGAGGCCGAAGGGCATCACTAGATACTCGTAGTGTCCAGTGGGGGTGATGAAGGCTGTCTTCCACTCATCCCCCTCCCGGATGCGGACCAAATGGTAGGCATTGCGAAGGTCCAATTTGGAAAATATGGTGGCCCCCTCCAGGAGCTCAAAGGCAGAGGAGATGAGAGGAAGGGGGTAGCGGTTCTTGACAGTTATGTCATTCAGGCCTCGATAATCAATACAGGGCCGAAGAGATTTATCTTTCTTCTGGACGAAGAAGAAGCCAGCACTAACAGGGGACGAGGAGGGCCGGATGATGCCTGCTGCTAAAGAGTCATTAATGTAGGTCTCCATGGCCTCCCTCTCCGGAGCTGACAGTGAGTAAAGGCGCCCCCTAGGAGGAGTAGAGCCGGGGTGCAGGTCGATGGCACAGTCATATGGCCGGTGGTGGGGGCAATGAGGTTGCCTTAACCTTGCTGAAGACCTCCCTGAAGTCATAGTATTCCACCGGCACCCCTGACAGGTCAGGCAGAGGACTGGGACAGCGGGACAGCAGGGGAGCAGCTGCTTGTTGGAGACACACTTGATGACAAGATGACCCCCACCCCAGGATTGACCCCGTCGCCCAGTCGACATGAGGGTTATGGCGACGGAGCCCCGGGAATCCCAGGATGAGAGGGACTCGGGGAGACTGCAGAATGTGAAACTGGATTGTCTCGTGGTGGTTACCGGACATAAGCATGCGGATGGGTGTGGTCTGGTGAGTCACTTTCCCCAGGAGATGACCATCGAGGGCATTGACAGGAACCGGGGCAGGCAGTGGTATCCCGTTGATGCCTAGTTGCTGGGCCAGGTCCTTATCGATGAGGCTGACATCGGAACCAGAGTCAATGAAGGTGGCGAGGGTTTGGGAACCCTCCGCCAGTAACAGCTGAACATGGCATAAGGATCGTTGTCGGAGGAATAGTTCAGAGGGACGACTCACCAGTACTTCCCCCTCTACTGGTGAGTCCGGCCTTTTGCTGGACACTGTGAGATGAAGTGACCTGCTTGACCACAGTAGAGGCAGAGTCTCCCCTGGCGACGGCGCTCCCGCTCCTTAGGAGTGAGACTGGTGCGGCCCACCTGCATGGGTTCGGCCTCTCTCCCCTGATGACCACTAGAGGTACCCAAAGTCTCTGGAGGAACATGTGGTCGGCCCAGCAGGCGCTGGTTTGCATGTCCTTGCCGCCTCTCTTGGCGTCTTGCCTGCACGCGGCGATCTATCCGGGATGTAAGTTCAATAAGTCCATCCAGAGAAGAGGGAAGGTTGTGAGAGACCAACTCATCTTTAATGTAGTCCTCCAGACCCCGCAGATAAGCGTCGCAAATGGCAGCCTCGTTCCAGTAACTCTGACGGGCCCTGATTCGGAATTCAATGGCGTAGTTAGCAACAGTTTGTTCACCTTGGCTCAAGTCCATCAGACCCCCTGTGACGTCTGGACCGATGGATGCTATGCCGAACACCTTACGAAGCTCCGTGGTGAAGGCTTGGAAGGAGGAGCAGGCCGTGGTCTGGCATTCCCATTCTGCTGTTCCCCACAGGCGGGCTCGACCTGTCAGGGGGTTGATGGCAAACGCCACTTTGGCCTCTTCTGAAGCGAAGGTCTGGGGCTGCAGAGCAAAGAGGATGGAGCAGTTGGTGATGAAGGGGTTACAGCCTTCCGGATCTCCAGCGTATCGTTCTGGAGGTCCCACCCGGGGCTCCGGCAGTAGACCCGAAGGAATGGGAACAGCAGCAGGTGGGGGTGGTGCCGGCGGAGCAGCAGCAGCAGCAGATTGGGTAATGGCTGCTGCTAGCTGCTGGACCTGGTTAGCTAGCATAGCTAACCCTTGTGTCTGGTTCACCGTAGCCTGCTGGATGTCAGCTGTAATGGAGGCGAATGTTTCCTCGTGTTGCTGAAGTGCGTCTTCGATCCTCTTGAGCCGGGACTGCGGCGAAGAAGGGTGCGCTGGGTCCATTTCTGGCCAGATTGTACTGTAACGGGTGTAATTAGAGCCCAAATGCAGCACACGCAGGAAACAGTCTCTCTGGGCACAGGGAAAGTCCAGGGGCTTAGGCTGGGAACACCAGTCCAGCAAGCAGGTAGGCAGGAGTTGAGGCAGACGTACCAGGAGAAAGCCACCAGTAGCTGGGCCGACACCAGCTGGCAGAATCCAGAGGGATCAGAAGCTCGTGGTCGAAGACGGAAGGCAGGGTCGGTTACCGGGAGTACAGCAAACAGGTTAGTCCAAGGCAGGCAGAGTCGGCAGCAGGAGATCAGTCCGGAGAAGAGTGCTGGAAAGTCTTGCGTGAGCATAGAGAACAATCTGGCAGAGAGTGAGTGAGCTGGGAGAGCTTAAATCCTAGCTTGATTGGTGATGGGAAGCAGGTGAGTCAAGCAGGTGAGGGGAGTAGGTCTGATGAGGGGGGCGTGGCTGGCAGGTGAGTGGAGAGGGAATGGAAAATTACTGAGAGGCAGGTGAAAGGGGAGCAGACTGTGACAGTGCCCAAACTTTTTCATACCACTGTAGATACAATATGGATACATTTAATATGAATAGCTTACACAGAGTATAAGATTTAACTGCCCACAAAATAAAAACTGTAAACAAGAGGTGGAGGCGTGGCGATAACTGGTGACTGTGGGAGATTTAGATATCTCAACAGCACATATGAAGAGAGAAGAGGAATGTCTGAAACTGTGTTACTGTCTAACCATAAAAAAACATGATACCAAGAATGAAATGAAATAATACAAATGAAAAAACACGATTGGCATGAGGCATGATTTCCCCTATTCTGTACATGCATCATATACAATGCAGTTATTTCTGATATGCAAATTAGATTAAATTTTGTTGTCATTACAGTGAACTGCTGATTAGCAGAATGCGAAGAAGCAGTAAACTTTAGTATAATATGGGAATGCTAAGTTATGAAGAATTAACATTAATGATGTGCACTGATGTAAAGTTTAACACTATAAACACACATGAGAGAATATGAGCTGTAACACAACAAACAACCTGCCTTACAACTCTAATATATGAAGGTGTGGAAAATTAAAAGCATTTTGACTTCTGCAGGAGACAAAAAAATACATCATCTTTACTGTACCTCTGTGTTTGTCGTGCTTTTCCTCCTCTTCTTTTCTTTTCTTCCTTCCCTGGCACCAGAGAGATTTGGTCGTTTTCACATTATTATATTGTCGATAAGAGAAGTGTCAGTCAGAAAATTGAGAGCAGGTACAGTCTAAAAGGCTTTGTTATTCAGTTAAATTAACATGGGCTTATTTTTTCATATCAAGAAATAATAGTACCAACTAGTTTTACTATGGCTACCTGACTAGTTCTATTACTGCCATTTCACTAGCCTGGACCACATCATCAACAAGATATGTTAAAAATTATTTATTGACAAAATGAATGATTGCGGATGAAGTATGATCTCGTGAAGTTCTTGGGTCTGATGATTTCACATGTATAATGTGATTAATAAAGCTCTTAGCATTTGCCTATACTATTTTAATATCTCATTTGAGATACAGATAAGATCCCACACATAAACCTACCTGGGTAGTGAAAAGAACATACATACTTCAAGAAACACACACACACACCAAGAACTTTCATGGACTCCAAAAGAAATAACTTTCTTAAATATTTTCTTTAACTGCTGAAAAAATCTCATAATGAGACACGTTTTGTTTGAAGTTCTTTATTTTGGGGCCCCTTTATTGTGCGTGTGTGGTGTCTGTTCTCTGCTGATCTTTTCCTACTTCGGGCTCCGTCGTTGTACCTATAGTTTTCTGATATTAGCCCAGCTTTAATTCATAGCTAAACAAATTAGTTATCAGTTACACTTACCTGGAGACATGGGGCCTGCAAAAACCTGCAGCCACACCGGCCCTTTGTGGAACAGTTTGGACACCCGTGTACTAGGGTGAAGCATTGTGGAAAATATACATTGTGAAAATCGCTTTGTGTATTATTGCTGTGCTGATCTGCCCGGTTATTATTTTGTGTGGGTTTACTGGGAATTATTTTTGTTCTACTCTAATTTTACTTTGTCAGACTTGACTCTGACTGGCACGCCAGCTTTTTTTTCTTTTCCCTAGTTGACCTGTTACAGGTTTAGTCAATTAATTTAAGTAAAATCATCTCACAGTTAATATTGATACTAAAATAGATCGTAAAGGGTGACCATACTGTGAACAGTTGTACTCTGGTGTACAAGTATTTCATTGAATGTTACTGAAGTAAAAGTATGTAATTATAATCAGGAAAGTGCTTACAGTCTGTATGAAGACAATTCTGAGATTTTTTTCAAAACACAATAAATATGTTGTAAAATAGTTACTGAAAACGTATATTACTAACATGTGGAGTTAGAGGTTCAAACTGTTTTTCACGAGTTCTCAGTCCAGGATTTTGTGGGTGGTCCTAAATATAGTGGGTTGCTTGATGACATGCTGAGGCTGCCCTGAGCATACCCTGCACCCCTAGCACTGTAGTAGTATAAAAGCCATCAGCAGGATCTATGGTTCTCTGTGTATGCTAGGTATGATTCTAGCTAGCTCTGCCTTCAAGGTACTGCAAATGCACTTTCTAATGCTAATGTCAGTGCTTGTAACATTAGCCTGGTGTCATTTCCTGAGTGGAGTCCAGAGGAACACGGGACACGGGACATCTGCGGGCACTGCATGTACAGTAGCTGCCCACCACTCCAATGTGTGTATATGGAATCTGTCACTATGTGTGTGGTGAATACATAAACCTGGCTACTACTACACTACTGTGTAGTGGAAGCACGTTGAGTTTATCAGTACTATTACATAAATCTCATTACTTGATTCACATTAAGTTTAATTTATATTAAACTATGTAATTCAAGTGGATGGAAAATTGTAACTGAAATACAATAATATAATTGTGAATGTGAATCATTTTTTTGAGTATCAACTCCATAGAAGAAGTGGAGAGAGGAGGAAGTTAGCAAAGCTGACATTCATCATGAACAACTCCTCTCACCTCCTGCATGAGACTCCTTCAGCAACTGCTGCTCTCACCATGTAAGAATGTTGTTGACTCCTACTAAGTAGATCAAATGTTCAAATCTGTAGAATTAGAACCAGATTTTGGTGTTTTGTTCATGTTTATTTATGACTGTGGTTCCACTGTATTAGTAACTTAAAACCTATTGTAACTTAAACTATAATTGCGTTTCTCTGATTCTTGTCTATTTTTGCTTCAGAGTGACATTTTAAAGAAGCTGGGTGTCTCTGCTAAAGGGAGCTTCTGAGACATGAATAGAGACCACTAAAACCTGAAGAAAAAGTCTTCATATATCAAGTAATTTTATCATATTCACATTCATACACATTACACAACACAAAAAGAATAATCATGTCATTTCAGTAAATTTCAATAAAGACTTTTATTTTTTTTTATACCAAAATAGGCAGTTAGAGCAGGGATAAATATTATAATACGTTAGATATAGATCCATCATTGTAATAGATCCTTTGCATTGGTGCTTTACTCTAACAGACAGTGGCATGGTCCCCTGGCTAAAACACAGCCAGAGTCAAACAGAGAGTCCAGTTCTGTCAACTGACGACACCACAGGTTCACTGGATTCATAGAAGATTATAGACAGAAAGAAATCATTTAGCTGAACATTCTGTGAGGAAACTTCCAAAACACATGTGGTCAAAACTATGATGTATTTGAATCTAAGAGCTCCTCTGTTGACAGAACCATCTTTCTGTATGTCTCCGGCCTCCAGTCAACTTGGAGTCGTCGCCTTGGGGGGGTTGAGGGTGGAGATGGGAAGTGGATGACTGACAAGGTCAGTACAGGGGCTGTCTTGCCAAAAGCATCTATTTCAAATGTTACATTTCATAACATAGATTATTATAATGGTTCAGGTTAGCCCCATTTGTGACTCTCTTTAAGCTCTCTGTTTGGTCTCTACCTACTCTGGAGGGAATATTTCTATCGTTAAATGCTGCTAAATGCTCCTCTATGTTCACCAGCGAACTGCTGTATGGCAGGTTTTTAGATTTTTCACTGAAATGCT
Organism: Nibea albiflora; assembly: GCA_014281875.1. NCBI lineage: Eukaryota > Metazoa > Chordata > Actinopteri > Sciaenidae > Nibea > Nibea albiflora. The sequence goes on from CM024792.1 coordinate 197,037, forward strand.
GCTGGGAGAGCTGTGAGAGTGAACCAGAACAGTAAAGTTGCATCCAGAGAACAATGAGCTAAAGCTCACTGTAAAGCTGAGGGGAGCTGCAGATATTTTTTCTTTGTAAATTCATCACTGTGAGAAACACCTTTCACATTGTCACGTTGTTTTCACATTGTCATCTAATACACTGTTAATATAAAAATATTGACTAGTTGCTTTAAGGGACAAACCAAATCATTATTTTTGACCTGTCACTCAGCAGTGTCACATGTTTAAAGGTATTTCTGTGATCAAACAGATGTGTAATGTCTGCATATGTCGTGCTCATGCATGACGCACACAAAAAAGGAAAAAAAACAGGCACCTGCTTGTAAAAACACTTCTTCATAGCTCAGTTTAAGATACTAAAACTGTTTAGCATCAGCCTGATAAAAAGTGCAGGTTCCGCTGTGCAGGCTGCGTCAGTGGCTGGCTCTGTGGAAATATTGGATTTCTGGGCAGATCAGCACACTACGTCTACATCTAAGGGCTTGTGAAAATACTTTTGAAGATTGTGGTAACAGGTAAAAAACAATGCTTTGACTGTCCACAGTGTGCCTGTATCATGGAGTGACATATGGAGTGCTGAGGTCACAAATGGTGCTAGTTTCATTTCAGGTATTATTCATGCACACTGGGACTGAAGACTCAAACTTATACATCCAGCATGAACAAAACATGTTGCTAAAAGAGCTAATCCAGCTCAGTTAGTCCAGACAGTTGAGTTTAACCATTGTCTTTAACTATGCAGCAATGGCATGACGTGCAGCAAATGAGATAACTGTGGAAACAAACAGTGCTGGCTAACCTCTTTCTGACTTTAAACCAGCATAAAAAGCATTGACATCAGAAAGAAGAGAAAGAATATCACACATCCAAACAGTAACACTGGGATAATATCAGTTCTGTCACGTTAAGATGCTTTTAAGAAACCAGCCCTAATTAGTCTAACTAAGTAAGAAGGAAAGCTATAGCGGTGACTGTGATGATTATGATCGTGATGATACTGTTGATGAAGAAGATGATACATTGTTTAATGCTGGAGTGCTCAACTAATGTCACACTGTGAGTGTGGAGAAGAAGACGAGAAGAGAGATAAAGGCATGAAACACAGAGAAGGAGCAGGAGGTTGGGAGGCAGAGGGCCCGTTTACACGTACACGGGTATTTTTAAAAACTGAGACATTTCCCTTTGTTTGTACCTTTGTACCTTGTATCTTTTACACGCAAACAGCGAGTTTGAAAACAAATCTTTCTAAAAACTCCAGCTAGAGTGGAGATTCTGGAAAACTACGGTTTTGCGTTTGCGTATAAATTGAGATAAACAGAGTTTTAGACAGTGCGACCAATGTTTACCTGTTGCTATGACGATGATCAGGGAAACATTCAGAGTAGCAGTCACATTTCTTCTGGTGCAAACACTTTTCATGTGTTGGCATTTGCATACACAGCTGATGTATCATGTCGATGACCAGAGACGAATGAGGGTTCGGAGGTCAGCAATTTTGCCACTTCTCCCACCTATTTGAAGACCCAGTCACTGCCAACGTCACCGGTTTTGGGTCTGACCTGGGCGGACTGCTGTCTGGTGGGATAATTTTGGAAATGAAGTGGTTGTCCCGGAGGAGTGGCATAAAAATTTTAGGATGTCGCTGCATCACTGTTGGTACTCTCTGACTTGCTGCGTCCTTACATCGAGGGCGAGATGACCATCAGGCGTATTTATGTGGGTTGATGTAAATGACAACCTTTTTGAAAACGATGCTATGTGCACAATGTTATTTTGGAAAACGGAGGGAAATATTTGTTTCTTAACATACCCAGCTATGTGTAAACAGGGCCAGAGAAAAAGACCAAAGTTTTTAAAACTGAGAATCTGAGCCCATATTTATCAACCTGCTGCTGTTATTCCCAAAAGCCATTCATCAAATTAGTTTTCACATCAAATACCTGAGGGATTGTACAAAATGTTATTGGCCATTACTGAAAAAACATGTTTCATTCAGAATAATCTCAGCCTATGATTTGCATGTGAACTGAACATTTAACTTGATAGGATTTTACCCCATATTTTGGTTTTTTTATTTATCAGGGTGCAAACAACTACTGATTTTATTTTTTCAACTTCCAAGTATTTTTATCATCTGCACTTGTCACCGTGGCTCATAATCACCATCGGCAGTATAAAGAATCCCTTAAAGCCTTAATATCATTTGAACAGGTGAGTTGTTTAAAAACTCAGTTGTCATGAACGTGGAAATTAGCTATAGAGACCAAAACAGTTTTTTGTACCAGGCTGTAAACATGTTTATTTCTGCTGTGAAGATGGACATTTGAACATGGGGACTTATGGGTGACTCATTCTGTAGCCAGCCTCAAGTGGACGTTTATGGAACTTCAGTTTTTGGCACTTCTGCATTGGCTTCACATCAAAGTCATGGAGCTTGATGTTATTTCAGGTGTACCTCATCTACCAACAGCAGAACTTCTTTGGTTTTCTTTTTGTTTCTGTTTCATCTGACCAATAACTATATATTTATATAGTGAGGATTTCACACAAAATAAAACATTTTAAGTGAGAACGTGAAACGTATTTTTAAAAGCAATGTTTATTAAAAACTTGTCTCTGATTGGCTGTTGTTTAATTAACCATGTGATGACTTAAAGTTGGAGATGTGTGATAAATGTGTCCCAATCAACCAATCAATCATTACTTTTAGCAAATAATGTGTTTGTTTGGCTATGTATAATCCTCAGGATACAGGATAAATACAGAGCCGGGCCTCTAAATGGACACTAAGACCTTCATGAGGCTACCTACTAAACCTTTTTAAAAAAAATGGCTGACAGTACTCCATTCGTTATTTTAAAGCAATCTAATTTATTTTTATATTTAAGCTTTGATGTAGAATTTCTGTCCTGAGAGGAAATATTAACAGCTGTCTTATGCTTAGAATCCTTTTCTTGCTACATTTCTAAACAGTAATCATACTATAGTTTCAGATTGGACCTTGATAACAAAATTCTGGGGCTCATTTTAAAGTTTCCACCTTATATCTAAAGTCTGTAGACCACGGGTGTCCAAACTGTTCCACAAAGGGCCGGTGTGGCTGCAGGTTTTTGTTCCAACCAACCAAGAACACACAGTTTGACCAATAAACTCTCTGAAGACTGAGATCAGTTGATTAAATGAGTCAAGTCTGGTGTGCTGCTGCTTGGTTGGAAAGAAAACCTGCAGCCACACCGGCCCTTTGTGGAACAGTTTGCCACTCCTGCTGTAGACAGTCTGAAGAGGAAAGGAGTAAGGAAGGATGGGATATGAGAGAAGGGTTAAAAAAGAAAGAGAGAAGAAGACAGACAGACAGACAGACAGACGGACAGATGGGGAAGGAGATCAAGACTTTGTCCCAAAAACATGCTCTTAAAGCTACAGCGTGCAAAAGTCTGCCTTTTGGTGACAATATTATCATTACAAACCCATACATGAATGCATTACCCTTAATATGAAAACAACAACGACAACAACAATAAGAACAGTAATGAAATCAAATCAGATAATGGTACATGTCACCTTGATTTGAATCATTTCCTTAAACATTAAGGAACCCAGCTGTAGGAAGATCCACAAAGAGGCTGCTGGACAGACTTTAGCTCCACCCAATTCAAGAAGTAGTAGTCCCAGATAGTCCCAGCCTCATCTGCCTTTATGTGCTTGCGTAAGTGTGTGTGTGTGTAGTGATGTTTGTGTTAAAGAAAAAGAGAAAGAGAGAGAGAGGAAGCAGGCTGATAATAGAAAATTAGAGGAGTAGGAAGTGTTGAAAGATGTGATGTGTGTGATCATGTCAAATATGTTTGTTTTCTTCAGAGTCGCTCCTTGGTGGGCACCCAGATGTAAGGACCAGACTGCTCCTCAATGACCTGCTTCACCTGCAAATACACCTCCTCTAGAGATGAGCCATGGACTATAGCTGCAGACAGACAGACAGACAGACAGACAGACAGACAGACAGACAGACAGACAGAGATGAATACACCTCACCTAAAACATTTACCAAAACATAGTATGTGTGTGTAGAAAAAGGAAGTGGAATCAACATGTGGAAAATCGACACATCACTTTGTGGGTCTCTTGTCGTCGACTAGCTCACCTTACATTAAACACTGACATCCTCTACTCAATAATGTTACTGCTTTTGTTAAAGGTCCAGTGTGTTATTTCCAGATTAATGTAATATTCAGAACTATTTTTTATTCATGTATAATGATGTGTAATCATGATGGTATCATGCATAACCTGAAAATAGCAATCCTCATCATCTGAACTGCCATGTTTCTACAGTAGCCCACAAACCAAATACTTTGGCTCTACATGAGGCATTTTGTGGTCTTTCTACTCTGTGCTGGGAATGGGGCACAGAGGAAAGGTGAGCAATCTCTGCAATCACTCACTGCAATCACCAACAGCACTGCTAAATCCTACACACTGGAACTTTGAAAGAATGCTTCAACATTTTGGGAAATAGGCTTATTCTCTTTGTTGCCCACAGTCTAATGGAAGATTTATGACACTCTTATAACTGTCAAGAATAGACTGACAGCCAGGAGCTCATTAGCTTAGCTTAGCTTAGCTGAGCTTTCAATTAGCATCTTAATTAATAGTGTTAAATGTGTTTTAGAGGTGCTTTGGAGAGAGCTCGGCTAGCTGTTTCACCCTGCCTCCAGTCTTTCCAGCTGCAGTGGGTTAACCACATCCTTTCTCTAGATCTCTTAACTCTGGGAAAGAAAATCAAAAATTTTTCCCCTCAAGATGTCAAGCTGTTTCACATGAATATATGTAGGTGATTATGAAGGAAAGGAACAGCAGCATGTGTTGTACGTGTTAGTGTGTTTGTAACTAACCGGTGAAATACTCTGTGAATTCCTGCTCCAATTTGACAGCTCTGTCGAAGGTCTTCCTCGCCTGTTCCTCAGTGAAGCGCTTGTTCATCTCTCTGGAAAGACAGACAAGAGATTCAATATCAAGATTTTAAATGGTCTTTTACAACTAAACCCACAACGCCCCAGGATACTTGAACTACTTTACTTGGGGCAGCCATTAACTCCCAACCTGAAGGGAGCAATCCACTATTTTCCAGCAGAGAACCATGGCCTTGTAGGTGCTATTAGACCAATGTGTAGGTTATTGCCAGTGATATCTTCAGAACATTGCTTAACAGCAAGTGACATGATCAGGAGATGGAACCTTCAGTTGTCATGCCATGCAGTTGTAGATGTTCATTCCTGAAAGCACCTTTAGGATCTTTAGGAGTCATGGCACTTCTGATGAGTACTATGTAATGAGCTGCTAAATGAACAAGATGGATGGGGTTGATATTTCCATTACTTACAGGATGTTGTCGATGTTACGTGGTCTAATGAAGATCGCGATGGGATGGAGTCCGGCCAGCTGGAGACGCTTTATTGCATTCCCCGACACATCCAGTATACAGTGTTTACCCTGGAAGATAGATATAGCTGTTTGTTCTGTTTCCTTTGTATTCTGTCTCCTCATACTCTTTTAAACTCACCTTGTCAGCGACTTCTCTCACAGACTGTATGCTGGTTCCATACAGATGGTTGTTATATTGTCCAGCCTCGATGAACTTGTGTTCCTGGATCTCTCGCTCCATGAGCTCTCTGGAGGACATAAAGTGGTAATCTCTGCCGTCCACCTCGTAGTCTCGTCGTGGCCGTGTTGTGTCTGAGGAGCATAGATTTTCACACAAGTTATGGGTTAATTTAATTTGTTTTTTTAATGGTATTTTCATTGTATTACTGATTTAACATGTGCTGTCTTGTACTGTATGTGTCACGCTGTTTGTAGAAAGGTCAGCCTATCGACAGCTGTCAAAAAACTAGATTAGGATTTATTGTTGTTTTGATTAAGTTTTTTCCTGTCCCTATAAAATAAATGAATAATATAAATATATCTTTATGTTCAGCTTATCTTTGTGTCTCATCTTTTATTACATCTTTATTTCTGAAAACTACAGATAGACTGAAGAAGTAGATAGGTCCCCGTTTTATGGTTTTCATTTTCGACTGCCTAACTGTGTAGGAAGTGACAAATGAGTGACAAAACAAAAGAAGCTAAACGTTATCTTCCAGTGAGGTCATAAAAACACTTTCTGGATTTATCACAAAGCTAAGAGACTCACGTGGGACGCAGGATCCAAACTTGTCAGGGAACTCAGAGATGAGGTCATCGTTGACCCGATCTTTCATTGGTCCAAGCACAATGACTGGCCGTGTATAATTAACTGGGATATGACAAACAAACACATGGTAAATAAACTGGACTTATCTTCTGACCACTCATGGTCCACCATTATACACACAGATGGCAATGACTGCCATATAAGATGCCAACTACAACATTTCAACATCAGAGAGTGTATAAGAACCAACTGTTAAAGCTCCATAGTGAGCCTTTTTCTCTGTAACCCCTTTTGTGTGTTGCACTGTTAAACGCTCCTTTTTGTTCAAGAACAATACATTTAACTTTGATACTTCCAATGCAGTCCTCCTTATTGAAGGGTCATTTGAAAATTCTTATAACAACTTATATAACTCCTTTGTAGTCTTCTGACCACTCAAAGCGCTTTACAGTACATATCTCATTCACCCATTCACTCTGTACACGTGTTTTAAATGTCCACTTGGTTACAGTCTAAAAATAATCTAATTTAAGGTAAGTTTCCATGTCTAACTGAGGAGTTTCAGTTTATAGATGAAGAGATATTTGATCCTGAACAAAATCAAAAGAAAACAAATGAAACTTGAAAAATGAAATGATGACGTGAGTTAAGCACTGACCTTCCTGTTGCATGACAGGTTGGTAGGTGAGGAGTGTCTCCTCCTGGCCAGCTGATTGGACAAACAGAAATGATTGATACATTTAGAGGCACAGTGGGTGGAATTATTGACAGCAAAAAAACACAGTCTTAGTCTTTCCTACTTTTGGACCAGACTTCTGAAACAGCTCTAGAGAAGCTGGAGAAGCAAAGAACACGCACGCACGCACGCACGCACGCATGCACGCACGGAAAAACACAGTAATCACGACAAACAAGCACACAGAGAAACACACATAGAAACCGGCAGCAACGTTAAGTTGGATGAGGTTTGAAAATAAATTACAAATAAAATACAAAGCGAACAAAAACGACCAAAGAAAGCAGAAGAGAAAGAGAGAAAGAGAAAGAGAGAGAGAAGAAAAAGAAAGAAAGAAAGAAAGAAAGAAAGAAAGAAAGAAAGAAAGAAAGAAAGAGACAGAGGAGGGTATACACTTACAGGAACAACTCTCACTATCGCTGGTGCCAGAGGTTACCAGCTCTGGAAGGACAAGACAGGTCAGAGTCAGCTACACACACACAACAAACACATAAATACAGACAAACACACACACACACACACTGCATCCTTTCAATATCACTCAACCAATGACACACATTCATCCAGGAGAAACCATGAGACACAATATCATTCCTTTCTATCATTTGTTTTCTATAATCAAGTATGCTGTTGAAGTGGCTCAAAAAGACAATGGAAACACAGGACTGCAGCTGTCAGGTTTGATTTTTTGCAATATTATCTTGCATAAAATGTGATTCTGGAAAAAACTTTTTTTTCAGGCTGCAGCTTGAAATAAGTGAATTATTGTATAGAAACTTCCTAGAAACAATACAAACATTTGTAGTGGTGGAAGACTGAGGTACTTGAGATCAGATTGTTTTGTCCAAAGTTATTAACAGGCTGCATCTTTTTTCTGTCCTGGCAGTTTTTTCTGCCCAGAAAATAAGATAAGATCAAAGTTTGGTATTCTGCATTAACTACTTCAGGTACTGGGGAACTGGAGTATTTTACACCCTCTTCTTCATGTTCCTATCATCGTGCTATTCCACGGCAGGATGGAGGAGGACATCAGACATAGGGTGGAAGTGAAGGTACAGTGGTGTCAGTCGGGTTTGCTAAGGAGGTGAAGTTACATATACTGACCAACAGGTGTCACTGATGGAGAGGATACCTACCTTTATCATCCTGATCCTACAGAGAAAGAGAGAGAGAGAGAGAGAGAGAGAGAGAGAACAAACATTAATCATCATAGTGCCTGGGATTACTGACAGCAAAAAACACACTCTTAGGCTCTTAGACTCTTAGGCTTTACACTTTGGACTGAACTTCTACCACATCTCTGGAAAAGCTAAAGAAGGAGATAAAAGTAACTTGTACACACACACACAGTTTGAGTGAGAGGGATTCATTCGCAGTGTTCAAAGCATGGAGCCAGAGCCTGTGTGACAGCGACATTCTTCAGCTTGCTAATTGTTGTTTCTGCATTATTAGTCGTTCTGTCCCTGAAAACATTTGGGCATCAGTATCTTTTCAAATCTAGTGTAAGTAAAAGAACAAAGCATGTTTATGAATATTTTGTGATATTAGTGTGTACAGTGTAATGGTTCTGTTAGTTTTGGGTTTGGTTTGGGTGTTTCTGTGTTGTTCCATTTCTTTTCAGTGTGTGCTGATTTGTCGCTGTCACTCTGTATTCCAACATGTCTTTGACTACCTTTCTATTGTTTCTGACTCATTCAGGTTTTTCTTGTGTGAAGTTGTCCAGTGTGCCTCGCTTTGTACAGCCAGCATTATAACAGAAGCAGAATCAGATTTATTTCCAAGTAGGTAACATGAGAATCCTCTTACATGCTTGCCTTACTCCACCTGCAACGCCAGTCAATCTTAAGCCACTGCCACCTGCCTTTTTGAGTTCATTCTCCTAATATGAGTTCATAATGTCAGTGTAGTTACCTTTAGGTTTCTCTTAATAAAGTTATTCACTGCTGATGCTCAACTGAAGGTCACGCTGCGCTGGCTTCTAAAATATTGCTCACTTATCATCATCAAACTTACCTTACCAAACTTAACATGCCTGTTTGTAGAAGGAGTAACATTGTAGAGACTACAATATAAGTATGACAATGGTGAGTTAGCCACTGTGTTAAATGTGCTGTATCTGAAACAAACATCGGAGAGAATTTCTATTCAAATAAGTGTTTATCACGTATTCTCTATTATTCTCTTGATTTAGTCTCAGTTGAAAAGAAACGCAGCACAAATCGAATGCATGTCTGGTTGGTGTGCCTCATGTTAAGAAAGTTTCGAACTTTCCACTGTGTGGAAGTGTTGTTTCTGCTCTGACTCCATTAACAGCACAGTTACATATAATTAAGATGACAGGTGAAAAAACACTTTCTCCAAATAACACAGTCAAAGCACCCGGTTTAACAGCATCTCAACACGTTCATAGAAGAACCGAGGCTCACTAGGAATCTATTATTAAGAGTGGCAAGTGGCAAGAGAAAGAGAAAAGAGAATAATATTTGTCCCTTGGCTGTTTTAACACAGTTCATACTTTTATTCATTTTCTGATATTTACTTTCAGAGCTCATCTGAGTCCAATGTTAATCTGTAAAACTGTAAGATGACATTTGTAAGGACTAAATTGATTTTAAAGGTTTACTACTCACCGATCTGTCCTGAGACCTTGTCACTCTGACCGTCTTTAACCTCGACCTTTCCTTCTTCTCTGCCCTGAGAGATGAAAAACATGAAGAGACATACTGAAAGAAACCAAATGATAGTGTGGACAGAAGAGAATACAGAGCAGTGCATCTGACTGACTCTGTTTGGATTTGTGTTTATGTTTTTCTGCTCTGTCAGACATTTTTCAGTGAGGCTTTAACTAGGTGATTTGATTACTTTTATATTAAGGATCAAACTGTTATCACATACACAAATGTTGAAAGTGAAACTATAGAACTACTTCACTTTCAGCACCTCAGAACTTTTACATTGAAAAACTTATTTTGTAGCTCAACATGTCTGAAGTATTTTTGGATCTATTATGTCTATGTACACTGTGAGGTCATTTTTTTAATAGAATATAATATCCAGATATCATGTGACTTGACAGTAAAGAGCACGGACATATCCACTAATCTGAATGTGAATACAGAGATACAAACGGATGAGGGTGAGATAAGACTGAAATACTTCTGCACCATGGTAGAAAAGACATTATCTGCTTGCTACTGCTAAGGAGACAGTTTCTGTCTGCTAAGTTTCAGTCTGCTAAGTTTAAATTTAGATTTGTCACTTCCTCTGCAGGGCTATTTCCTGCTGCTGATCATATTCAACACTAGAATTTCAAATAAGGTGAATCTCCAGTGTCTGTGTTGAAGCCTCATTTTATAAGTCAGACTGACAAGCCAGATGTGTTTTTAGACATTGTCTCACATTACGCAGCTTTTAGACTCCTGATGTCTGCAAACAGCCGAACAAGCATCACTGAAGACAGCAGCATTAAAGTCCACAACATAAATCAGAATAATAATGTTTGACTGCAGGCGCTGCTTCAGTTTTAATCTGTGATGGCAGCTTGGTCCAAAAGGCTCTAAAATCCAACACAATACACACCTTCATGTGACAATATTTAGAATACTGCAGCTGCTTCTCCTTTCCTCACAATCCTGTGATTCTATAGTGACCTCCTCCTCTTCTTTTCTTTCCATCAAATGACAATAAAGGAGATGAGATGAGATGAGATGAAAGGAGAGGAGGGGAGAGAGGAGAGGATCAAGAAAGGAGGAGAATGAAAAGGGTAAAGGACTGGGAGATAAAGATAGGGAGAACAGTAGTGGAGCAGAAAGAAAGAAAATATGGTGAGAAGGGGGGTATCTGGAGTAGAAGGAGAGGATAGAACAGGTGGGCGAGAAGGAGAGGTGGAGGAGATGAAAAGACAAGGAGAGGTGGAAGAGGACAGAATGAGGAGTAGAGGCAAAGGAGGAGGATGGGGAGGAGCAGAGGCAGGTAATATGAGGGAAAGAAAAGTAGAGGGCAAGGACGAAGACGAGAGGAAGGGAATAGGGGAGAGGAGAATGAGGTAAGGAAAAAGAGAAGAGGGGAGGAGCAGGTAGAGCAGAAAGAGGAGAGGGAGAAGAGCATGGTGGCACAAGTTGGATGAGGAGAGTAGGAAGAGAACAGAGGATGAGGAGGAGAAAGGAGACATGGAGGAGAGAGGGAGGATGGAAGCCTCTAATAATCAATAATTAAATACCTCATCCTGATCAATAATCTTTTATACAAAGCCTCTTGTATTCTAATATAATTTTTTTCTGTTTTACCATAACACATTATTAATATTATTCTATTAGCCTTAATGCAGCAAATTCCTCTCAGCAAAGACTCTCCTCTAACACCTCAGTCTTTCATCACATCACCTCTTTCTGTGTCACAGACCACCACCACTCAAAACTATTAACATCTGTCGGTCACCTCCTTCTCTGAGAAACAAGCAGGAAGAGTGAGGTGAGAGGAGGGAATATTGTTTCCACCGCGTTTTATATTCAGCACATTCTATATAATGATGACGCTTGCAGTACAGGAAGAGGAAATACTAAGATCCTTTATTTGAGTAAAAGTATTAATACCACAAGGTAAATATACTCTGAACTCTGACCTCCTGCGGCTGGGGATGACGCCAACTTCAGGGCAGTTTGGAGGCGGCGGGCTGAGGTGACGGGCAGGCCACCACTCCTCTTCGCCAGCACTGCTCACATGGAGGATATCCCCGAAATGAAATGGCAGGGCCTGATTGGGTGTGGTCAGATCTGACGCACTTCCATCATAGTTGAACAATGCTCTGCAGGCAGATGGAGGAATTCATGATTACTCAAAAACACAACTTCATGAGACAATCAGGTGTGCTGGAAGAGGCAGAAACAGACAAATTAGTCATATCTTTATCGAGACTGAAAAAGAATATGAAGGGGGTAGGGTAAGTCCTAAATATGAAACCAGAAATACATTTTACAAACAGAAATATTAAAATATTTTTGATACATTTTATATTCTTTCCAATTTAGCAAAACATTATTAATTACCTGAGAAAAAGAAAAAAAACCCCAAAGTGAAACAGACAGTGTGTGTGTGTGTGTGTGTGTGAGTGTTATTGCACACATCTGTCTGTGCACATGTCTATGGGGGGCTTTTATGCTAGCACACTATACCAAAACGCATTAACTATGTCGCCTACGCCTGCATAAAGACTGAAAAATATGCGTTCGATATGCGTGTGTACAGGCATGCGTATTGCGAGTACACCAAATAATGAAGGGTGACAGGTGATAAGTGTCATGCCATGTCAAGTCAGCAGACGCCTGTGCGCACACTCGTCTCAAAGTACAAATAATTATTTACTTTATGATGATGAATTTTGAGTTTAACAGCTGCTTCGCTTCACGATTCAAGCAGTCCATGTATTATGAGACCAATGAGACAGTTTGGGCTACTTCAGTCACATGTGCACACGTTAAGGCGTCTGAAGTGTTGGCATTAGTACAATACAAAAGATTATATTCTCACACGTTAACACCTATAGTGTGTGAACGCCTACAGTATAACTCATAACTCAACAAAATTCATTTTCCCCACTGCGCCACTGGCCCCATGACCTGCTGCTGCTGCTTTGCTATTTTTTTTATTTAAGAAAATTTTAAAAATAAAATCAGGAATAGTGACCAAAGAGTCAGTGTGCCAAAACAGCAGCAGCAGGTCGTGGGGCCGGTGGTGCAGCGGGGAAAATGAAATTTTCTAGTTATGAGTTATAATTGTCAGTCGAAGCAGTTGTTAAACTCAAAATTCGTCATCATAAAGTAAATATTTTTTTGTACATTGAGACAAGCATGAGCACAGGTGTCCACTGCGTTCGCACGTGGCACCGCTCGAATGACCCTTCGCTATTTGATTACCACAAACACTACACAGTGTGTGCCTGTACACTCATGTAGAATTGTACTTAAAGGTGGGGTAGGAGATGTTGGGAAAACAGTTCCAGCAAGCTATATTTTGAAAATACACACCAATGCCTTTTCTTCAGACCTCCCCTCGAAACCACGCCTTCAAAGTAATGAAGGGTCTCTATTCGTTCACGAATGGGTGAACACACAGAGGGAAAAGCGGACTGAAGTTTGATGGACCTGTCAGGATCATAATGCGCAGCCTCATCAACGTGATTGGAATTGGTTTTCCCATGATTTCATCCTCTAGACTGGACTAAAACATTTCATTTTTTGGACAAACTTTCTATTTTACTGGCTGCAATGGGGTCATGAAGAGGTTTTCAAGCAATATGGTAAAAAATGCTCCAGAAAACATCTCCTACCCCAACAGTCACGCATGATCTTCATGTCATGTATTTGAGGCGTAGTTCACCAATCATGCACCCTTCACATAGGCGTATGTGCAACAACGCATGATGCCTACGTGACGCCCGCCTGTCCATTGAAAATGAATGGAATTTACACATGCATGTTACAGGTTTGATATCATCGCATAGGCGCTGTACACATGTTTTTAGTATAGTGTGCTGGCATAAAATGCCCCCCATAACATCTCTGTCTTTCTGTTAGTGTGTGTGTGTGTGTGTATCTGAACGATGATCTGTCTCTGTGACCACAGAGTTTCAAACCCATCCGAAGGGAAAAGACCCGGGAAAGTAGGCCAGCAAAATGTGTGTTGTTGCTGTGTGTGTGTGTGCAAAGGAAGTAGAGCTGAAATAACCGGCATCCCCTAAAGTCCACTGTATGTTTACTGTATGGCTGCTAAACTGTGACACTCCATCAGATTGGACCCAGACTGGAGGTCAGAAGGTGAATAGCTCAGCTGATGTCATTGATCAGCTGTGGTGGCAGCTTCATCAAAGAATTGTAATCATTTAATAAAATATAACTTTAAACTGATGGAAACAGAGTTAATGTCAGCAGGTAATGACAGCAAACAAACACAGAAATGTTCTTTTGTTTGTTACTTTTATTTTGAATACTTTCTTGAAGGTTTGCTGAAGTTTGTAGTTTGGTGCTAATTACAGGAAACAACAATAATTCATTCAAATGAAACAACAACAGAAGTTGTTTGTCCAGGACTTCTGCCAAGTCATATTTCTGGACGTCATCATTTCATTGTGCCGTCCAAAACTTATAGATCACTGTAGAAGAATCAACAGTTTTATGATGGGACAGTGCTCTGGGTAAGGTTTAGCTAGGTTTAAGGAAAGATCATGGTTTGGGACTTGGCTAAGGGTTGGTAAGGGTAGCTTCACTGACATGGTAATAATAATCGTATGGTTAAGGAAAGCAGGAAACAAGCTGCGTACCCAGCCCAGCCTCCTTCCTCTTTGTCACTCTATAAGGTCATCTGGCATATACGTTACTATTCATCAGTGTTGTGGGTAAAAAGTAAAAAGTAATGCGTTAGAGTACTCTGATTCGTTTTTTTCATTAACGTGTCATCTAACGCGTTAGTTTTGCGAATTCAGTAATCAGTAACTCCGTTATTTTCCAAAATTAGTAATCCGTTACTTTAAGAATTTCCCTCGATAAGGAAAGGAAAACCCTTTCTGCTTTTAGTCAGATGCAGCTGCTTGCGGATGTGTCAGCGAGTCACGTGATGCATCTGGGCCCTACTGACCTGCCTGCCTACCTGCCTGTGTGTGTGTGTGTGTGTGTTTGCACCCCGGCAAGATGGCTGAGAGGACAGCATTTGATTCATGGAGGTACGCGCATTATTTTGAGTTCACCAGCGAAAAGGACAAGAACATTGTGGTAAAATGCAATCTGTGTGTGGTGTGTGTGATTCATAAACAGTAAGCACGTTCGGTGCATCTAAAGGAGGCTGCGTGTGTAAGCTGCTGCAGGCAGAGACGCATCCCAAATGGTTTTTAATTGTTGGTAACGGATGAGTACTCTAACGCGTTATTTTTATTGATGGGTAACGTAGTAAGGTAACAGATTATTTTTAATTGATAGTAACGTTGTAACGTAACTAACTACTTTCAAAAGTAACTATACCCAACACTGCTATTCATCCATATAATCAGATTACATGGATGAATAGTGTAGTCCACAGCTATGCAAATGTAACTCTGAATCAATTACCTCTTCTCAAAATTACATCCAGTTTAATTCCTCTGTGGAGCTCTGAAATTGGATTACTCAAGTGAAAGAACACAGTAATTACTGCAGTGTATGTGTACACTGTAAAAAACCAAAAACCAAAAACCACGCAGAACAAAAAACAAACAAACAAATACTGAGCAGCAGCAGCTCCAAACAAAAAACATAAAACTAGAAAATTCCCGCGAAAATTTTGAAAGTGCCGAGTGGGCTGTTGCCGGGCTTCTGTAGTGAAAAAGCACATCTCAAATAGTAATATTTAACATGTTTGTTTACACACATGACCAGCTAGCGCTAACGTGCTAGCCACTAATTCTAGCATCAGCTGCAAATGTTAGCAAATGTCATGTCTTTTATACAATGAGCAGAAGGCTCATGTGCAGAAGGTTTGTATAAGGTCAATATATTAGTAATGTCCTAAATGAGCTGAATCTAGTGATATAATTTTTATTTCTGTAGTACAAAATTTGTGGAAGTTGTTTGGTGTGTGTGTGTGTGTGGTGTGTTTGACTTGTCTGTCTCTGTGTATGCTTGTCTGTGTCTGTCTATGTGTCTGTGTTAATGTCTGTCAGTAGGTGGCTAATAATTGACAGACAGTAACACATACAATGAGCAGCTAGCGTGTTAGCTCATTGTAGACGGTTTGTAAAAGGATTGTGGAAGGTCAGTGTAGTAGTAATGTGCTAAATGAGCCGAATCTAGTGATATAATTTTCATTTCTGTAGTACAAAATTTGTGGAAGTTGTGAGGTGTGTGTGTGTGTGGTGTGTTTGTCTTGTCTGTCTCTGCGTGTGTGCTTGTGTGTGTCTGTGTTACTGTCTGTCACTAACGCGCTAGCTGCTCTGCTGTCTCTCTCTGTCATTTTACACAGACAAATTCAAATTAACTGACAATAACTGCTAAGATGGCCGCGCCAGGCAGTTAGTGCAGCAGTTTGATTTCAGTTAGAAGACAGACAGAGAGAGAGAGAGAGAAAATGCTGAGACCACGCCTCGAACAGGAAGGATATCTGGCCAAACCGTATTTCCAATCATTGAACCGACTTAAGTTTGGGCATCTAGAGTCTTTCCTGATCGTCTAGATATGCAGTTTGTGTGTAAAATGAAGAAATATGACCTATTAAAATTGATTCAAAGAAAGGTTACTTCTGCTTTCCTCCAGAAAATCTCCCGCCTTTTTAACATAGCAGTCTATGGGGCTGTGGATGGGTGTCGGTGGCATATCTCTGTGTCTCAGGCCAAAACTATAATACTCACAGCTTTCATAGACGAATCGCAGTGAGAAGACAAATTTTCCTACGTTTTTATGTATAAATCATGTCTGTAATGTGAAATTTGTGGCCACAGGAGCAGTTTACGTTTTATTTTTTGACCGATTTTTTTCTCTCCTCCACACTCTAGCTGATGATGTCATCCACTCTGGCGAAAACATTCCGCGCACTACACACCCATTATAAACCCCGAAATCTGACCAAAAACCTTCACACCTTTGAGCCTTGATAGTTTAAAAACGGTAAAAGGTGCCGATAAGTGAAGTGAATAGATGAAGAAAAGGGCAAGAGTACTTAAAGTTTAAATGAAGTCTCTCTGTGAAAGTATGCCAGAGCAGTTCATTTTTGAATATGGCTGTTTAATTTTTTTTCTTTTTTTCGGGCTTTTCCATTCATTCTTATGGGAAATTTTCCTCGTTTTTTTGGGGAAATATTCGCGAAAATTTCACAAATTTCTTACACACTTAGTAGCACTCGATTCGGGATGAAAACACACGTTTTGTTAATTTACAGTGGTATGAAAAAGTTTGGGCACCCCTGATCGTTTTCAGGATTTTCCTTTATAAATCATTGGTTGTTCGGATCAGCAATTTCAGTTAAATATATCATATAGCAGACAAACACAGTGATATTTGAGAAGTGAAATGAAGTTTATAGGCTTAACAGAAAGTGTGCAATAATTACTTAAACAAAAGTGGACAGGTGCATAAATTTGGGCACCCTTGTTGTTTTATTGATTTGAGTACCTTTAGCACTAATTATTGGAACACAAAGTTTGTTTGGTAAACTCACTGACCCTTGACCTACATACACAGGTGAAGCCAATCGTGAGAAAGGGTATTTCAGGTGGCCAGTAGCAAGTTGTTCTCCCTTTTGCATCTTCTCTGAGGAGTGGCACCATGGGAGCCTCAAAACAACTCTCAAATGACCTGAAAACAAAGATTGTCCAACATCATGGTTTAGGGGAAGGATACAAAAAGCTGGCTCAGAGATTTAAGCTGTCAGTTTCCACTGTGAGGAACATAGTGAGGAAATGGAAGACCACAGGCACAGTCCTAGTTAAGGCCCGGAGTGGCAGGCCAAGAAAAATCTCAGAGAAGCAGAGGCGAAGGATGGTGAGAACGGTCAAACTCAACCCACAGACCAGCTCCAAAGACCAACAACATGATCTTGCTGCAGAAGGTGTCACTGTGCATCGTTCAACTATTCAGCGCACTTTGCACAAGGAGATGCTGTATGGGAGAGTAATGCGCGGAAGCCTTTTCTACGCACATGCCACAAACAGAGTCGCTTGAGGTATGCTAAAGCACATTTGGACAAGCCAGCTTCCTTTTGGAATAAGGTCCTGTGGACTGATGAATGTAAAATTGAGTTATTTGGACATAACAAGTGGCGGTATGCATGGCGGAAGAAGAACACAGCAAGACAAACACTTGCTACCCACAGTAAAATTTGGTGGCGGTTCCATCATGCTGTCGGGCTGTGTGGCCAGTGCAGGTACTGGCAATCTTGTAAGAGTTGAAGGTCGCATGGATTCCAGTCAGTATCAGCAGATTCTTGCCAACAATGTTCAAGAATCAGTGACAAAGTTGAAGTTGCGCCGGGGCTGGATACTTCAACAAGACAACGACCCTAAACACTGCTCAAACTCTACAAAGGCATTCATGCAGAGGAACGACTACAACGTTCTGGAATGGCCATCTCAGTCCCCAGACCTGAACATTATTGAAAATCTGTGGTGTGATTTAAAGCGGGCTGTCCATGCTCAAAAGCCATCAAACCTGACTGAACTGGAGATGTTTTGTAAAGAAGAATGGTCAAAAATACCTTCAACCACACTCCAGACCCTCATTGGAAGCTATAGGAAGCGTTTAGAGGCTGTTATTTCTGCAAAAGGAGGATCTACAAAATATTGATGTAATTTTTCTGTTGGGGTGCCCAAATTTATGCAACTGCCTACTTTTGTTTAAGTAATTATTGCACACTTTCTGTTAAGCCTATAAACTTCATTTCACTTCTCAAATATCACTGTGTTTGTCTGCTATATGATATATTTAACTGAAATTGCTGATCCGAACAACCAATGATTTATAAAGGAAAATCCTGAAAACGATCAGGGGTGCCCGAACTTTTTCATACCACTGTACTTGTTGGGGGTCCTGTGGCCCGTTCGGGCTGCATTAATTGCCGACAATAGCAACAATAGTTGCAAATAGCTAAATAATAGCTTGGTTATTACAGACTTCATCTGTATATTTTGTATACAATAAAAAAAACAGAGTAATACATTTAGATTTTTTTACAGTGTACCTTTTAAAAAAAAACATGTGGATATGTAAAGGATTTGGCCTTTAATGTCCACATAAAACAAATTTTGAGGACTGCATTCTTCCACTTACGCAACATTACCAAAATCAGATGCTTCGTGTCCGAAGCGGATGCAGAAAAACTAGTCCATGCATTTGTTACTTCTAGGCTGGACTACTGTAACTCTTTGTTATCAGGCTGCCCCAATAAATCTCTTAGGACTTGCAGCTAATTCAGAATGCTGCTGCACGTGTTCTGACAGGAACCAAGATCAGAGATCACATCTCTCCCATTTTGGCTTCCTTGCACTGGCTACCTGTTAAATCTAGAATAGAATTAAAAATTCTTCTCCTTACATACAAAGCTCTTCATGGCCAGGCACCATCATATCTAAAAGAACTCATAGTACCTTACTACCCCTCTAGACCACTGCGCTCTCAGAATGCTGGGTACCTTGTGGTTCCTATAGTTTCCAAAAGTAGACTGGGAGCCAGAGCTTTCAGCTATCAAGCTTCTCTTCTGTGGATCAAACTACCTTTCTAGTTCGGGAGGCAGACACGGTCACCACCTTCAAGAGTAGACTGAAGACTTTCCTTTTTGATAGCGCTTATAGTTAGGGCTGGCTCAGGCTTTCCCTTAGTTATGCTGCCGGGGGACTCCCCCGTCTCTTTCTGGGTTATGCCTAGTCAGGCATGGTACTGGTTGAAGATGTAGTCACATCTCCCTTTACTGAAAACCCTCTCTCTCCCTCACCCCACCCCATATCTCCACTACAGTTTAGTCAGCTAAGGATTTACTGCTGCTGTGCATCTGTGTCTCTCTATCTCTATCACAGGTTCCACTGCTACTGTAATCACTCTATCATTCATTGTAATTCATTGTCATTTTATCATTCATTGTAATTGTACAATATGTTTGTGTTGATTGTTCTGTACATGTGACATCTATTGCATGTCTGTCCGTCCTGGAAGAGGGATCCCTCCTCTGTGGCTCTTCCTGAGCTTTCTTCCACATTTTTTTCCCTGTTAAAGGTTTTTTTTGTGGGCAAGCTTTTCCTCACGGGAACCGAGGATCTAAGGACAGAGGGTGTCACTCCCTGTACAGATTGTAAAGCCCTCTGAGGCTAAATGTGTTTTGTGACTTTGGGCTATACAAATAAAATTTGATTTGATTTTGATTTGAAACAATAAACACTACATGTAGAGTATGTCAGTGATATGTTTGCACAGCCAGCAAAAAAAGAAACAGTGTATACAGTGGGTTTACATTTACATTAGTGGGTGCACAGATACCTGCAGTTGAGGGCAGCTGTCAGATGAGTCTATAAATAACCTTCCTTCCTTCATAATGTCACTTTTCCAAGAGTAAGAAATATGAGCAGCAATATTTTAAGAGCTCCAAACATCCCAAATGAGTGAAATTGTTTAGCTAGCAGGCTACACTCATGGATCATTTCTTCTATTATTAACGCCGTGCACGCCATGTAACTATAATTACCAGCTCACAGTGTTACAGCCATTTGAATTCTTATGTGGAAACCTTCGAAATCAAATTATTCCAGTGATAATTACTATGAAGAACAGGAAACCTGGTCATGTTTTACAGTGGTCTTTGTGCTGTGAAAATACATAGGGCTAAATCAGAGCAGGGCTTTTTGTATTATTTACAGAGACCCAAAAATTCTTACCATGAGCAAGCACTTGGTGACAGTGGCAAGTAAAAACTTTCTTTTAACAGCCAGAAACTGCTGCGACCTTACTTTACTTTTGTACAGCCAGCAACCTATTGCCCAAACTGCATTGCAGTTTAACTTTACCCTAAATATAACATTATTGCATTATTTAGAGGTGAATCTGCAGGACAATTCACTGGAACACAATAGGGTTGTGAACGATAAACCGATATGACTGGATATTTGGTTTAACAAGTGAGAGATACAGGTGCGTTGGTAGCAGCCTCCTCAATCGATATGAATTAGCCATGAATTCCTAGATGAATCAGTTGTAGTGTCATGGATCGGTTATCGCGAGACTTGGAATCGGTTGGCGGCTTCACACACTTTTGGGGAAATCCACTGGGCCCGTTGGCAGTGCATTGCATGAGCGTGGCGTATTTGGTCCATCCTGCACGCGACTTCAAACCCACCGGGAGCGTTTCAGAGGCGAGTGCTTAGCCCACCAGGCTTTGTTTACTTGCTCAGATTTGGACATTTTCCTGGTGTATGTTAATACACTACTAATCCACCAGATTCTCTCTGACAAATGATGTTGATTCAGCCAGACTTTTTTGGTCCATGTCTAAAAATAAATTGTATAAAATAGATTTAAATCAATGTTTATTTTTGCCAGTGCCATAAAGCAACAATGCTTGTGGATATGTGGTCTTTTACACATTTGAAAAGAAAACTTTCATTGAATTGGCTTCTTTATTTTATAAAATATCTACAATAAATATTAACCGTAGAATCAAATCGAATCGAATTGTTCTTACACTGTATCGATTCGTATCGAATCAGTCTGTAATAAACAGATATCGTCTTTGAATCGTATCGTAACCTGTATATCTAGATGTTTATCGAATCGTTTGTCACAGAGAGATGTGCAACCCTAGAACACAAGTACGATGGTGATGTCTCATACAAAACAGCAATCAATGCATAGTAACTTAAATGGTAATTGCTCTTGGAACTATATTGTATTAACTGTTACCATACTGTAAATGAAAAAAAACAAAACAAAACAAAACATGATATTTATTTTCCAAGTAAAAGGCAGACTGCATTCAGTTCACACTCAAAAAACACTTAGCTATTTAAAACCATAATATTCAGTTACAAGAAGCAAATGTTCTGGAGCATGACTTCAAATGCTTTGAAATTGATATCTGCAGCAGAGATCAGTTCATCAGTTCAGCAGAGGTTGGTATCACTGCCCAGAGAGTCTGAAACATCATACAGCCCGCAAATCCTACTTAATGCATCAGTGTTTAGTTCATAATTTGGTGAATTAGCAGCTGCATAAAAAATAAATAAATAAAAATGTAAAAACATTTGATAACATGCTATTGAACCAAACAGTGCATTCCAAAAAGGACATTTAAGGTGTAAAATAAGAAGGGAGAGAAGAGAGACACATGCACAGATTTAACCTTGCCTGTGACATTTCCTCTGAGGAAAGCTTAGTCTGTGTCTTATCCAGTATACACATATAGACACATACTGTATAGACATGCGTGAACACACACAGTGTCCCAGAGCACCAGACACCCAAATCTATCACGCACCAATTGGGGTTGCACATCTCTCTGTGATAAACGATTCGATATACATCTATATACACAGGTTACGATACAATTAAAAAAACATATGAGTTTATTACAGACTGATTCGATACTAATCGATACAGTGTAAGAACGATTCGATTCGATGGTTAATATTTGTTATAGATATTTTATAAAATAAAGAAGCCAGTCCTATAAAAGTTTTCTTTTCAAATATGTAAAAGACCCCAAGCATTATTGCTTTATGGCACTGGCAAATATAAAATTTATTGAAATCTATTTCATAAAATTTACGTTGAGACATGGACCAAAAAAAGTCTGGCTGAATCAACATCATTTGTCAGAGAGAATCGGGTGGACTTTCAAAATAATATACCCTGTGCAAACTGCCGGCCGTAAAAACAGACAAAAGAGAAACTAATTAACTATGTAGCATATTTAGACTATGTAGACATATTTAGAAGATACACTGGGAAAATGTCCAAATCTGAGCAAGTAAACAAAGTCTGGTGAGCTAAACGCTTCTGAAACGCTTCCGCCAGGTTTGAAGTTGCGTGCAGGACAGACCAAATATGCCACGCTCACGCAACTCGCTGCCAAAAGTGTTTGAAGCCACCAACCAATTCCAAGTCTTGTGATAACCGATCCATGACTCTACAACTGATTCTTTTAGGAATTCATGGCTAATTCATATCGATTGAGGCTGATACCAACGCAGCTGTATCTCTCACTTGTTAAACCAAATATCTGGTCACATCAGTTTATCATTCACTACCCCAGCACCAATAGCCTCACCTTGACCAATCAGTTGCCAGTGTGAGTGTTCCTTTTCAATATGATGATGATTGGTCATTTAAGGGCAGTAACCAGTTTCATGTTTGACAGTGATTTATTGTGTGCTTTTGGAGGGTTACTCCATTATTCTATATAACCTTGAAATGATCGTGGCCAGATTTTGAGACTCCAGAGGAACGTGGGCATTACAATTCAGCACATACAGTAGAGTGACTAACTGACCATAAGAGGTTGGTGTCATGGTAATTATCTGACACATGCATATGTACAGATCTAGTCATATATGGAAAAATGAATTCAGTTGTTCAGTGCCCTACACCTTGGTTCACGACTAAAGACCTGCCAAACTAATAAAACGTGTCTGCTCTATTTTGTGTTCAAGACTAATTCACAAATGATAGCATGCTAACATGCAAAAATATGATGGTGAACAAGGTAAACCAAATGATTCCATCTTGTTAGCGTTGTCACTGTAAGCATGTTGGTAAGTTGATATTAACTCAAAGCACAGCAGTGCCACAGACACCTCACAGAGCTATCCAGCGATGCAGGTGCTGATAATGCTTTTCCTTCTTAACGTGAAGGAGAAATTATGGTAGAAAAACATCTTATCTACAGCCATTGCTCAACATGGAGGTTCAACATGGAGGACCTGCTCACTCTGTAGATGAAAAAGGTTTATTCTAAGGTAAAAAAAAACAAAAAACAAAAAACAAACTACTCTTCTTTTGGATGGCAAGCAACTTTTCATGGAGAAGACTGAGGCCCTTATTGCTTCAAAGTTTGCTCAGTGTATTGGTTCCCTTTCATTAGCTGTACAGTCTAGTTTAAGAAATCTTGCTGTTATATATGATCAATTATACTTTGAACAGCATATTAATATGTAAATAAATCTATTGAACTGAATATAAACACTAACTAACCTGCTCATCATCAAACTCAACTACAGATCATTCATGTTTTAATAGATTACTGGAATTCCCTTTTCACCTGCCTTCAAGTTATATCTGGATTGTCTTCAACTGGACCAGAATGCTGCTGTAAGGGTGTTGAACAGGTCCAGAGAAATAACTCGCCTCACATCCATCATATCTGCTTTACTTTAGATTCCCATCAGTTCAGGATTCTTTTTGACGTTCATATTTTCATGTAGAGAGCATATATACATATAACAGCACTATGTGACTTCAGTGTTCTGATCAGGGCTGTTTGTCTCTTGTTGCTTGACTGGAAATAAATGGTGATTGTACTGAATGTACCAACAATGTGATGCTTTTCCTGTAGAAGAAGCCTTTAAAAAGATCAATTTATTCAAATTGGCCTTTTTCTCGCTCTTTGTTTTGGTGGGTAAACCAGGTATGTCATTGGAGGGTTTAAAAAGCACTGTGGGTCCTCTGGCATCGACTCTAACACAGATGAAATAAAAACGAGAATCATAATTTAGTTGCATATTCAATAAAACAGCGATTTTACGTCAGTCAGTGGATGACTACAGCTCCCAGTGGGCTTAGTGTGACCCTTTTCTTATATGGAGTCTGACCTCAGTACCCTGAGTGTGGGTCAGTGTGTGTGAGAGGATGTGAGTAGTTCAAGGTGACTCTGATTTAACTTGCTCATTCTCTCCCTTTGATTGGTCATCATGTGAATAAAAATATAATTTTTGAGTTGACTGTGGCTGGCTCGTATTTGCTCTCGTTTGTAGCTAATGACTAAAACATTAAAACATATTTAAAAGCCTATCAATGATCATTGTGACCACTAGAGCTGCTATCTTTGTTTCCATTCTATTGATCTCTCAAGTGCTCCAATGTGACTCATCAGTGACCTAGCGTTGAATCAATACTTCAAATGCTGTGATCCTTGTAAAGAAAGGACTTTAAAAGTGTGTGTGGTTCATGGCTGCCACAGCTTCTGGGCTCTGTACAGGAAACTAAGGAGGGACTGAGTGATTCAGAGAAGACTGAAAAAAACGGGAGAGGTGAGGACAAGGATGGCACAAGGACACAGGAGCACACAAGCAGACTGATATAAGATAGTTGACAGGCGATGGATGTGTTGTGTGATAGACAGTATTTGCCAGACAATCTAATTGTGCTATTCAACATGATTACCTTCCTTTCGGCACCTCACAAACACACACAAAATGTGGTTGTGGCAGCTGAGATAAGACCTTATAATAGTTATGTCACACTTAAAGACACTAGATGATCAGTCACCTCTGTCTGCTCTGTGTGTGTGCGGGTGTGTGTCCGTTACCTGATGTAAAGTGTGCGTTTCTGTGTGGAGCGGAGAGACGTGGAGCTGGAGCTGACACTGCTGGTCATCATCTGTTCCCTCAGGTCATGGATCTTCGCCTCGAAACGACTATACTCTACAAACACACACAGAGACACACATGGGACAAACATTGTTAGACCCCGTGGACTTTAGGAGACAGGTCTGAAAAATAATTATTACACAAACTATTGTAACATCAATACATACAAACAAGCAATCTGTTAGTCCTTGCACTGGCTACCTGTTAATTCTAGAATAGAATTTAAAATTCTTCCCCTTACATACAAAGCTCTTCATGGCCAGGCACCATCATATCTAAAAGAGCTCATAGTACCTTACTACCCCTCTAGATCACTGCGCTCTCAGAATGCTGGGTTCCTTGTGGTTCCTATAGTTTCCAAAAGTAGACTGGGAGCCAGAGCTTTCAGCTATCAAGCTTCTCTTCTGTGGAACAAACTTTTACGTTTACAAATCTCTTCATGCAGCTGGTTGTTGATATCAGAGTGTTCATTGAGATGAATTCCTTCTGCAGTGCTCATGGACACAACAAAACCCATTTTGATTTGGTAACTGCTTTTTTTCATGAAGGCAGCAGCTTTCTAGTGTTGTGTTTTAAGATGATTTTTTTTCCCTGTCAACCTTTCACACGTCTCTGCTGATGCTTCACACAAACACAACAATGAATTCTCAAACAGCAGTTCCAGTTTAATTACCATGAACAACTGTATCCCTGTCTCGCTTCAATGACAACTAGTAAATTGCGAGAGAGCAACCAGTTGGCCAATCAATGCAAAGTGCAATCATTTCCTCATACACTCAGCATAGCATGTGCTTTAGTATCCCTCTGCTACATGCTGCAAAAACTCTTTAGATTCTGACCCATTTCTTTCTAGTGGCCATAAAAATGCCACTGTGCCTCTTTAATTATAATTGTACATTATTTATGGAAATGAACAGAGTAGAAAAACAAATGACATAATGGACTCTCTCTGTAGGTTTTAAGATGATGTCTACTAACCATATACTCTTCACTGCTGTCTCAAAATGAGAGTATACTGTGATTCATTTTTGATTCAGGATGTGTGAGCAAACAGCAGATATGTGTGCAATAAATCCTCACTGGCTGTCCTCTAGTCTTCTTAACACCACACAGCTTCCCAGAAACCTCTGAACTAACATTCAATGCCGCTGGCAATAAGATTGAGAAGGCCCTTCTGAAGGATGTCCCCATGTGTGTGCATGTGTGTGTGTGTGTCTGAACCATTACTGTGGAGTACAGAATTTTATTAACCCTGAGTAATTCAATCACACTCGAGGTACACACGGTCATGCACTCACACACAGGAACACACACACACACACAGACTTGCAGTATCTCCTGACATTTCCTCGTTCACCTCTGAACACTGTCAAAAACAAGTTGACAACCCCCAGATCTCTGCTCTGATTTCCCCCAAAGCATCCATTCGTCGGACACAAGCATCTAAAACCAGTTCAGCTGAGCCTTTTATTCTCAAGATACGTTTCTAAAATAGTTCTGGAAAAAGAGTTTTGATAGATTTGTCATTTGCTGACAAGGTGATTGATAATACTACCTCCAATCTCCACCAAAATACACTTTTGTTGTAAATTTTGTCACTAGCTTCAACCTTGAATATCTTTCGCTCCTGACCTCAGTCTTTTAATCTCATCTGTAATCCACTTCAAATTGACGGATCAACACTTCTATTTCAGTTTGTTTTACTGCGGCCTCACCACACCACATCAAAATCACCAGACACTGCATGAACTTTCACATCATCAGCATCTAACTGTCTCTGTCAACTCAGCATTATCAATGCAGCATTATCAGATTCAGAACGAGAGAGAGAGAGAGAGAGAGAGAGAGAGAGAGAGAGAGGGAGAGACAGACAGACAGAGAGAGAGAGAATACAAGACAGGATGAATAGAGACAGAAGAGATGAGGAGAGGAAGCAGAATTATGAGTGTGATTGAGCTTAAATGTATTGCAGCAAACTCTTGTGTGATATGGTCTGATAAAGAATAAAGGTGGTGTTGAAACAAGAGACAAAGATACTGTAGAGTTACAGAGAGATGGTGCTCCTCTCTGTCATGTGCAGAACAAAGACTGTGAGCAGCTGACATATTGCTCTTATTGAGTCCTGAAGTGAAAGACACAGCCAAGCACAGCTCTGATTATCTCCTGCTTTAAGAGCAAAGCAGAGTGTCAAAGCGACACAGTAAGAGAAAAAAGCAACGGTACTGGAAGTGTTGATACTAAACTACTGTGAGAGTCATTAAACCAAAGAGGAGCTGATCCCTGATCATCAGAGGGGTAAACAGTGTCAAAGCATCATATACAAGTTTTATATTACCTTTAGCATTGTTCCTTGAAACACTCAAAGTACATGAATTAAAGGCTAAAAGTGTTACAGGTTGAAATGTTACCGTAAGCGGTCATGCCAGAATGTTAAAATAATTCAGTTCAGGTCTGTCTCTCCCAGATCCAGCTCAGCTGTACTCACATGCTGCAGGCAGACAGGAAGGCAGGCTCATCGTCTGCGATGTGATGCCGGTATGGTGGCTTTCGGTAAGTGTGTGCGAGAGGGGTTTATGCAGCTTAGAGTCCAGAGACTCCGTGAATGAAAAGAAAAAAAAAAAGATAGCAGATGTGTGTGTGTGAAAGAGAAGAAGATGACGGAGAGCAGAAAAATGAAAAAAAAGAAGTGTGTGTGGGTATGCAGCAGTGTGTGTGTGTGTGTGTGTGTGTCAGTCCAGTGCTGCTCAGCTGCCACAGAAACAACAGATGCTAACTCTCTCTCTCTCTCTCTACTACGCTCCTCTCTTTCTCTATCTCACTGTTCACTGGTGCACCCATGTGCTCCTCCCCCTTTTTGACAGCAGCTTGCTGTAGGGCGGAGACACACACATACACATGCACACACACACACACGGATGCATACACACACATTCACCAACACACACACACAGACACACTGTTTCCTCAGGTCACTCATGCAGCTGAGTCGATGCCAGGGTCTCCTGCCCTAGTTCAGCCCAGGGAATTGGTCTACACACACACAGACACACACACCTAAACACGTGCCACACACACACACACACACACAAACGCCTTCATAAGCAATAGAAAGTCATTTATGTTTGTCTGTGTCTCAGTCTATCTCTCATTCCCTCTTCATCTTCATCCTCTTTCCCTGCATGTCACCCCCACCCCCAACAGTGATACAGTAACCCACATTGATATGAAGTCCACATTATGACCATCTAACTGCCTCTGTCAACACACATCACCTGAATGCAGCATTACCAGATTAAGAGCAAGAGAGAGAAACAAATAGGGAGATCAAGGGAAAAAACAAGACATAATGAAGATAAAGATAGAGACTGGAAATGGTACAAGAGAGGAGGAGGAGAAAAAGATGATGACAGAGACTAATGGCTCAAGGGCTCACGTGCACTCCTTCCTTCATTTACCTCTCCTCTCCTCTCCTCTCCTCTCCTCTCCTCTCCTCTCCTCTCCTCTCCTCTCTCCCTAGAAGAACATTGTTCCCTTGTTCAGCAGCTGGCAGAGACCTTCTCTCTGCATTGTGCAGCTTCAGTGTTATCTAACAGAAAGCCACTGGAGACAGGTAGATCTAATCTTAAGAGCTGTGTGCATTGCACCAGTATTTTCCTTTCCGTCACCATTTCTAATACTGGACCAGAGCCATATTTCCTGTATATAAACCTGGCATGAGTAATGTAATCAGTGTCAATAACTGCTGCATGAATGTACTGTCAATAATCAATAGGAACAACAGGAAGAAGCATGGATGTTATGTTCTGTTTGACATTATAGCTTTAACATCTGTAATTTTTAGTACTTATATAATGATATCCTGTGGGGGTTTTGACCATTGGTAGTGCTGAGGAGAGCCCTTCTTTTTGTTTTGTATCATGAATGCAATACCTGCTGCTGACTTCATACTATTCCACTGATGGACAGTTGGTGGCAGTAATGCACAGAAAGGCGCAGCAATGTGTCAACACCAATGACAGTCAAAAGAATGAACAGTGCATGCATGACGTCACCCACAGGTTTCTGCCTTGTGTGTGGCACTGCCCACCGCCATGTTGGCCTTACTGCCTCTTCTACCTTCTGGCTAATCTAAAAATCAGCAAAGACATAGATCAATCATCAGGGGCCTGATGCAGGCTACATCTATAGAGACCAAAACTGTATTTTGTAGCAGGCTATAAACATGTTTCTTTTTGCTGTGAAGGTGGACATTTTAACATGGGGACTTATGGAGACTGACCAGACACAGAAGTTGTCATTATTTAAAATACTAATACTAAATAATATTAAAGCAAAGGAAATGTGTTCAACACATCATGGTTAGCCCTGAAAGGAACACAAAACACTCACTTTGTGTATGCGTGTGTGTGTGTGTGTGTGTGTGTGTGTGTGTGTGTGAGTGAAGTGAAGTGAATCATTACCTGGTACCCGGTAAGTGCTATACAAAGCATCTAAAAATAGAAGTGCTGGAAGAGGCTCATCTTTAATGGATACGACACAGTACAGTCATCTATATTAGTAATGATTAACTGATTGGATTGCAGAGGTGATGAGAAGAGAGAGAAAGAGACAAGAAAAAGACCAAAATCGGGAAAGTTTGATAGTAATGCGCTGGATTAAAGTTTAAATGTTGAAGCTGGTAAATGTGTTTCATTTCTGGCAGCTAATAAAAGCCTCAGCATGACAGTGTCACAGCAACACGCTGCCAATCAGTCACCTTCCTGTTACAAGTTTCAGCTGAAATCACACTCTGTGGGCGAACAGTCAGGCCACCAGTAACACTGGGGTGGAGAAGGAGAAGGGGAGCTGACAGGTGGAAAGAAAGGGAAGGGATGAAGGGAAAAGGAAGGATACTGAGGTAAAGAGAATAACAAAAATAATATACCACAACTTTGAGTCTGAAAGCCTCTGAAAGTTGCTGTTAATCTTCAACTGGTGCACAACACACACACACACACACACACACACACACACACACACACACACACACACACACACACACACACACACACACACACACACACACACAGTAATGTAATAAGCAGACTAAAAGAAGTGAAGATAATCCTCTCTGCATCACCTCCATATTACTGCTGACAGACGCCACCTGTGTGCGCCTGTGTGTGTACAGTATGTGCGTGACTGTGTGCGTCTGTGATTTTTGTGTGTAATCCCAGTGACTAATACTGCTGTCAACCTGCAGGCATTACCAGTCCCACATCAGGAAGCAGGCACAGGGAGTAGATCATGCTTAAAGGTCAATACTGCAACATTTTGGTCTTTTAATGAATATCTAGATATTGTTTTGATCAGTACAAACAGTAAGTGGATTTGAGGAGTAACACTTAAGCTGAAAGCCAACCCGAGTGGCATTTACTTCCTGTTGAGAAATGAATACTAGTTGTAACATTTTACTGGTTATTCCCTTGCTTTTCTCAACCTCACCCATACACCGTATGTCTGCTTTATTCTTTAAAAATTGTGTGTCTACTTGTTCATTTCTATATCATCTTATGTTGTCAAAAAGCTTTTTTTGTTTCACACACACTGTGTGACACCCTCTACCTTTTTTTTGCTCAGTTCTGTCCATTCAGAGTTTTTTGCTGCTACAGCCTGTGAAACTCATTGTGAGGAAACTTTTTGTAAAGATCATTATTCTAATTCTGCTGCTAAACCTCATTAAGGGCCTTGGAATGCTTGAGAAGTTTCAATAATCAGCATACACGACAGAATTGCAGAAAATGGCAAAGTTCTGCAGTGATTAAGCAATGATTCAAATGCATGCCAGTGATGTTCACTAAAATTAGTGGGATCACTGCTCTTACCATGGAGAACTGGCATGAGCAGTAGCTTGTGGTGCCTAATGTTAGCTAACAGTAAAGAAATATTTCTGATATTTCAATGTGTTCTCTACTTTTACACATTTTAGTCTTTAAAGCAACAAACTGAGAATATTCACACACACCTAAACATACCACAGTTTTTGGTCACACACAAAGCCCTCCATAACCAGGCCCCTTCCTCAGTGACTTGTTCCAACAACCCACAACCTACAACAACCCATCCTGCAGCCTCCGTTCGTCTGATGCTAAACACCTTCCTCCACCACTCAGGACCAACCACTGATCCTGGGGCGACAGAGCCTTCTCTGCAGCTGCCCCCTCCCTCTGGAACTCTCTCCCCAAACACATCCGTGAGTGTTCCGACTTGCCCACATTCAAATCTCTGACAAAAACACACCTTGCTTTTAATGGTTAGCTCAGACTATTGTGTTTTTAGCGTACTATCTCTTATTGTCTTCCTGATTTGGTGTTCTTTTTTTGTGTCTTTGAGTGTCTAGAAAAGGAATTTTAAATAATCAAATGTATTATTATTATTATTTCTGAGTTCAAGGTCTGTTTTTAGGTGAAGATAGTTGTAAAAAGCCTTTTGTGGTCAACATCTGCTGGCTGGAATCTTAAGTTTCAAAAATGTCAGTGTCAGAAAGAACTGTAGCTCATCCCTCATCTCTGTGACGGAGAGACCACATTAGGCACTATTAACATAACATTCCTGTCCAAGTCCTGAACAAAGTGGACTGCTTTGTGGATGATTTATGGCAGATTTTGACAATGAAAAAATATAATATACCCGTGGCTCCGACAATGTTATAGTATAGAAGTTCAGTAAGTTGCCTTGTCCTGTTCTGTGTTTTAGCTTCATCTGGAGTGTTTGTATGCCCTTTTTGAAAACTCAAAGCAAAACAAAAAAAAAGTAGTTGTTTTTTTGTGAGGATGATTTTCATGAAATGAGTTCTTTCAGGGAGTGAAATGACTACAGCTTGTAAACAGTTTGCTACTTCCTACTGTGAGTATATTACAGACACTGAGTGTATGCTAATCATTGGAACTGGAGCATCACATAAAATATAAATTCATATCCATGAATATTTATAGGGTCAACTGTAAAGTTACTGTAAGTAACACAAAGGAAAATAGTGTGTATGTTTTTAAGGATTGTTTGATTCACCACTAGAGACAAAATAAATCATGCCTTTCCTTCGACAGGCACTGATCTGCATTCTGATACAGCAAGTTTGGAATCAGCTGCAAAACCTGATACATATTTGGACTGTTTTTCTCCCATTGACCTTCATCAAATAACTTCGATAATTTCTTCATCTAAGTCGTCAACCTGTCTCCTAGACCCCATTCCAACCAGGCTGCTCAAGGATATTTTACCGTTAGTCAGCCCTTCTTTATTGGATATGATTAATCTGTCTTTATTATCAGGATATGTACCACAGTCCTTTAAAGTAGCTGTAATTAAACCTCTTCTTAAAAAGCCCACTCTAGATCCAGAGGTCTTAGCCAATTATAGACCGATATCAAACCTTCCCTTTCTTTCTAAGTTACTTGAGAACGCTGTAGCTAATCAGCTGTGTGAATTTCTTCATAAGAACAGTTTATTCGAGGATTTTCAGTCAGGATTTAGAGTCCATCATAGCACAGAGACCGCACTAGTCAAAGTCACAAACGATCTCCTAATGGCATCAGACAAAGGACTCATCTCTGTACTTGTCCTGTTAGATCTTAGTGCTGCATTTGACACCATAGACCATCAAATTCTTTTACAGAGACTGGAACATCAGATTGGCATCAAAGGAACTGCCCTAAGCTGGTTTAGGTCATATTTCTTAGATCGATCTCAGTTTGTCCACGTCAGTGATGAATCCTCCATGCATACCAAAGTCTGTCATGGAGTCCCACAAGGTTCTGTACTAGGGCCACTTCTATTCAGTCTATATATGCTTCCTTTAGGGAACATTATTAGGAATCAATTAATTTTCATTGTTATGCTGACGACACCCAATTATATTTATCGATCAAGCCTGATGAAACCAATCATTTAGCCAAACTGCAAGCGTGCCTTAGGGATATAAAAAATTGGATGACCTACAATTTTCTGATGTTTAACTCGGATAAAACTGAAGTTCTTATAATTGGACCCAAACACCTCAGAAACTCTTTTTCATTTTTGATCAGGATTTGTCCTTTAATTCCCACATAAAACAAATTTCAAAGACTGCATTCTTCCACTTACGCAACATTACCAAAATCAGACGCATCCTGTCCCAAGCGGATGCAGAAAAACTAGTCCATGC
This sequence comes from Nibea albiflora, assembly GCA_014281875.1. Classification (NCBI taxonomy): domain Eukaryota; kingdom Metazoa; phylum Chordata; class Actinopteri; family Sciaenidae; genus Nibea; species Nibea albiflora. The sequence goes on from CM024792.1 coordinate 230,257, forward strand.
ATTTGTTACTTCTAGGCTGGACTACTGTAACTCTTTATTATCAGGCTGCCCCAATAAGTCTCTTAGGACTTTGCAGCTAATTCAGAATGCTGCTGCATGTGTTCTGACAGGAACCAAGATCAGAGATCACATCTCTCCCATTTTGGCTTCCTTGCATTGGCTACCTGTTAAATCTAGAATAGAATGTAAAATTCTTCTCCTTACATACAAAACTCTTCATGGTCAGGCACCATCATATCTAAAAGAACTCATAGTACCTTACTACCCCTCTAGATCACTGCACTCTAAGAATGCTGGGTTCCTTGTGGTTCCTATAGTTTCCAAAAGTAGACTGGGAGCCAGAGCTTTCGGCTATCAAGCTGGGTTCGGGAGGCAGACACGGTCACCACCTTCAAGAGTAGACTTAAGACTTTCCCTTTTGATAGAGCTTATAGTTAGGGCTGGCTCAGGCCTTCCCTTAGTTATGCTGCCATAGGACTAGACTGCCGGGGTTATCTGGGTTATGCCATATCTGGTTATGCCCCTCTCTCTCTCTCCCTCCAATCGTCATTATCATCAATGCATGTTACTAACTAAACTTCTTCATCGAAGTTTCTGTGCTTTGTCATCCAGCAGGTTCTTATGGATCGTGGCTGCTGCTGTGGTCTGCTGCTGATGTCCACTTGACGTCCCTTTGCTGAAAACCTTCTCTCACTCCCTCTCTCTCTCTCCTATTCTCTCTCTCTCCAATCATCATTACCATCAATGCATGTTTCTAACTAAACTTCTTCCCTGGAGTTTCTGTGCTTTCTCGTCCAGCAGGTTCTCATGGATCGTGGCTGCTGCTGTGGTCTGCTGCTGACGTCCACAATATATAGCATTATTGCTACCATCTCCACTACAGCTTAGTTGGTTAATGACTTATTGCTGTTGTGCATCTGCGTATCTCTATCTCTATCACAGATTCCACTGCTACTGTAATTCACTCTACCATCTATTGTAATTCATTGTAATTGTACAATATGTTCGTGTTGATTGTTCTGTCAGAGGGTGTCACTCCCTGTACAGACTGCAAAGCCCTCTGAGGCAAAATGTGTTTTGTGACTTTGGGCTATACAAATAAAATTTGATTTGATTTGTCAATACACTTCAACTGAAATTTATTCTGCACCAGAAATCTGACAAAAAAGTCAGACAGGGATTTTGGAAGAAATTCTAGTCAAACAGCTTTGTCTGGCCAAAGGCATATGAATTTGGGGTTAACATGCTTTGTAACCACAGGTCTGACAAAATTGGCTTAAAATAGCCTGAACGTGAGGAGGAATGTTGGCAGCACTAACTCAGCATGAAGACTTTTCACAGACAAACATGCTCCATCTGCTATTCTTCAAATAAACACTGATCTATATCTGCTGCATCAGCTTTAATCAACCATGTCACTGACCAAGCTAGCGTGCACACACACACACACATGCCATGAGAGCTTCTTTGGCTAGCTGCACTGTTGCTGTGTTTGCCTACAACCATATTTAATATAAATAACAGGAGGAGACCTGCACGCAAACAGTACGACGGACACTTTTCCTTTCCTGGTGGAGGTCATTATAAGTTTCTCTGCCATTGGCAGGAAATGTGTGTGTGAAACAGAGGGAGTGCTGCTGGTCACCACACGCTATCACCACGGGAACGGGACAAACATGAATCTCAGATGGATGGACACACACATAGAGCTGACCAAAGCCCAGCATGGACAGAAGGTTTGATAGAGAGTTCAGTCAACAGTCACTAATGAGAGTCACGACATAGACGCGCACACAGACACCCACACACACACATGCGCACCACGCACACTCAGTAAATCTTGACCAAGCATTTTAAATATTGATACCTGCTAATAAAGCACTCTGTGCACATGGCTTGTAAGTTACAGCGTGAGTTTATCTTGTTTCCTTGCTGAAGCTCAGCCTGATAGCTGCTGTAAATCACACCTGTCCAACCACTCGAGTTTCCTACTGGGAGAAGAAGTTTCTGATATTTCCCCAAAGGCCTGTCTTCCTTTAGACAGACAGACAGATAGATAGATAGATTTATAAAACATAACGGTATTTAGTTTTTATTGCAGGTAGGGATGAGTGAATGTGAAGCCTCTGTGTGGTGAGTCCATGGTACTCTCAGTAGCCAACACAAAGTATATTTGCTAAAGAAATAACCAGGTATGACCAACCACAGGATAACAACACAAGTTGTCACCATCATCCACCTGAGCTTACCTTTGAGTTTAAAATATTCCTACAGTAGAAACCACAAATCCAAAAAATAATAGCTGCTGTATCTAAAAATAAATATGAAATGAACTTCATGCAGTTCTGCTCCAGTTATATTTGCAACATTACACTAAATGTTCAAAGGCATGCTGTGACATTATGGTTTAGAACAGCAAAGAGCTCTCATGAAAAGGTTGTAGATATTTATTCTCTATTTTAACAGAAAAACATATCAAAGTAAATGTCACAGATTCTAATAAAATATCATATCTGCATGAGTGCCATGAGGCTGATTTACAATGTTTGTTTTTTTAATCTAACCTCAATCATCTCACATGGATCAAATAATAATCCACATGTTATGATTTTCATCATGATGTATGAGGATATCACTACACTGCTTCCATAAGCTTCCGATACATCTATACATCCAATACATTTCCGTACTGTAGCTGTAACTGTAACTTCATTATGTTCTGACAGCTTATTCCACATCTTTTTAAAGGTCTGTGATCATGTGAGCACACTCTGGTCTTACCTAGAACAACACACCTTCCTGTACCGTATAATACACAAACACACACACACACACACACAACCTCTGCCAGTACAGGTGAATCATGGGACCAGGGCACCTGATGCTGTGTTCGTGCGCATGTGCGTGCGTGTGTTACACTGAGGTCCCCCAGTATCATCCCATTAGCTGAGCCTATCAGCAGTGGTAACCTGGTTTCCTTGGTTACAGCCTTCTCAGTCACTCCCAATAGATATACATTCATGATTGTGCTTGTTGGGAAATCTCAGCTCTGCACAGACCTGCTCGTGGTGTATGTATGTGTGTGTTTGTGTGTGTGTGTGTGTGTGTGTATGTGTATGTGTGTGTATGTGTATGTGTGTATGTTGCACAAATAGTGAACTGAAACATAACGTAAGAAGAAGTACTCACCCTCAGGTCTGTACTGTGCTACTATGGTAACATTCTGTCCTGCATTCTTCAGTGCAGCGGCTGCCTGCTCATGTGTCGCACCGGACAGGTCCACACCATTCACCTAGACACACACATACGCACACATAAAATTAGAGCTCATGTCCTGGATTAATATTAATAAATGTACAGTGAGAAGGACACTGTTGGTGGGTCAATAACTCTCAGGTGATCAGTTGTGTGTAATTGTGCATGTGTAATATTTACAGTTTTTTCCAGTTGCTAACACACTGAAATGACGTGGATAGCACAAATATTTAAAGTGACACACAGGAAGCAAAACCTCATCTCAAATCTCCAAAACTTTAAACACAGTTGCCAAATGTGCAACTGTGGTAGAGCAATGCTGTCTAATTACTTTGCTTTATTCTTTATTATTTTTTCTTCATTGTATTTTTCAGCTTACTGTTTTGTGAGCATATTTTAGTTCACTCCAATGTAAATATATCTAAATATATCTGCTGTTGCACTGACTTGTTTGGTGAAAAATAAAAAAATATATTTCAATAGCACATGTGTGTATCTGCAAATATTTCTGTACTTTCTCTACAGTTTGAACTACATCAGTATTATGGCAAAGCATACTAAAGATGAGAGTGCTTTTCATTACGCCCAACAGTGTATAGTTGGTTAGACAAAAATCTGGAATATGAATGCCATCTGGTTTGATTTTGGTTGCAGTGCTTCATTTTGCAGGATATATGAGGTATTCTGAGGTTTGGGTGTGTGGTTGGTGAATTGTGTTAGTATTTTGATAAAAACCAGCCTAGTTTGCAGAATTGTGTTTAAGCAATTGGAAAAAAACTGTAAAATATTGCTTTGTTTATAGTTAGCTGGTCTGTATGACTACACATCAACGATGTACAGAGAGACAGAAGTTCCCTTGTGTAGAATTTGCATGCATGTTACTAACTAAACTTCTTCCCCGGAGTTTCTGTGCTTTCTCGTCCAGCAGGTTCTCATGGATCATGGCTCCTGCTGTGGTCTGCTGCTGACGTCCACCATATAAAGCATTACTGTCATTATTGCTACCATATCTCCATTACAGTTTATAGTTAGTTAATGATTTACTGCTGCTGTGCATCTGCGTCTCTCTATCTCTATCACAGGTTCCACTGCTACTGTAATCATTCTACCAGTTATTGTAATTCATTATTGTAATTGTACAATATGTTTGTGTTGATTGTTCTGTACATGTGACATCCATTGCACGATTGTCCGTCCTGGGAGAGGGATCCCTCCTCTGTGGCTCTTCCTGAGGTTTCTTCCACATTTTTTCCCTGTTAAAAGGTTTTTTTTGTGGGCAAGTTTTTCCTCACTGGAACCGAGGGTCTAAGGACAGAGGGTGTCACTCCCTGTACAGATTGTAAAGCCCTCTGAGGCTAAATGTGTTTTGTGACTTTGGGCTATACAAATAAAATTTGATTTGACTTGATTTGATTTAGAATATTAACTGTAGAATTGGAGTTATTAATAGTAATAATGGTGACAGTGTCTGTGTTTGTATCAGGTCTTACCGACAGGATGCGGTCTCCCTTCCGTAACTCCCCACACAGATCAGCTGGACCTCCAGCGAGAATAAAGGAGATGAAGATTCCCTCTCCATCCTCCCCTCCAACAATGTTAAAACCAAGTCCCGTGGTCCCCCGCTGGAGCACCACCCGCCTGGGTTCCCTTGAAGAAACACAAATGAAACAGACACATATTGCATTAGGGGTAAAAGGTGATGGGATCCAAGGGTTAAGCTCAAATTAGTACGTTTATTCATTTTGTAGACATCTTAACGTACATTGACATTTGATCAGTCAGTTATGACTTAGATAGAACTGTTGCTTTCGTTGCTGCTTAAAGTTAACTGATATTTAGCTGTTTCACAACAGTCGAGAAGCAGTGAGAAGTGAGAGATGATTCAATATGTTATATTACAACACAACTACAAAAGAAAACTTTAACATATTGCAATTGTACTGTATATATTTTCATTTTACAGCTCAGTTGGAGAAATTGGGATTTAATATCAGAATACATCACTGCAATGACCAGCAGATGTCAGTATTGCACTGTCTCTCCGCCTCTGTTGCGCCATGGTTACTCTGGCCACATAAACACTTGAAATGATGTTGATATAGATACTTGATTCTTCAGTAATTCATCATACCTAAACTGTTTTTCTACAGTGAGATTAAGCAAGAGCACATAAAGGAAATCTACATCAACAGGGAAAGACATGGAAATACATACCGAAGAACCAAAAATCTAAAGGCACCCTAAACCCCCAAAACATTGATTTTACCTTTATATAAAATGTATAAAAGCAGTAAATTCTCACATTTTATGAAGCAGGAAACAGATGTGAAAAGAATTTCACTCTTCCTCCATGTTCCGTCTCAAGGCCCGGAACATGGATTTATACCAGATTTTAGGGTCCTCCTGCACAAATCCCAAACCTGAGCCATTTACTAATGTAGCACACTACAAAACAGCAGTTTCTATACAAGTTCATTCTATATATATATTTTCCCCTTAAATATTTGATTGTCTTTGGAATCCCTGAGTGTAATCAGAAAATAGTTATGAATACGTTTTGGTTGTTTTATTTGAAATCCAAGTCACAGGCGTGATGTGTGCAAATACAAGAATAGTATTGTGAGGAAAGCACTGCATCATATCATTCTCACAGAAACAGAGTGGGAGTGAGAGTTGAATAACTGACAGTGCGTTATCAGGGTATTTATCAATACAGTGAAGAGAATGGACTTCTCTAACTGAAATGGTTCTAACCCAGGTTACACCAATCAAATCCACACTGAACAGTTTCTCAATCGGGTACATTCATTGAGGTGGGTTGGTACTGAATACAAATCTTAATGTGGGAAAATGAGATTTCAGCTCTGACAGATACTCTGAATTGAGGTATCAAGAGAATGAAAGGGGTAAATTGGTGCATTTCTTGTTGCACAAATGATAAATGTTCACATATTTCACCACTGCTTACAGAGTCACAGTGTATGTTCTTTAAAAGCCATTATGCTCTATTTGCATGAGAAACTAATCAGGGGGGTCAAAATGACCATTCTGCAGTCAGTCTGGGGCTTATCAGATTTATTCTAATCAAAGCATCCTGACTGGTCCAAAGGCCTGTGACGAAACAAGTCTGGTAGCCACAGTGACGCTGGATGAGTGACGACAGCTGTGGTAATCCGTCCATTATAATGGATTAAAGACAGTGGAGCAGCACTGAGAGCGTATCAGCATAGACATAGACACCATCTGCCTTTTACGCACACACACACACACACACACACACACACACACACACACACACACACACACACACACACACACACACACACACACACACACACACACACACACACACACAGTACACATGCACTTGTGCTCTGGACCTCTTCAAGGACCATGTAAGACCTCAGAGGGGGAGATGAAACAAGCAATACAGGAAATAAGAAACAATTCAGCCGGTGCACAGCTTTTCAAAATAACAACCTTCAAAGCTGAATCTGGAATTTTCTTTGGTTGATCTTAGGGTTCCCCTGCCTGTCAAGCCCCACTTTAGCCCCAAATCTGAGCTATTTTCTAATGTAATGGAGTAAGTCTGTATGGAAACTGTATAGAAGCAGTTCAACCTCATGTTTGGTTTAGAAATGTTTAGAAACCCTGAGTGTATTAAAAGATACTCATTAATATATTTAGGCTGTGCATATTTTATTTGAATGAATGGGTATTTTACAGTCATGGTGGGACTTTACAGTCAACACAGAGAAGTGGTGTCATAATAAATCTGGATGTGTTTCTGTGTGAGGTCTCACCTGGGGACATCATCGTCTCCGGTCATGGCTCTCGGCAGCGGTGAGTATCTGGGCGTGGTCAGTGGGGCAGGGCTTACAGACTGGCTGCCGCTCATGTAGGGGCTTATATGGTTGTCTTGATGTGGGGAGCATGCTGGAGGAACACACACACATTCTCTGATTCTGATTTTACTTTTTTTAAATAATCAATACTCATACTCATCACATGCTGTTTTATAATCTGCTGTTTTGGAGAGGTGACAAGTGTCTGTAATCCAGTGGACCAAATTCACCCCATCTGATTATCAGACTGTTATATAACATGTTTCAAACTGTCTGCTGGATGTCATCTTTATAGCTTCATTTCTGGATTATCACAATGGACACTGTATGAGCACATGATGCCGAGGCTCATCTTCATCTACAAGTTTGCTTATTTTTAAGATATCATTACAAGCTCTTCACTTCAACTGAAACTCTTTTATGTAACCTCAGTGTGGTCTTCTGTGATCTCCATCCTGATGTGATTTCACAGTTAGTCCAGGTCTACACCTTTTAGCCTCAATGCTATGCTGATGACATGTAACATTATTTGGCATGAGTTTTGTAATGTCTACATTGCATTCAACCATCAGCTGATGCTCCTCATCAAAAGGGGAAGGAGCTGGGGTTATTTAAAGCAAAGCTAATTAAAAAAACACTCATGTCCTCATAACAATTATGATCTGGAAATTCAGTCTTACTGTGTTGTTGCAGTTGGAGGATTAATTGGATATTTCCATTTTTATTTGTTGTCCTAAATCATGTTTTTGCTCCATTGGAGGAATATCAATCCAAGTTGTGTCAGTTTATTAGTTTTAAAAATGGTGTATGTCTGTTTACCTCTTCAGTTCTAGTAGGAAGCCTTGGAAAAGCCTAACAGATGATGGTTGTCTCTTATAAATGTGCCCTAAGCCGATATCCACCAACAGTTTTGTTCCTTGCTGTTCTTCATAGTTCAACACCATCAGGCCCTAAAATGCAGCCTCTTGGCTCCATTGATGCGTGCTACATTTACCAGAGCACCCCTTCACTGCAGGTTTGGTCTGATGTTGAAAATAAAAGTGTGAAATTACCCATGAGCAAAATTGTTGCGTCTGTACTTACAATTAGTCACGTCGGGTGGAGGGAAGTTGTCGTTGATAAAAAGGGATGTGTGTTTGGCCACACGGAGGTAAACAACGTCAGGAGTGGACTTCAGGGCAGCCACTGCCTCCTCGTGAGTTACCTCCTCCAAACATGAGGCGTTTACCTGGAGACACATGGAGACATATATGTTATTACTATGAACAGGGATGAATACATACAAGCAACATGGAGACAACGTCATGTTGCCAGGCTCCAGACTGCAGCAGAAACACAGAGTGAATTCTATCATGATGTTATGGCTGTGTCCATGGACTGAACATTGACTTGTGTTTATTTAGCACCTATCTAATCTACCGACACTTGTCCCATTCACACACATGGCAGAGGCCACTATGCAAGGTGCCAACTGCTCATTGCTTCGAAGCAACAATACTAGCAGAGAGGTTTGAATGAAGAGTGACACTGTCCTTCTCTAATACACCTAATTCAGGCTAACGATATCTAACATACAGTAGATCATGTTATAAAGGGGAGCCTTGTGTTTGTTTCATCATTTCATTATGTGGAATAATTACATTTCTAGTTTTATTAAGGGCACATCACTTGCTACCATATCTCCATTACAGTTACAGTTACTGCTGTGCATCTGTGTCTCTCTATCTCTATCACAGGTTCCACTGCTACTGTAATCATTCTATCATTCATTGTAATTCATTGTCATTTTATCATTCATTGTAATTGGACAATATGTTTGTGTTCATTTCTTCTGTACACGTGACATCCACATTTTTTCCCTGTTAAAGGGTTTTTTGTGGGCAAGTTTTTCCTCACTGGAACTGAGGGTCTAAGGACAGAGGGTGTCACTCCCTGTACAGATTGTAAAGCCCTCTGAAGCTAAATGTGTTTTGTGACTTTGGGCTATACAAATAAAACTTGATTTGATTTGATCACTTCATATCTGGTGTTACCAAAGAATATTTATGACATGTAAAATCAATATAGCAATTCATAGCATGCAGTGCTTGGTTATATTGATGATGGTATACGATGTCAACTGTAAACTAAAGACTTGACTGTACAACATGTGCATGATAAAAGAAAAGAGAGAAATAATAAAAAATAAGTTTCTTACAGCTACAAGCTTGTCCCCTATCTGTAGCCGTCCATCTTTGTGTGCAGCCCCTCCCTCGATGATCTTAGTCACATAGATGCTGTTGTCACCGGGGACGTGTTGGTTTCCAACTCCACCGGCTATACTGAACCCTAACCCTGAGAGAAAACATCTGTAGGTCAGAGTTTTGTTCTTAGGGTTGGATGTCTTTGCTGCACTACTGCATTTCTCTCTTTACCAGTTCCTGAGCTGGATTTGATACAGTCCAATTATAGGGTGGTAAACAAAAGCAGAATCAAATTAGGTACACCACATCCTGTTACATATTTTATATTTCAGTTGTTTTAATTGCTCAGTGAATCTTTTATTTCCCCTAGTCATTCATATTACTGCATCTTAGCCACTGAAACATGCTGATTTCTGAAATCTGAAAATTGTGCTGTATCATACTTACTAATATCTCAGCCATCAGTTTATGTCTTGATTTCCTTCTTTCCTTACTGTGCAGTCACTGATAAGTGATAAGTCACTGTTTCAGTTCTTACAGACTCTGCTGTATGTTCTGTTTGGAGTCTTTTCTTACCTTTGGGCCCTTTGACCAGTTTGATATCCATGATTCTCTCAGTGAGGCTCCTCCTGCGTCGTATACTTAGTCGGACAAGACCTCCTGCTTCCTTCAGTGCCTCCACAGCCCCGCTGTGTGTCACCTCCCTGACTTCTGCCTCATTTACCCGGACTATGCAGTCATTGACCCTGCACAGTCAAGTCACATACAATAGTCTGTGTTCCATTTGCTTATGCACAGTGAGGACAAATGACACACATCACCTCTTAAACTCAAATGTTGACTAGACTCATTTATATGGAATTCCTGGTTCAATCACAGTGCCTAAGGAGATCATAGCTACAAGTAAAGAGATGGGCTCAGAAGCTCCTCGGCAGAGCTACATTTACCTTCCCTTAAAGTGTTTTGAAGGGTTAGGGTTAGTTACTTCTTTGTTACTGTACAATTCAGTGTATTTAGTTTACTACAATTGATAGGAGCAATAATAATCAGCTGCAATAAGTAAAGGTATCTGTTCACTGCATGAAACATTTGATTTGATCTTTTGGTTGAAATTAGAATTACAGTATTTGATTTGGATTTTGTGCACCTCCTTTTTCCCCTCATTTTACTCGAGTTATGATTTATGCTCACATTATGCTTTTTTACTTGTTCTGATTTACAGTAAATTTTTGTCTTTTGTTGCATCATCTTCTAAGGGTGTAGCTCGTGGTTGGGGTTCATGGTTGTTTGTAAAGTCAAGAACTCTTCTTCCAATGAACAAAAATAAGGTTCATTTTGTGTATCTTCTTCATTGGCAAATGTATGTGCACACGTGTGGTGATGGGTCACATGCCTATATGGACACACACTAAAAGAATGTGGTATTTTTCAATGACTCATTCCCCACAGAGTGCTTGCTTGTGTGTGTGTGTACCTGAGTCGTCCATTCTGGGCTGCAGCCCCTCCAGGTATAATCTTTGTGATGAAGATGGAGGGGTCTTCTCCGATGTGAGGGTTATCAGTCCCTCCAGCGATACTGAACCCCAGTCCTGAATTTCCCTACGTGTACACACAGGAAAAATAATATTTTTTTTATTATTATTTTTTAATTTAATTACACACATTACAACATTAGGTACTTGCATCTATGACATACATATCTTATCATTCATTTGAAAGCTATGTCTCATATATCCCCAATTTTCACTTCGTAATCCTATTTACCACCTGAACAAATAACATATAATCTGACTCTGTCCAAATATCCCTCATTTCCAAATTAATCATAATACACCACCACTGGTTTGAAGCCAGTGTAATGTAATGTAATGTAATGTGTTTGCATGCATGTCCATAGTGTCTTTAAAGAAGATCCTGTCAAGCAGACAGAACCAGGTCATAGGAGAATAGAGCAAGAGAGCGAGAGCCTCGGGGTGAGAGAAAAAAGTGTAATAATGAGTGAGGGGGGAAGAGGATCAGGAAAAAAAGTAGGGGAGGACGAGGAATAGAGAGGATGAGCAAATAGGGTCAGCAGGGTGGGACAAATGGCGGGACGGAAAAGATGAGATGCAGTAAGTCTATAAGTCTTTTATTTCATTATATAACCTCCACACTTAAGAAGGAGTTTGAGGAAGCTCATATGAATCATATGAATGTGATGCCAGAGAACCTGCTACAGACCTGCTTGCAGCAGAAAGATAGCTGATGAGGATCAGATGAAAGTTTAATGAATAGAATATTTCTGATTTTATGAATTAAATCTAAAAAAATCTAAATATTTGGCAAGACATAAGACATACTAGATATATTTATACTACTAGTCTTTGGGTGGGGTCCTAGACAGGATTCCACCTGGTCACTCCATAGTTCTGCGGGGGAACTTCAATGCTCATGTGGGATACAACAGTGTTGTCGGACTTCTGTGTTAGTCATGGACTGGCCATGATGAACACCAAGTGTACATGGTACCAGAGCAACCTAAGGCGCAGGTTGATGATTCAACTCACACCTCTGAACTTTTCATGCATCCCGGGGCAGGTTGGCAGCATCCCGAGTGGGTCATGTTCAAAACTCAATTGCCACTGCTAGGCGTTGTGGAGAAGGTCACCAGTGCCAGTTGTGGCGGAAACCTAAGAACCTGCTGGTGGACACTGGTGCTGAAGTAGGCTGTCAAGCTGAGGCCTTTTCGGGCTTGGTTGGCCTAGGAGTCTAAAGCAGCAGACAGGTACTGGGCAGCCAGAAGGGCAACAGCCAGAAGGGCAGAAGGGGCAACAATACAGGTGTAGGAGGCCATGGAGAAGGACTTTCGGTTGGCGAGGAGGAGGAGGTGCAAGGAGGTGGCAAACCATCCAAAGAGTCAGGAAGGGAAAACAGGCCTTGGCCCAGGCTGTGAATAGCTGCGGTGGAGAACTACTGACTGACTGGCAGAGGTTGCCAAAGTAGTCAGAAGCTCTCTGGCGGCAAGGCACCAGGTGTGGATGGGCTTTGGACATTGTTGGGCTGTCCTGGTTGATGCACTTTTACAATGAAAGCATGGAGGGTGGGTACAGTACCTGTACCCCATACACAAACCGGGGTGGTGGTCCCCATTTTCGAAAAAAGGGGACTGGAGGGCGTTCTCCAGTTATCAGGGTATCACACTGCACAACCTCCCAGGAAAAGTTTATTCTAAGATTTATTCTAGGAAAGGAGGCTCCGACCAATTGCCGAACCCCAGATTCAGAAGGAACAATGTGGATTCTGTCCTGCTGTGGAACAAAGGACTAGCTCTTTAACCTTGCAGTGGTGCTGAGGGGTTCATGGGAGTTTAACCATCCAGCCAAGTTAAGCATCAGAAAAGACTTTCGACTACATAAATCCTGTTTCAAACTGATTTCAGACTTTCTTCTATTTCTCCCAGTTTCTTTTTTTCAGCAGCACTGATGGTGTTTTTAGTGTGACTGTGGTGTGTTCAGGGAGGACGGGGGTCAGTCTGAACAGATGGCTGTGTTGTCACAAAGGGGCTGATGTGACTAGTGAGTACACAGAGTTCAGTGTGTATAATTAAACATGCATGTTGGTAGTTTTTACCCGCTCCAGTGTGATTTCCTCATACTCATAGTCTGCTTCTGTTCCATTGACCTGTCAGAGAGGAGGAGGGAGAAAAGTCAATTAAGAGTAGACACTGAAAGCGCTTTTCCTGTAATGAACACTAAAATACTCATTTGAGTTTACCGTAAAGCTTTCAACATTCATAATTTATATGCAGTGTTTCTCTGTCATTTGCTATTAGCAGGTACATCACCCTCTTGTGTTGCATTAAACCTTCATGTTTATCACAGCTTTATTGTATTTCTCACTGTTTCTGCACTTCATGTATCTGCATTGAATATTCTCTGCTATCAACAGTGTTGGAGGAAGTGCTGTAAAAATATTACATACTAATACAGTAAAATATCCCCTGTTACTGTTATACTATAATACATGATAGCATTAGACTATTATTATTACTCATGCATTAAGTAAAGGGAGGAGTGTACAGTGTTTATTATGTTCATTATGGGTATCAGAATTACAGAAAAGAGAAGTTAGACATTTGATCGTTTATGAATGACGCATGAATCCAAGAGATTAAACTGGTAATGCGTATTTCTGATGTCATATTTAAGAACATCCCTGGTGAATAACACATAAGCCAATCACAGTGCACAGCCAGCTCTATAAAATATATTAATGTCTGTATTTTCAGACTGAATGAATAGCCCAAAGAATTAAATTTGATCTGAGCACACTATTTCATGTTCCTCTCAGTTTATATTGGTGAGATAGGTGTTTTGTTTCTGCTATAGCTGCAAACACACACACACACACACACACACACACACACACACACACACACACACACACACACACACACACACACACACACACACACACACACACACACGCACACATATTGTCAAATGGCATCCCAATGGCCCATGTAATCCCCTTGCCTGTAATCTGTGCCTCTCTGCAGTCAGATTAGGTTAGATTTTGAATTTCTGTCGTTTCAAACAGAGGACACAATCACGCACCATTTCTGTCCATACATATTCAGACTGGATGGAAACCTGGTTACATAAAATATTGGATTGCTCTGTAAAAAATTAAGACAATAAAGCTTCAACAAAGCCTCCTTAGTATTTAAATAAAACATGACAAAATGAAGTGATCTTTTAATCTTTTAGTGATCTTTTAAGATTTTTAAAGTTAAAGCCTCCTCAAGAAACAAGAGGTAGAAACGGCCTTATTCATCTGCCGGGTGGTTAGATTTAGTTTAAGAAAGAGTCAATACACTAACTGTACTGTAAAATATGAAGTGAGACTGCCGTTCATCTGCCGTTTGATGAAGCTTTTTTTTTCTCTCCCTGTGTAATATTCCAGGCAGTTCAGTAAGGAGTAATTCCACAGTAATTACATAATAAACTCATCTAACAACAACAGACACTGATGCTCTGGGGCAGCTGGCTACCAGTAAAATGACATCTGCATCCATCTAATTCTGTACTGAGCTTTCTGTCCAAATCCAGGACACTTTTTTTTTCGGAGGAAGGATTTGATTTAGTGGTTGATATTATCAGAATTTTATGTAGAAGCTCAGTTCAGATCGGCTCAGATTAGAAACATATTATAATAGAAAACAAACAACTGGTAGAAACATTTTAAACTTTCTGAACCAACTGTATGTCTGCAAAATTGTGATTTACAGTACATAAAAGAGAAGAAGCAACAATGTATGCCAAATGATTAAAATTAACATGTTTGTTAAAGTTATTTGCTGAAGACTTCTGAGTACCTTTGCACTGTCACATCAGTGCACACCGATGCCCAGTCCGCTGTTTACACTTCAGCTCAAAAATTCACAATACTGATCACATCAAATTGACCGATCAAATTGGTAATTGGTGAAATAAGTTGGAATCAGTATCTGTCTCAAAAAAGTCCCATATCAGTCCAGGTCTAATATCTTCATTTTAGTAATGCTACATTCTGTCAACAATCTATTCTGTGATGTAGCAATTCTAGTTCAGGTACAAACCATGTTCTCATTCTGTATCCCAAAGAAAATATGATCATTTGAACAATACTTGATAATGCATCCGACTCTTCTAAAAATAAATACTCTTCTAAAAGTAAAATAAATTAATTCACTGGAGGCATCCACCTTGTAACCACTGCAGAAACTTAGCATGCATTGTAAAGGGGTTGTGAACATGAAGCCAGCTGAGGCTGATATGTAACTGAATCTTGAATCTTTGTGATTCACACACACCGGAAAGTCTTCAAAGACCACTTAAAGACTAAAATCGTAGAAATTCCAGAGGTAGTCGTTGAGGTGTCACAGCATTAGCAAGGTCCAACATACACAGTTAGGTGTATTTGCATCCATGACAATATATTTGAACTAGTACTCACATATGGGGGGGTATCAACGCTGTCAGTGTTGACCACCACTGGAGGGGGATTGGCCTGCAAGAGAGAACATCAACTTATTAAAAACGTATCTTCATCATTAGTGATGATGTTTAGTATGAAGCTCAGCACACATGCAGAGATCTGTAAGGTAACTTACTCGTCTCATGTTTTGGTACAGCATGTTGAGTACATCTGTTACAGCTTACCACTGCAGAGTGACGGCATACACCGCATGACATACTGCACAGCCCTAATATTGGATGATACTGATGTACTACACTGGAAACCACACTGTAAGGTAACAGGCTGTTTTAGAAAGCTCTGTTACAGCACAAAGTCACAATGCCCTGTAGTAATAGGCTATAAGGCATTGTACAGTACTACTCTGTATTCTCTTTTCTATCGTGGGTCAACTGCATTATGGCCTGGTTCAGTCCAGCACAGTTCAGCTTAGAGCAGCAGCAGATAATTGACATTATCTTTCCTCTTTGCCCGATTGAATGACAAACATCACCCTAGCTAATAAATAGCCATAAGGTATCTTCTCCTCCTTGTATCTGCAAAGAGAACATCAGCCTCCATCTTATCATTCCACCCCTTCGTCTCCAGTTCTTCCCTCGCCTCCTCTCTCCCTGGAAAGTATTGCGTGCTCGCCGGTCCAGTGTCTGCAGCCCTACTCTCCTCAAACAAACCGGTAATGAGCAAACCAGTCCACAAAAGACAATCTGAAGCTCCAACAAGCCAAAAAATCTCATAAACAAAACCAGCTAACCAAACATCAAACAAGCTAGCCAGCTAAACGGACAATCCGCCCAGGCTCAGTGTGCAACAGAGCAGCACCAGCATCTATCCCTCTACACTAATCTCTACCTCTCTCATCCCCCCTTTCCACTCCTTTATCTTCTTTCTGTCACACACACACACACACTATGTGTGTCTCTCTCTCTCCACATGTCCAATTGACTGTCAGTCAAGCTGACAGGATGCTTGATCAGGGATCAGAGTGATTATAGGTATGATGGGAGGAGTCAAACTTGCCTGCTCAACAACAGCAACTAAGGGGCAGTGAGGGTACAGGCAGACACATCGAAAACCCCAGAATTGAATTGTAACGAATATCAAAGACAAAATAAAAAAGTCAAATCAGGACCGATCAGTACCACAAAGGCTCCCTCAATACGGCTTCTATCTCTTGGGAAACTTTCACGTTTTTTGCCCTCAGCTAAATGAAAATCATTCACATGAAACAACCTGAGGGGGAAGAATCACATGTTCATAGTAATCTGCGATGTGAGGTCACAACTGTTTATCATGAGAGGTCACAACAGACACACACAGAGGTTCTTCTCTGAACTGTGTTTGTCTATGTGAAAGTGTTCTGATGAGCTACATCCAAAATACTGATAAAGATAACCAGTCAATTCTCCCCTCTGTTACTACATACTTAGTTCATGAACATTTAGTTTGGAAGTTAAACAACATTAAGTTAACAGCAGTTAGTGCACCAAACACCATATAGTGTAGAATAATGAATGAATGTTTTCATTGATCCACCAAAGCAGCTAGCTGCCTCCACTGTAACAACACCACTGTCCAGAGCACACGACCTCTCTGAGTGTGTGTGTGTGTGTGTGTGTGTGTGTGTGTGTGTGTGTGTGTGTATCAGTCACAGAGAGACAAATTCAGTGTTAGTCTGCTGGCGATTCCATTGACAAGCCATGTCAGACTGCGTACTTATGTAACATCAATATCAGCGTGAGTGTGTATGTGGGGTGAGGGGAGTTGTGTTAGATTAAAGTATCTGTATAAAAGTGATTGTTAGTTGTTACATAAATGCTGTTACACAGCTGTGTTACCATGGCATTATGGAATGGTTCAGTCCAGCACAGCACAGCACAGCACAGCACAGCACAGCACAGCACAGAAAGAGATCCAGACTATCACTGGTTTGTCTCATCATCATCATCATCATCATCATCATCATCATCATCATATTTCTGATGGTAAGCAGGATGGTTGTTATGTGTGTGTGTGGTTAATGGAAGGGACTACCCTCCACCAATCACAGCTGTCCATTTATTTGAAACAGACACACACACACACACACACACTCATTGTGATCAGCTGATACACCATCTTCATAACAAATCCTTAGCAGAATTAGCAACATCAATTAGCAGATGCATTGATAAGATTTGAAATTTGATAAGCAGAAATTGAGAATCCTAAAACGATGGACGGCTGCAGTTTGTTAAATATGACATTAGATATTATTATATTATGGAAAGCACACACACATAACATAGAAACAAAGAAAGAGAAATGGGAAAAGTCTGATTGATGAGTGTTTAAGTCAGAGCTTTAGGTCTTAACACTTCATTTATAGTTGGGAGTATTGTGAGGTGAACACACTCACGCACACAAATACTCCACTACTAATAGTATCCACTCTGTCTTCCTGATGTGCAATGAAACTCAGTTTGATTAATGAGCTAATCAGATGGAGCGTGACTCTAATCAAATCAGGACGGCCATGCTAATCACGCTAATCAGACCAGCACTACCTGCTATCTGTGATCAGTGTGCCCACAGCAGATGTACAGCTCAATAACTACCCAAACAACAGCTAGTAACGGACAGCTGCTATGCTGTGTTTTTTCCTTAGCTTACACAGGTCCTGTTACACATGGTGCTCTTTTAATTACATGATTGTCAAGTGTGGTGTTCAGCTAACTGCAGACTTTATTTTCTGACTTCTGCTTGGTCTATGTTTTTTTTCTATTAGTTACAGCAACACAGAAATCAATCAATCACAGAAAAAAGTCACAAACCACACACATTATGAATACACTGCAGTCGTGAGGCAGCTCAGAATGCAGGTTTGTGTGGAGGACAGCATTGGAGCCCGACAAAGACAATGGCAACATTACTGTAACAAGCATCCATTTCTAAAATGTCTCCAGCACTGCAGTCAGATATCACTACAAATCTCTGGGTTTAGCTCACAGTCAGTATTGTCATCATGTGGTGATATTGTGTGTTTGGTGGAGACAGATGTCACAGATGACACTTCTTCCCATCCCTCTTTGTCCCATCATTACTTTAGTGTCTAATATAGCTTGACAAGTATTGATTCCAGTACTTTGCATGAGTACGAGTACTTTGCATGAGATAAAGTTGAGATTGTGTTTGGCAAATAAAACCACTGTGAGTAGAATTTGAGGCATGCTGTTTTGGGTTTTTATGTGCACACTCAATTTGACTGACCCTCAGTTGACCTGGTTCAATAATCCAGCAGCAGGGTGTCTGCACGAATTGGTGTATGAAAGTGTCATCAAACAATATCAACAATAAAATAAGAGCAATGAAAACTGTGTGAAGGTTTCAACGGTCTTATTTAGGCATCTCATCTGATGCCTGACCAAGGTGTATGCGTACATGTACACGTACAACACGTAATGGTATTCAAAACATAGCTGCGTATTTTGTGTAGAAACAGTTTGAAGGAGTTTAACAAGTTTGACTTTGATTACATGACTTATTATCACAATCTGTGAATCATGAAATCTGCTTTAGTATCAGAGGTGGATTTGAATTCACCAAATGCAATCATGCTGTCCTCTCCACCAGACAGTGGCCTAACACAATTTACTGCAGGTCTCCTTCCATCAAACTTACCTTCACATGGGCCTGTATTTGTGAAAAATGGTGTATGAGCGGCACATGTGGGGGTGTTTCCATTGAGTGTGTGGTCCACATGCATGTGTCATTGGGCCACGCCCTGCTCCCAGCCTTGCCCTTGGCTTTGCTCTTTGTGGGACTCTTCTTCACACTGTCCCTCAAATTGGGAAACTTTCCTTTAGATCCTCTGTTGGCCAAGTTGGTTGGCAGGGTGCTCCACCCATATCCACCCAGCCCTGAACAAAGGGGAAGCTGTGGTGAGTGTAAAGGGTGGATAGACAGTGACTGTGAGGCATGGGGTAGAGGAGGAGGGTACTGGTGGTAATGTTGGTACTGCTGGAAGAATGAGTGGTGACTAGGTGAATGGTGCTGCATCTGCTGTTGTTGTTGGTGGTACATCCGATGTGTCGATTGTGCTGAAGAAAGGTGGTGAGTTGGCAACACTGGTGGATGGTGCTGTTGCTGGTTTTGATAATGATGACACAGCTGATGATGACTTGGTGACGTGTGAAGCTGGTGGTGGCTTGGTGAGTGTAGTAGGCGATTAGGAGATTGTGGAGCCAGCTGGTAAATTGGCGATGGCGGAGCCAGCTGATGACTTGGTGACAGTGGTGCTATGTGGTAGTAGCTAGGAGACGGAGAAGGAAGCAGATGTTTTGGCGAATGGCAGCCATGTTTTGGGGAATGTGGATGGTGCTTTGGTGAGTGTAGCGGTGAAGGTTGCAGGTGGTGATTTGGCGTCTGTATTTGCAGCAGATTCTGGTTCTGTTTGAAGTGGCTCTTCCCTGACTTGGACTTCCCTTTGCCCGATTTGCCCTTTGAAGAGCCACTGCTGGGCTTCTTGGGGCTGCAACAGAACTCATTGCTGTGGAAATAAGTGGTCATAGCTACAGAGGTATATAAAAAGTCCCACAGAGATCTTTTAAAAAATCTTTTTACATCGCTCTCACCACATCGTCTTCTTTACCAAGATGACAAAGGTAATGTAGGGCATGCCTCGCCAGAACAATTAATGCCCCTCCGTGTCCAGTACAAAGATGGTATTCTTGGCTTACCTCGCTCCCTGCTGTATATCAGCGTCTCAGTGTGTTAAGTTCACTGGAATATTAAAAA
The DNA here is from genome assembly GCA_014281875.1 of Nibea albiflora. Classification (NCBI taxonomy): domain Eukaryota; kingdom Metazoa; phylum Chordata; class Actinopteri; family Sciaenidae; genus Nibea; species Nibea albiflora. The sequence goes on from CM024792.1 coordinate 250,310, forward strand.
ATGAAAATACGATCTCTCATTTGTTTACATTTCTTCTGGCATATGGATAAAAGCATAAGAGCAGTGTCCTCCTTTAGTGCGACATTTAAACCTTCCCTTCTTGGCATTCTGCCCTCAGGGGCACATTGAGTCTGTTGCCATCCCTTGGGGTTACAGGGTCAGTAGTAAAACAAATGGTGTGGTACTAAGAAGAAGCAGTAGGACCACTTGGTCAAGTCGAGCCTCCTTTCAGTTCTGGTTTCTTTCAGGATATCTCAATTTCTGTCGATGTGAATCAGTTCATGCACTCCAGTGGAAGATTTGTCTTTTCCTGTGATCACACTCCAATTCAACGGTCAGTCCTTCAGAGTACCTCATATTATCCACTCATGTTGTTCGTATCTGAAGTGTTGGCTGCTCTGTAGACGATTAAGTTTAATTCATGTATTCCAAAAGAAATGTAGAGATGGAAAAACAGGAATTTACACAGGTTACATCCTTTGTTTGATTCGTGTTCATCCTGTCCATCCATCCATGAAGGTTAGAAAGAATAAAAACTTCTTTGCCTTTCTTCTTTCATCTTGTCTTGTTTGGCCATTCTCTTATGATTTGATATTAGGCCACATCTCTATGTACAACTCTCATTCTCAACGTCCCTCATCTTTCTATTCTACCTCCCTCTCTCAGTGTCTGTCCCTCTCTCTCTCTCTAACTCACCCTTTCTCTCCCTCTTTCCTGGACTAGCCAATTAGGGGCTTCCCTGGACTCCTGCACATGACAGCAGCCAGGCATGACTAATCGATAGGCAGCCAGGAACAGCGATCCAGTGCTCAGAGCTCAGTCAGTGTGTGTGTGTTTCGAAGAAATGGAGAGCTGTGATTGGTGGAGGGCCGTCCCTTCCATCAACCATTGTGTTGTTCTTTTAAAGCATCACAAGGCGGGCTGGGTCAGCTAGAATAGTCTATGAAATGCCTGCTGTGTGTTTGTGTGTGTGTGTGTGTGTGTGTGTGTGTGTGTGTGTGTGTGTGTGTGTGTGTGTGTGTGTGTGTGTGCATGTGTGTCTCTATGCATTGGCCTACTTCCTTGTAAGAATGTGTCTCTCTGCTTGTGCATGTGTTGAGGTTAAAAGGGATTTCAGTCAGCAGTCCACCACACACAAGCACACACTCCAAGACTCCTGGTGTAGTGCAGGTCAATTCAGCTCAGTTAAATGTGTTCAGGAGCCGCTACAGTGACCAAACAATGCAGGTGACACTCCTCTTCTGGTTACTATGGAAATTCAATGCCACCAACCAATCTTATGTCTCTATCCAGAAAAGAATATGGTATGGAACACTTGCACAAAATTCCAAGTGTTTTGCATTCACAAAAAACAAAGAAACATTTTTTTTGTCATGTCTCTTGTCATGTTTTAGACTTTATCCTTTGTGACGGCCTTATGGCCTGACCTAGTTTCTTATTGGTTGACTGGGATCTCATCAGCAGAGATGGTCCACACCTGAATGCTGTGTGAATGGTCATCTATAAGAAGAGCTCTGGGCATTCACTTTCTCTCTCTCTCTTCTGTTTGAGTTTCTGGGTTTGGTTGAGTTTGGGTTACTTGTTACTTATACTAAATTTTAGTTTAATAAAATTTATGTTATATAGTTTAAAAAGCATGTGTGGTCTCCATCTTTTGTCCTACCTCTGAGCCAGGTTGTGACACCTTCTATTGTAAGCCTATTGCTCAATGTAGCAGGTAAGGAATAGACGAACATGTCTATGGGCATGATTTCAGTTGTCAGGTAAGCTAACAGTTTTGTTTCTATCATGGTGGACATTGTTGCTCATCAAAAATGAATCGCCTTCCTTTCCATATATTGACTTGGCACAAGCAGAACGAGCCATTCATCATAACGTTATATGCTAATAGTATACACTAACACTATAGAGACATAACATGAGAATACTAACATAAAAGTTGTTTGTTGTTGAAAGGCGATTCATTATGAGCAACAATAAATATAACAAGAGTATCATACCCTATGTGTAACTCATTACATGCCTTACCCTTACTGACCCGGTTCGGTAGAAAGTTGAAGATGGGGCGTATGTGTGTGGGGCAGGAGTCACCATAGGTCCATGTGAGACACTTGCAGGTTGATGTTCTTGCGGGATTTTAAAGTATCTCGATAATTCAGAAAGAAAATTACACCAAAAAATGGGGAAAAAATTACCACAAAAAACAGAAAATAATTACTCCGAAAAAAAGAAAAAAAATGAGTCAGAAAACAGGAATAATTACCCTGGAAAACAGACCAAAAAAAAGCTTTTTTTGTCTGTGATTTTTGGAACCGTGGAAAGATAAACCAAAACAGTTTTGGAATGTTTTATGTTGTTTCTGACTGTTGTTTTAATGAACTGTTTCATGAAAAAATAAGTGTAAGAATCTGTCCCACATGCATACCAGCTGCAACTCTGGTGGAGAGGGTGACACACACCTGTGCTGCTAATATGAAATCCAGTGTGATTCAAATGTGACAATACTTGTAAGAAATTTAACACACAGATCAATCAATCCATGGGTTAAGCAGCCTTTTCGGAATGTGTACATTTATTACAGTTACTTGGAAATAACTCAAATCCTCAATATTTGTTTCACATTGATGTGCAGGATGAGCAGTGAACAGCCACTATCTTTAATTAATATTGTTGATATTATAAGATAGCAGCTATAATATCTATCATCAAATTAATCATAGCTCCTGGCTTCCTACAGCTGACATTTGACAGGATGTCATTGGTTTGTACAAACATATGAACACAACTATCCAGTATGAGGGCCAAGCCTCTATAATATCAGCTAATATATGTCACAACTTGCCCCGAACCAACCTGCTAAGAGAGAGAGAGGCAGATTAAAAGGCAGCACCCATGTGAAGAGCACATACAGATGAAGAGAGGGTGAGGGTGGTGGAGAGAAAGGCTGTTCCCTGTGTAAAGTGCTGCTAGCGCTGCAGGCTAACTGCTCAGCCAGTACTGGATGAGCAAGGAGAATAGGCTGTTAGCATTACAGCGTTAGATGAAGCCCACACTAATATAGTGCTATAGGACGGGACAGGGAGGGGGTGGGTTGTGGTGTGTAATGGTTTAAGACAAGACATGAAACAAAGATAGGAGGATGGAGTCTACAATAAGTAAAGCTTGGGGTTTAAGTTTAGCTAGTTTAGAAGAAGAGTTTTAGTTTAAAAACACTAGCATGATCTGTAAAACAATTTCTAGTGCCAAGTCTTTTACCCCTACTCTCTTCTGACATAGCTCTGAGAAGAATGATTGAGAAGCAATTCATGATTTACTTAATTGAATCCTTGCTTTATGTTCTGGGTCAGACTGACCCGATGCTGAAGTTTCAAAATCCAGTAAAAAAACATCTTCATTTACTGAGTGTCAATCAGTATTCCACTTAATTAGTGTAATGGATATGAATTAGTCTAGTAAGAATTACAGTCTGATTCAAGAGTGAAAAGAGGGTGGAGCAGGAGGAACGCCAAGCCAGCTAAAAACAACAACGCTGGGCTTTTGCTGTTGCCAACTGTTAGGATACTGTTAGGCTTACTAGCAACGAGAGAGAGAGAGAGAGAGAGAGAGAGAGAGAGAGAGAGAGAGAGAGAGAGAGAGAGAGAGAGAGAGAGAGAGAGATCTCTTTTTTTTCTCTAATTTTCTAATTCTCATTCTGTCATAATACAGTCCCATTACTCCTTTAACCCAGTGTTAAATCGTCTGACCACTTGCCACCTTTTGTTGTTGAAATGATTTGAATTGAGTTGAATGATTTCAGAGGTGAAAGCATACCTGTGTAACAGGAAACAACATCTTGTATAGGGGCTCTAGTGATCTACAAGTTACATTTAAAACATTCAACAAAAGTCACTAATCAGGTTTTCTGTCCACTGTCTGCAGAAAGACAAGATTGTAATACTCCCCATCACCAGCAGGGGTCCTCAGACTCCACAGACAGCTGGAACGCTGATGGTAGACTGGTACTGTATGAACATACACAGTTATGATGATGGTAATCTAAGATACTGTTCCCTTACTGAGCAATTTATTTTCTTTCTGATATTATCAACACTGACTGACAGCGTGTATGACGTCTTACAAAGATAGTACTGATGGCTTAAATCAATGTCCTACCGACTCCTGAGATAAGATGGTGATGGGGAAGGAGGAGTAAATCCAACCTGTCATCCAATCATCCCAATCAGCATGTTATAATTTCTAGCAAGTAATTTGCAAATGTCCACTGCAGCATGATGTTATTTTAGGTACAATGGTGTTAGAGGGAATATATGCCAGTGTAATTATGAGTCCAATCCTTAAAAATTAGCACTTAAATAAGTCCAGGTTTTGCAGAGTGTTAGCAGGACCGTGGCATAGCACATCAGCTCTATTAACAATACAAACTTGTTCCTGGATGCTACGGAACTGAACCACAATCCTACAATCCTCCACAATTCCTAAAATGGACACAGAATAAGTGAGTATGGGCTGCAGATACAGTGACATCTGAAGGTGAGGACTATGTATGAAAACGCTGCATCTCAACACAGCAGAGCTGTGGTCTCCATTGATCCAGTGGGAGGTAGGACCTGTGAGGTTACAGCTTCACAGAGATCTTCATTATCATATATCACTGCAGCAGCTGCATGCAACATGGCAGAATAAATCAGAATTCGTTCAGAGCGTCTGTCGTAAACAGGGCAGAGATTTGCCTTCGGGTACAGTTGAGAGGTCGTGGTGTGAAAAGTGGCATAATGACACAATTAAATGTTAATCCCACAAAATGACTGAAGATAAAGGCAATATGGACCATTGCCATTTAAATTAATGCTGCATTGAAGGACCATTGTGTAAGATTTATTGGCATCTAGTGGTGTAGTTGTGTATTGCAAACCCCTTCACTCACCCTCCCATAACTGAAACACATGAAAAATGAAATTCTCTATCTGGAGCCAGTGTTTGGTTTGTTCATTCTGGTCTACTGTAGAATTCATCACCATAATTACTTCCTAATATGAAAACTTAACATGTTGTTTAGGAATATTTAAATAAGTAATGCAACATGATAAATACTAGGCTTCAGATAGACAAAAAAATTTGAGGGCTGATACCAGATACCAGACCAATAATCATCAAGTATTCAGCCAAACTGTGCTATAAATTCTGATGCTAACCTCCTGACTCCACCACTCAGGACTAAGCACCAAACTGGGATGACAGAGCCTCCTCTGTAGCTGCCTTTTCACTCTGGAACTCTTTCCCCAAACACATCCGTGACTGTACAAACTTTCCAACATTCAAATCTCTGATAAAAACACACCTTTTTAAAATTGCTTTTAATGTTTCGCTCAGTCTAAGCATGCTTTAATGCACTGTTTTATGTTGTTTTGCTGCTTTGATGGTTTTTATGTAAAGCGTCTTTGAGTATCCAGAAAAGCGCTTATAAACAAAATGTATTATTATCATTATTATAAATAGTATTTTATATTGAAAATTGCATAATAAAGTAAATCTGGGGGACAGATTGCCTTGTCATCACCAATCATATCTCTTTAACATATTGATGTGTTTACTTAAATGCAAACTTCTCCATAGGTTCTGCATCTTCATTTTGCTCTCCCGTCTGATGCCTTTTTTTAATTTTAAAATGTTCAAAGGGGAGCATATCTTGGGTTTTACTTCAGGACCACGATAATGAGAAAGCACTTCACAGAGCACCACACTGAAGAAGCATCAGCGCATCAAGCTGTTATGGATAACATGTTGACCAACAATTGCCTACTAAAGCATTCAGCTTCAGTAGACAGAGTAACATGAGCATCTCTCTGGAGCCATGTCTCAGGCCACCTGACAATTCAAAGTCCAATACTCCAATACTGAAGTCTAATACTTCAGTCTGTGCCATATCCTGACAGAAGAGCCTCTCTTTGACTTCACCACCAATACTCAGCTTGTCTAGTTTGTTTGCTGAATTCCTATCTGTTGAGGACCATCACCAAACATTCTGGGTAAACAGTGGACAGTTATGTGATGGTCTTGTTTTTTTTTGCTTCCAATGGTTAAATCCATGCAGTCTATTCAAAGACATAAGGGCTCAAAGTTTATTGAGACCCACAAATACCCGTCCAACAAACTGCACAGTAGAACTGGCTGTAAAGTAACAGAATGTTTGCCTAATATGTGGAAAGCCTAATTCTGATTCACAGATATTGCACAAGCATTTTCAACGTCAAAGCAGAACACAAGGTTCTGTTGAGTGGATTCTTGCCGTCTGTGTGGGCAAACCTGGAACTGTTTTTACTGCCTATTATATGACAAAATGTTGTACACTTATACTGACTTTAGTGAGAAAGTTTAGATCCTCCATTACATAAAATCCCTAATGGAATAGTCTATATTATGTCTTTAGGTGTTGTAAACTAAACAAGCCTTTTTGGTTTATCTGAAGGCCCATATTATTTTGATATACAGTTATTATTCACTGTGGTTGATTCCTAACATGCAGAATCCCAATGTAGTTCAAGGAGGATTTTGTAGGTGATGAGACCCACGTAGTTTAATCTGAAGTTAATGTAGCCATCTACCTGACTGTACCAAATGACCTGCAATCCAATACCATCTCTCATTATTCCTGATACTGTAAGCAGAGCTATCATATACTGTAATGGGATCTGAGAGTTAGTAGTAGGGTCAACAGTCTTCTTTACTCCACAAAGCAGATCTTAGATGAAGCTGATTGTTGACCTCATGAAATGAACCTACTTATGGGGATGTGGCAGAAGCTCACTTCCTCAGGTCAGGACACATGGTTCAACAGTAACTGAGTGGCTGCTGTTCAGATGACAATACTCTCTCTTTTCTGTCTCTCACTTTTTCTGTTGAAACCCTAGCTCTCTTAGCTAGACTGCTTGTGCCTCGCTCCGACTTGTGAGCCAAAGAATCAGAATGAAGTAATACTGCTGTAATGGTATTCTCCGTTAAGGATATGGTCTCAATGTCTGCTGCAGATTAGTTTGCCACTCTGTCTCTTTCTGCCTCTATCTAGGTGTCTACTATGTCTGCCAGCCTTTGAGATCTCATCCTCCATGACTTATTTACAAACTCTGTTTTCAGCTTTTGGAGATGCCACCCTCTTCCTGTCACTGGCACAGATCAGAGAGCTGTAGCCATGCAACACAAAAGTTCTTTAAAACTTTGAATACAGTAGGACCTGCTTACAAAGAGACTGTTTATTAATTCCTCCTCCGGTTCTATCATTTATGACAATTACATAATAGGTTGACCACAAGCTCACATAACAGATACACACCGAGAAACAACACTGATTGTAATGACATACAACTAACTGACTGGTTTTGATTATTGTTTTGTTTAGAAATCATGAAAAAGTGGTGAAAATGCCTTGAAGTAAATCAATCAATAGTGTCCAAAAGCCAAAAATGTTACATAAACGCAACACACTGAAGATTCTAGAACCAGCACGTATTTGGTATTTTACTAAAAATGACTCAAATAAATAAATAAAATAATTCATAATTTAGCGGCCAATTCATTTTCTGTTGATCAACCACTGAATTAACAGATGGATTGTTTAAGCTCTGAATGACTTAATGGTCCAATGTGCCATTTTTAGAATTTAGAATTTAGAGTATTGATTGACAGGAATGGTGTAATCCATTCCTGCCTATTCATTTTTCATGTTTCCATCAGTGATTAATCACCTGAAAATCACAATCGTGTTTTGTTAAAATGACCCCTTTGTATCTGCAGTGAGGGTGGGTCCTCTTCTATACCGCCTCTTGAGTCCACCATGTTGAGCTGCCATTTTTGTGCAGTATTCTAGCACAGACAAACCAAACTCACCTTTTGCTTTAATGTGAATTTGCCTACCAGAGTTTTTCTTACATGCTTGGAAGGAGATGGTGAGGTGTGGGAGAGTATTTATTAGGCTGCAATCTGCAACTTCATCCCTAGGTGCCACTAAATGCTACACACTGTACCTCCGGTGACCTGAGAACTGTTCACCAAGATATGTCCATGTCATGCCATTTAAACAAAATATAGTGCATATTTCTGTTTTACATTAATAAAAAAGATCATAAAGACATGCTGTCATGACACGACTTGTGAGGGTGGACGCTGGTCAGGTTCTCTTGCTGGAACTGCACAGTTCACTTGTGTCACAGGATGCCAGTGAATTACACTGCATTAAACTTTAATTTTAATCAAGGAACACAGAGAATGGCCTACAATGGCACAACAACTACAGGTCAAGAGGGACAGCATCACTTACATGGACAAAGTTTGCTGTTGGCCTGCATACTAGAAAGGCGCTATATAAGTACAGTCCATTTACCATTTATTCTCTGTGTAAGAGCTTTTCCAATTCAAATCTTTGTCTTATGCAGTAATGAGCCTGTCACCTACTGTGACACATCCAGGTGTGAGTGTGAGGGACTCAAATCACTCTGCTGCACTCAACTGCTAATATCACACAAGCATCATTGTCATAATTTCTATCCAGGTATTAAGTTTTGATGTGGTAGCAGTGAATAGCTCAGTAGTGTCAAACCCTTCGATACTAAGCACAGGAGCACAGATGGAGCTGTCACTGTGTTGTGTTCACTCTCATTAGTTAGTGGTCATATTAAGTGATTGCTTGTGGTCAGCTATCCGTGTTGATTATATCAGCGTAGACAGAGAACAGGCTGGAGGTAGGAGACTGATGGAGAGGGAGGAGAGAGTGTGTAGATGGTTGGGAGGGAGAGAGAGCTGAAATGCAGGCTTCATCCCACACATAGAAGGTGATGCAACGCATCACACTCTCAAGCACCACAAATCTACTGCACTACTCACTGATACAATACAATGTGTTTGTGTGCGTGTTGTGTGTATGTGTGTGTGAGGATATTAAGATTTGAAATTAACACATACACACACTCACCTACTCTTTTCCTTTATCTTTACACTCTCTAGCCTAACTCAAGCCTAACTCACAACGTCTCATCAGCGTCCTAGTCTCTCCGCAGTGTCTCTCCGCTCCGCAGCCTATCTTTCCGTAGCATTTCTATTTTTGACGCGAGCCGTTGCTAAACCGCATCAAGGAACAGGAAATCCGACACAGAATCAGCGTAATACACTTCCGCCCCCTTTCAAAATAAAAAACAATATGCAGTTCATGTCGCTTGTCACAGCTTCATGTCAACATTACGTCATGATCGGTGCCACCAGGTCAGCAGTCAATGAATCAAAGAGTCTCAACATGAACAACGAGAGACTAATTGTTGAAATGGAACAATACAATAATTTATGACACAACAGATCCTTCTTATAATCTCTCCAACGTCAGAGAAGCAAAGTTAGCTGTTTGTTGTTGTTGTTTCTTTTATACACAGTTTATCGCAGGGACTCGCGTACGTCCAGGATTCTTGCGTGATCTCGTGTGAATACGGCTAGTTCGCTACGCTGCCGTTACACTTACACAAAGTTGCTGCAAAATGTATTCCCATTGTACTGTATATGAGGGTAGCGCAGGTGTGAGGGGACGGGAATAAACATCTATTCTATGCAGTCCTGTGGTGTTCACACAGAATAAAGGTGAAGGGTGCAAACCAGACCATGTCTGGTCACTGTGAACGCTCTTCTCTCTTGCACTGAAGCACCGCTGAGATACTATGCGGTGATGATGTATAGTTTCTCACTGCAGAATGTGAAAATTTGCAGTTATGGTGTGAAGATTCCCAAAAATACAACTCACACTTGAGTTTTTTCATACTGCCCACTCAGCAATAGATGATCCATGAAAATAGTGTGGCAGAAACTGCGATGAAGTTTCACAGTCTGCAGGACAAATAGACTTAAATGTAGCCTTTACTGCATCGCACCAACGGAACAACAGAACAACAAAAAGACGCCAGAGAAAAGTGGAAGAGCCCTCACATGCACAGCAGTATCCCATGAGGCACAGTGGAAAGTTTCCTTGGGCAGCAGAAGGATAATGAGCCACTCTTGAGCGGGGTGTGTGTTGGGCAGAGTAGGTCGAACTCTATTATGACTGTTAATGACATGGCTCCCACACATTTTCCATTTTAAAATGACCCTATATGTAAAAATTACATTTGCATACATCATTGTAGCAAACCTGCACATTTGTTACTCACTTTTCACTTCACAGGTAAATATATTTTAAAGTGAAATACTATTTTCAACATCTCTCCTAACCTCTGCACACAAAAGTGTATAAATACAAGTATTAATATCAGTCTGCCTCTGATTATTCAGATTATTCAATCCGTCTCTGCAGCTCTCTCCATCCCTAGCCCCATTTCCTGTGACCACTGAACACCTCTTTAAGGCATTTAGAGCCCTTTCTGAAGAACAGGAATGACTTTCATACCTCCGCTTTACCACTCATCAATTATACAGAGAAAGGCCAGGGGCTGAGGGGGAGTTGTGTCAACAACTAAAACAATGGATCAACAATAATTGTAGGAGTTAAGTTAAGCTGTGATCATACAGATTGGTAAACTCAGATGAACATACAATATGAGATCTAAAAGACACAAAGAAGATATTAGCTAAGCTGCAAGCTAGGCTCCGGTCAATGTTGTTATGGAATTTTCTATTCTTAGGTTACACAAAGTCACGTGTGGGCCTTGAGGTCCTCGGCAGTATTAATTGTTTGGCTTTGACTGGGAACAGGTGCCATCCTATCTCAACACTGTGGTGGCCAGGGTCAAAGAACTCTGGTGCTGCATGCTTAGACATAATAGATAGCTTGCCACTGACATTCCAATCTGCGTAAACAGACATCTGTGTCTCCAGACAAGTATATATTGACAGCAACATCTGCATGGGTAAAAACATTCTATTTAACTAATTCTGGGTGTATAGTATAGTGTTATCTTGGGGTTTAAACTCTGACCACCAGCATGAGTTTGTCAGAATGTGAGACTTACTCAGGCACTTCTGATGTACCTTAAGAGTGTCTCTAATCCTTGGCCAAGTGTCAATAAATAATACAGCATAAGACATCAGAGGCTCCTGAATACTGACCTCCACCATTGACCTTTGACTTAAGCAATTTCTCCTTAACAATGTAAACTGTGCATTTCACTCAGCAGAGAGGAAATTCTCTTACGGGACAAATGCAAACTAGAATCAAACAAGCTAAACAAAGTCACGAAAGAGAGCCTAAAGTCAACATTGGAAGAGATGGATTGAGTGATGTAGCTCATCAATACCACTAGTGTCAGCAAAGAAGAGATTCTGCAATAGAATGTTGTTCCAGTGAGGTAAAGTACCATGTCTGGACCCTAACATACTCCTGACCTCTAAATGTCACACTCAATATGGCGTCATCATTTTTATTAAAGAGTAATGAATATGTTTGTGTGTATGTGTGTCTACAGATGTTTTTAAAAACACCTCCCTCCCAGTGGTCCAACCATCTCACAAAAACACACCACAACCAACCACACAATTTAAAATGTTGTATTTTTATGCTGCCAAATCAGCAGATCCAAACTACTTCCATCAAATATTTAAAAAACATCAACAGGGCTAAGAGCCGTGTGTGTATGTGTGTATCTCATATAATGAGCTATCAGTCATGCAGTAAGTGCCTTTGACAGGAAAATGGCAACACCTTGGGAAAACACTGGCCAATGTGATTACTGGAGGAGGGTGGGGTGGGTGGGGTGGGTGGGGGGGCTGTGCTGTAAATCTGAAGACTGTAGACTGTATAAGTGCTGCGGAATTTGAACATTGTGAGTGGTCCCCCGCCCACTCGGGAGATTTAGATCAATAATGCATTTTTGGATCCAATAGAGGCATCACTGCATTTGTCATCTGCATAATAGATTGTTTTTAAGCCTGTTTTCAAACATATTCACACAGAACTGTTTGGCTGAAGTGAAAAAGTGGTGTAGTGGATAAACCATGATGTACACAAAGCATGAGTCTAAGACAGACAGAAACCGCAGATCTTTGTGGATCCATGGGAAGACCAACATTTCTTGTATGAATACATGAAACAAATCTAAATGACATATTTCCACCATGTTTACACATCATCTTCATTCTTCATTAAGGATCTTCTTCTGCAATCTGACTGCAGAGTTAATGCCACCAACCCAGATTGAAGAAATGCTGATTTTTTATGTCAGAGTATAACATGTTCTCACTAACAGATCCAAAAAGTTTTTCCACTGACAGTATAAAGAATGGGCAGAATATGAGTGATCACCCACGAGTTTCTGAAGCGCCATTCTGAAGCTCAAAATAAACCTCTCGGCTAATGTAAATATCGGCAAAAAGGCGGACCTGAGGCTGAACGAATGGTGCCTGATTGCTCAAACAAGCCATCTGTAACAGCACCTACCTGTCATTCAAAGAAACCACACTGTTAATTCTGCATAACTTTAAGACTTAATATAATGTGAACAGGTGAGTTGTATATAAATTCACCCTCAGTACTGTTGTCATGAACGTGGAAATTAGCTATAGAGGCCAAAACTGTTTTTTGTACAAAGCTTTAAACATGTTTATTTCTGCTGTGAAGTTGGACAAGTTGGACTCTAACATGGAGACTTATGGAGGTGGAAATGTTCTGTAGCCAGCCTCAAGTGGCCACTTGAGGAATTACAGCTGATAATGAGTTACTACCCTGTACTTATCTATCTGAAACAGAAAGTCTGTAATTCAGGACTAAAGATTGTTTTGAGTAGTTATATGTTGAGTGTTTTATGCTGGAAGAATACATTCAACTGGGACTGGGACTGCATTTTAGATTGTGGGTGCAAACCAAAAGTAAAAGTGCAAACAAGTGCATCAACCAAATTATTCTTGTCATTTTGATGACCTAACCTTAACCTCCAGGCAGCTGGACTCATGAGATCACAAAGAATCACAGAAGAAATCTAGCCAGGCTTCAAGCTACAAGCTTGTGTCTGAGCACAGTGCTTACGGACCAATCACAAGCAGAAATTACACATACCGGATCAGAATCAGCAGTTGGATTTGGGGCTCAATAATGGCCAATTACATCAGCTCACAGCAGCAGTGTTCTCATGTGCTGAGATTTCAGGCCAGTTCTTCCTCAGAAATGCAGAATGCCAGACAAAGCATCTAATATTATTATCAAGACCTGAAACATTCTTTCAGAGACAGATAAAACAGATAGAAAAAGGCTAAGCTTGTGCATGAAACAAACCTACATGAAAAGAATGAGGTGGTACTTTGGATCTAACAATGTGGACAGATAGAGGGCCACTTTGATGTATTATTGGAATAATGGGAGTGGTAAGAAGTAGTGCTGTCCAAGAGGCTTAAGATAACTTAAAACTGTTGGCTGCAGCTTCTGTCAATATCAGTGTGGCCTCAGTAACGATTTCTATCAAGTAAACAGCACTCAGGCTCTGCCGGGTCCTTCATAGCTTGTTGAGATTGCTTTGGATATTAGTTCAGTGATTTATGCAAGCTGCTGGTGTGATGACTCAAGTTGGTTAACATGGCTGCCAATGTTATTTATGAGTAAGCGTTTGTTCTGCAGCAATAATGCTGCAGAACAAACTTACTTTCTTTCAGCCCACATCCCCCAATGTACCACTGTAAATATTTTACTGTTATTCAACCATCCAGGTATGCTACAGACACATTCTCATAGTCACATAGTCTTTGTAATAGTGCCACTGTACACGAGCATTTTTCTAATGGAAAGCTAGCTGGATTTACTGTATGCTTGACCCATGGAGTTAAAGGACATCATACTGAGTCACAGAGTCAGTGGCCCAGCATCATATTTTGCCCAACAGCACTGCAGCACTACATGGACGTATAATTCATAATAAGACTGCTTTAATTATATTATATATTATTATAATATTATATATTATTATATATTCTCTATTTTACTGTGCAACGGTGGTGTACTCATGTACTTTAGTTACATTGAGGTTACTCACCTTGTCTCACTACTAAATATGAAACTGCTGTGCAACCACTGAGTTTATAAAATGAAAGCAGCTACAGTAGAAATGTTCTGAAGTTACTGAATACAACTTCCTTAATGTTGTCTTCACTATTTATGCTCTCAAACCAACTGACCAAGCATAGTCTTTGCTGTCTCATTAGGTGTTGTGAAACATTTTCATATTTCTAAGAACCAGACAAACTTTTATATTACGTCCACACTGCAACACCTGGGAACAACCGTAGTTCTTAGAATGCATGTTTTGAGGAACTTTTTTTATACAAGAGGACTCGTGACGTATGGATTGGACACATTAATCACTATTTCTAAAAGACTTGGATAAACATTAGCTGTCGTGACAACAGCTAGTAAAATGGAACAAACCATCAACAAGTGAAGTGGCTGTCTGTTTGTTTTGTTGTCATGCTGCAGTGACGTAGCTACACCAACCACCAGTCAGCAATGCCACTTTTTCATTGTTATTTGTGGTTCAATTCAATTAAATTTTATTTACAGTGTATAGCACCAGAACATTTTTGCGAAACATGAAGTTAGCGTCACCGGGGGCCATAGTCAAATGCATCCCAGGGGCCAGAGCGGGCGAGAGGGAGATGCCCGGCCAAGGCTCTGTCCAGCATGGACTAAAACACAGCACGGACAGTTCAGAAACTATTCGGAATGAGTTAGAAGGAAGACTGCATATTGCTAGTGGATCTCTTTACTTTCACCCCCGTCTGCGAGCCAGATGCAGTCATCAAAAGAGTCACATCTGGCTCGCGAGCCATAGGTTGCCGACCCCTGCTTTTGAACACCATTGACCATCAAATTCGTTTACAGAGAATGGAACATCAAATTGGCATCAAAGAAACCCCCCTAAGATGGTTTAAGTTATATTTCTTAGATCGATCTCAGTTTGTGAGTTCTACAAGTTCTGTACTAGGACCACTTCTATTCAGTCTATATATGCTTCCTCTAGGGAACATTATTAAGAATCACTCCATTCATTTTCATTGCTATGCTGACGACACCCAATTATATTTATCAAGCCTCATGAAACCAATCAGTTAACTAAACTCCAAGCTAATGATATAAAATGTTGGATGACCTACAATTTTCTGATGTTAAATTCAGACAAAACTGAAGTTCTTGTAATTGGACCCAAACATATCAGAAACTCTCTTTCTGGCCTCCAGCTCCACCGTAAAGAATCTTGGAGTTGTTTTTGATCAGGATTTGGCCTTTAATGTCCACATAAAACAAATTTCGAGGACTGCATTCTTCCACTTACTCAACATTACCAAAATCAGACACATCATGTCTCAAGTGGATGCAGAAAAACTAGTCCATGCATTTGTAACTTCTAGGGTGGACTATTGTAACTCTTTGTTATCAGGCTGCTCCAATAAATCTCTGAGGACTTTGCAGCTAATTCAGAATGCTGCTGCACGTGTTCTGACAGGAACCAAGATCAGATCTCTCATCACATCTCTCCCATATTGGCTTCCTTGCACTGGCTACCTGTTAAATCTAGAATAGAATTTAAAATTCTTCTCCTTACATACAAAGCTCTTCATGATCAGGCATCATCATATCTAAAAGAACTCATAGTACCTTACTACCCCTCTAGACCACTGCGCTCTCAGAATGCTGGGTTCCTTGTGTTCCTATAGTTTCCAAAAGTAGATTGTGAGCCAGAGCTTTCAGTTATCAAGCTCCTCTTCTGTGGAACAAACTAAAATTCTGGGTTCGGGAGGCAGACACAGTCAACACTTTTAAAAGTAGACTTAATATGGAAGAATTATCCTATCTTTATTCAAGAGCGTGGATTTTCAGTTTGAGAGCAAGATTTCTCCTTTTCGTGCTCAGATTTATTCTCCTCGCACTCACATTTTATGCTCGCACTCAGATTTCTGCTCCTTTCTTTCAAAATGTGTGCTTGGACACAAATATTTCGCTTGCACTCAAATATATCCTGTGTGCGCTCAGATCTTATGTCTACGCGCTCAAACCTAAGTGTGCTCGCACTCAAAACGTCCTGTGCGCTCTCAAACTTTGTGCTCGCACTCAGAGCAACATGTCCTCTCAGGTTGAGGTGTCTGCTCAGACTGAAAGTTGCCCCTCCTGCGCTAATATTAGTGTGTTTCACCAGCTAATAGGGAGACAGCTAGAGTGTGGCTCAATCGTGTGTGTGTTCCTTCGCGTTTTTGAGCGCTCCGTAGGGGCGGGTATATGGCCTGTTAGTAAAACTGCTTCTCTCTTAAAATACACCAATTTACCATATTAGCCAGCTATTTGAGTCGTCACCTTTAAGGCGCCAGCTTATTTATGTATAATTAATCTTAAGTAATCCTAAAAAGAGTTATTGTAGTTTAGATTTTTTTCGGATTTCATATTAGCATTATATTATAAATACTCTTACTGGCACAACAGTGTCACAATAGTTTAATGGTTAAATATACTGCTACCTGTTATATTTCAAACTGTGGGACGCCGGTTCGCATCCTGGCCGCTGCACTTTAGCTGCATGTCATGTTATGATTTTAAATATAAATTAATAAATTACTGTTACAGTAGTGAAATTGTGTAACCAGCTGATTATCTTACTGAAACGTTTAACAAGAGATGATGGCTGAATAGGCTAGGCTACATGATTAAAAAGGTATAACGAAAAATACGCTATGATGATTTGAGGATAACATTAGTGCATTAGTTAGCCTATATATCGGTTAGGCTTTCACAAGAAGACTTTGAGCTGGATTCGGAGCGCAGCAGCCTGCTGACTGGGAGACGAGATGGATGGCATTTCTTAGTTCTTAGTTTATTTCTTAATGTTGCTACAGCTCAGAGCACACAGTTCATATAGTTTCAATATGCAACTTGTTTGTATGCTGGCAAGGATGTTGAAGTGACCAGATTTCCCGAATCTAAAACCGGGACACTCATGCGTGTGATCGAAATGCTTGTGCGTTTTTATGTGAACACGCGACTTGCCTACAGTAATCATTGTGACACTTGTACTTCTTGTACATCATGCTCTGAGCTGTAGCAACATTAAGAAATGAACTTACTTGAGGTCTTTGGCCATTCATCGTCTCTCACTCAGCAGGCTGCTGCGCTCCGAATCCCGCTCAAAGTCTTCTTGTGAAAGTCTAACCGATATATTACCAAAAGACTAACCAATATATAGATTTAAAAAGGCTGAGATCAGTACTAGCGCGAAAATTCCACAGTCTGGGAGCAGCGACGGCAAAAGAACGATCGCCCTATTGTTTAAATCTCGACCTAGGCACCTCTAACAAAACCTGACCCGAGGAGCGCAGGGCTCTGCCACAATTGCGAAAAGTTAAAATCTCTGACAGGTAAGAGGGGGCCGAGCCATTAATGGCGTTAAAAACAAACGACATAAGTTTAAAATCAATTCTGAAAGAGACTGGAAACCAGTGGAGTGACGATGATATGGCGCTATATATATATATATTTTTTGGCTTTTTTGCTTTATTAGATAGAGACAGCTGGTGAAAGGAAATGTGGGGAGAGAGATGGGGAATGGCAAGGGCCGCACAGGTCAGGATTCAAACCTGGGTCCCGCAGCGAGACTTCGCATATGGGGCGGCTGCTCTATCAACCGAGCTACACACTGCCCTGATATAGCACTACATAAATAAAATTGAATTGAATGGACTGAACAGGTCTATACTGTACTCTATAATATTATTTACAAAGGACAACAATTTGCTCATGGTGTTTGCTCGCCATGAGCAAACACTTGGTGACAGTGGCGAGGAAAAACTTTTAACAGGCAGAAACCTCGGGCAGAATCAAGCTCTCT
Organism: Nibea albiflora; assembly: GCA_014281875.1. Taxonomy (NCBI): domain Eukaryota; kingdom Metazoa; phylum Chordata; class Actinopteri; family Sciaenidae; genus Nibea; species Nibea albiflora. The sequence goes on from CM024792.1 coordinate 268,129, forward strand.
GGTGGTCATCTGCACCGGTAGATGTAAGACAAAGTGTAGGGTTCTGCAAGACAAAGTCTATGTAGTTCTGGACGGAGCACATAACTGTTTTTTTTTTTTTTAATCTCTCTACAGAGCCTACAGCTGTAGTTATATTCTAGTGGAGGTGCACAACATGTACTTCACATTGGGGCGGCTGAGGCTTGGAGGTAGAGCGGATTGTCAACTAATCAGATGATCGGCGGTTCGATCCCCTCCAGAGTGTGTGAATGTGTATGAATGATTAGCTCCTCAAACTGATGAGCGGTTGGCACCTTGCATGGCAGCCAGTGTCATCAGTGTATGAATGTGTGTGAATGGGTGAATGAGATATGTACTGTAAAAGTGCTTTGAGTGGTCGGAAGACTCGAAAGGCGCTATATAAATACAGTCCATTTACATTATATTTAAAGGAAATGCAAAGCCACATTATACATAAAGCTTCACACTATATAAACAAAATCTGGAGATTCCTGTCTCGTCAGATCAGCTGCATACCTTCCACAGTACAGTAATTTTCACTGTGGACTTATCGTCTAGTGTCACTGGACTGCCAAGGTGCAAATGCAATCAGCAGCTAAATGATGGCTTTGCCATGGCAACGCACCAGCTCTCTGGGTCTCATACAATATGCCAGGGCTCATTTCCATGACAACATGATCAAAAATCTCACCCACAAACACAGAGCTACTTCAACTTCAATTCTCAAACCTGCCTGCTGTCCCTAACTGCCTCTGTGCTGTTTAACTAACTGAAACTAGAGAATGTTTATGCTAATGACAACCCCTTGTATACACACACACACACACACAAACACAACAAAAGCCCAGCTTAAGTTACATGCCTCCCACCCAGATCCCCTACCACCCCTCAAGCCTAAAGCACACACACTCAGCATGTAACGTGTGTTACCTGGCCGGCATTGGCATTGATACAGTCAGTAAAGGCACTCCTCCTGGAGAAGAACATAAGGAGCTGCTGCCAGCGAGAGGAGGACGTGGAAGGGGAGGATGAGGCGGGAGACGAGGTGGAGGGGGAGGATGTGTGGGGAGGTGCCAGCTCCTCCGAGGAGCCCCGCTTGGGTCCCAGCTTCTGTTTGACTCCTAGCCCCGCCCCTTGAACCCCAGACGTCCCGCCTACCCTTGCACTGCGGGGGTACAAGGTGTTGTTGCCGAAAATATAGTTCATTGTCTTTGCTTTCTGCGCTTCCCTTAGACAGACAAGGAGTTCATGTTGTAGCGCTTCTCCACTGTTTCATCTCAAGTTTCTCTCCTCTGTCGCTCCGCTCTCTCTTTCTTTCTCTCAAGCTCTCAGGGTGTTGCTGTCAAATAAAGTCCAAAATTCCTTCTGTTCTGTCACCAGTTTCTACTGAAGATTATGTTGCTATTGATGACATTTCCATTTCCTCTTTATTATTATTACCTTTTTTTAATTTTCCCTTTTCTCTCCCTTAGGAGTCAGAAAGCAGCTGGCAGACGGAGAGATGAGGAGGAGGAGGGAGCTGGAGGAGTTGGAGGAGGAGGTAGAAAGTGCAGGGCAGGTAGACAGAGACCTCTTAGAGTTGGAGTTGGTGCATCCATCTACCCATCAATCCATCTGTCCGTGTGTTGGTTGTCCATCCATTTGCCTTTCATCCCATCTTCTTTCTAGCCAGGGGAAATGTCCAGCATCTTCATCTCTGTTAGTCCACAGTGTCCTCTCTTCAATGCCTTCCTTTCTTTCTTCTCTTCAGAGAGAAGACAGGGTGAGAGGGGAGCGTGGGCCAGGCAACGACAGGATATGAGGATTGATTATTTAAGGGACTTCACTCTTTCTCTCTGTCTTTCTCCACCCCACCTCTTCCTCCCTCGCTCCCTTCTCCTCTCTAGTCCAAGGAGATGACCAGTCAATCTCCCCCTCTGTCACTGCGTTATCTCTCATTAAATATGGAAGGAAGAAGGGAGGGAGAGATGTGTGGCTGGACGGATGAAAGGAGGGAAGTGGAAAGATGCAGGCGAGGAGGAGAGCATCTGAAGTAGGTGGATGGTTGGAAGAATCACTCTGCAACTCTTCTGTTTCTCCTCCCCTCCCTCCTACATCTGTGATGTCGCTCCAAGTCTCACTCTCTCTTGTCGTTTCTCTCACTCAGTACAGTACATTATTCAGTCTCTCTCTTTCTCTCCCTCTCTGTTTTCAACCTACCCCACACCTACCTTCTCCCTCTCTCTCTCTCTCTCTCTCTCTCTCTCTCTCTCTCTCTCTCTCTGCCTGTCTTTCAGCAAATTGTCTTTTCCAGTCTTTTATTGGAGCTGCAACCCGACGCCTCTCTCCCTATAACTGTCAGATATCATTACTGGTACAAGCCACGCCCCTACATCCCAGCCAGCCAATGACATAACAGATCCCCCCGCCCTCACTCCAAATACACACGTACACAATATCACGCACGCATGCACACACAATGTGCAATGATGTTGCAGGTCGAGGACAAGATAGAAAAAAGTGGAACGTTACAGAAGTAGAAACTGTATGCTCGAGGTGGCGAGACAGATAACGAGATGTGTTTTTGCATGTTTGTGTGCATGTAGGTGTACTGAAGTGCATGTGTCTGTGTTTGTGTGTTGGAGAGAGAGAGGGAGAGAGAGAGAAAGAGAGAGAAGCAAGAGTAATATAAGAGAGAGAGACATTCACCCAGTTTCACCCAGTAACAGCAATTCACACTGAAGCACAGTACCAACAGGTACCCTTCTAATGTGTGTGTGTGTGTGTGTGTATGAATCAAGGCACATGCATGCATCAGCTGATAGGTATGCTGTTTACACATGCTTGCATATGTGTGTGTTTGTGCAGGAGAGAGATCTTCTCCCGAGGCTGTTTCTAGACACTGCAGCACCCAGCTCTCCCACACACTCTCACTAACTCTCTCTTTCATACACACACACCCACACGCACAAACACACGCGCGCACGCATACACACGCACACACACACACAGTGCATGCACATGCATAGAGCACGACTCCAGAATGGAAAACAACAGGCTGTTGCTGGGCACTGACTTGGATAAAAGAAAAGAGAAGACAGGAGAGAGGAGAGAAGAAAGTACACAAACTGGCTAGCAAGTGTCCTCACAGCATCCCACAAGCATGGCATACAGGCCTAGAGGCGTTAGCATGCACTTAATTAGCTGGCATGTTTGGGCCAAAGGCAAGCAAAGTCATTGAGCAGGCAGGCTGGCAGCTATCCTTATCAGGAGGGCAGTTACTGGCTCACTACCACAAATTAAACTGAGCTATCTCCAGCTGTATCCCCTCGTGTCTGACGTGTACAGTTAGCCTACACAGCTATTGTAGCCTCCCAGAGGATTAGCCACAGGTGGAGCAAGACCCCTGTCACAGGATCTTCCTGTGTTTCCTTGGGAACTGTATCTATGGCAACAGCTTTTTTGTGTCCTGAAATACACCTGGTATTGGCTGACTAATGTGTTGTTTTTTCTTAAGATCTGAATAGATGTCAGTGAGATTTTTAATGCTTTTTTTCTTTTAACTTAACATGAAGAAATCTGCCTCATATGTGGCAGGAAAACAGAGTGGGTGAGAGAGATTTTCAGAGCAATAACTACCACTTAACAGTTTGAATATAAAATAGATGTAAACTGGCCAAGCTGCTACAAGACGACAGAGGCTACAGATAATGACAGTCCTAATTCATGAAGTTGATTAGAAACAATAAATTTGACCTTATGTCCACAATGCAAGAAAGTCAGTCTAGAAGGCCTGGCTTATGTAAAGGCAACGAACAAGCCTGCTGGCTGAAGAAAGACGACTGCGACTGACAGACTTCACTGTTCACTTCACTATTTGAAGCAAATTGTATCTCATTGGGACTGATGCTATCACAACATGGCAGTATATTGTTGTTGTGATACAAACCATTCAACAATTCACACATTACTATTAATTTAAAGCAGCAATGAGATTAAGCAAATAAAGCTACTCTAGTGGCTCTATGAGGATGTACTGTATAGCAGTTAAATGACATAGCTTTTAGAAGGCAGATTTGTTTTTAGAGCCAACACATAGACAATCAGTGTACTAGTACTTGAAATTGGACTGTATTTTCACTCGGTCTCATCTAAGTCTCACACAGAGGATTCTGGAATTTATTTCAAAACCAAGACAACACATCTGCAGGGATATAACATATTGCCTGTGCATTTTATGATTTTTTGTTAACTGTCTGGGAGGAAACATCAGTCAAATCTTCTGGAAGTTTGGATTCCTAATAGGAATGCACCGTTGGCCTCAGAGCACTCTGAATCGTGAATGGTCGCTATCATTACCGTTACGCCACGCAAGTGACCCAGACGTCACTCAGAGAATCATTTCTCAAAATAAAAGGTTATTCAAAACAAAAGATTGTCCATATTCAGATAATACATAAAACGGAAATAAGTAATTATTTCTTGTGGTACCAATTGATCGACGGACCGGGGGTTGGGGACCACTGGTGTAGGTGAACAGCACCAGTGGCAGTCGTTGTTAACCTGAGCCTTGATTGATCCGGTATGGAAGTCCCAGTCCGGTATGGAAGTCCTGATCCGGTATGGAAGCCCGATTCACATGTTTGATTTGACAAAAAGTTTTATGTCTGATGCCCTTCCTCCTGAATCCTCTCTATTCAGGCTTGGGACTGGCACAATAAGGCCCTGTTTACACGTACACAGGTATTTTTATAGACATTTCCCTTTATCTTTTACACGCAAACGGTGAATTCGCCTCTGAAAACAAATCTTTCTAAAAACTGCGGCTAGAGTGGAGATTCTGGAAAACTACGGTTTTGCGTTTGCGTGTAAATTGAGATAAACAAAGTTTTAGACAGTGAGACCAATGTTTACCTGTTGCTATGACAATGATCAGGGAAGCATCCAGAGTAGCAGTCGCATTTCTTCTGGTGCAAACACTTTTCATGTGTTGGCATTTACATACACAGCTGATGTATCATGTCGATGACCAGAAACGAATGAGGGTTCGGAGGTCAGCAATTTTGCCACTTCTCCCACCTATTCGACCCAGTCCCAGTCACCATCACCGCCAACATCGCTGGTTTGGTCGCTGGTTTCGCTGGGTCTGACTAGGGCGGACTGCTGTCTGGTGGGATAATTTTGAAAATGAAGTGGTTGTCCTGGAGGAGTGGCGTGAAAATTTTAGAATGTCACGGTCATCACTGTTGGTACTCTCCAACTTGCTGTGTCCTTACATCGAGGGCGAGATGACCGTCAGGCGTATTTATGCGGGCTGATGTAATCGACATCAAATGACATAAACTTTTTTGAAAATGATGCTGTGTGCATGATGTTATTTTGGAAAACGGAGGGAGGGAAATGTTCATTTCTCAACATACCCGGCTACGTGTAAACATAGCCTAAGTCACTGGCTTGTGCCCCCTTGTGGCTACATCATGGTGTATGTGATTCTAAATATGCTTCTACATGTGTAAATATGCTATGTAGTTACTTAGTTTTGCTTTTGTCTGTTCTTACGACCAGCAGTTTGCACGGGGTATTTTATTTTGAAAATCCCCCACATTCTCTTTGCTTTTTCTGTGTCTGGCTTCCGCCCGCTCGAGGTGCTCTGTGTAGATTGATGTGTGACGTCAAGCATCAAAAATAGAACAGACGCGTATTCCCAGTTTGAGAAAGATCCACGTTATGCAGTTTGCAATACATGTAACAAACATCGGCATTGGCCATCAGCCAAGTTGTTATTTTAAACATTGGTATCGGCCCAGAATTTCACAATCGGTGCATCCCTAATTCCTGAGCCACAGACTACTTAAAGGAGATGCTTAATGAGGTGACTCAATGTAGCAGCCATGCTTCACCACAGAGTTTTCGTGACTATTAGCTGCCTGAGTCAGCTACATACTATGTGGTTATGGTTATCACTCAATTCAGGCTGCTTGCTTCGAAGGACGCAGCCTTCGCGGCCTTTGTGGCCATTGTATGTTTCCCGGCACTGAACAGCGGTGCGCAAAGGATCTTGGGATATGTGAGGCCGCGAGGGATAGTTGCGGTGCATCCTCGAAAAAGGGGGAAAAGAAGGCGGCATTTGAAGACGTACTTCGAAGGATGCAGCCACTGAATTGAGACACAGCCCCGGTCTCAACCCCTCAAGGTCTTGGTCTTGGCCTGGTCTCAATACACTCTGTTCTTGGTCTTGACTTGGTCTTAGTTTAGGTGGTTTTGACTACAGCATAGTATATATAATCTTATTGTACAGATACATGCATCTCAGCTCTAAGAAACATGCTCACAATAACAACACTAACATGATGATGTTCAGTGAAATAACACTGTCTCAATTCTGTTAATTCAATCCACACTTGCAGTGCTGAGTACATAAGTGCATTCACAATTATGGCAAAAGGCATGAAAGATGGTGCACTCATCATGGTGTGTGGAACGCTGGACACCTCGTCTTCAAATGAATGGTAATTATCACACTATGCCAGGATGTACACCATATTATGTATGTGTACTAACTGAAGTATTCAAAGTGAGTGCAACATGGTCACTGCGTAAGTATGCTAACATTTGTTAATTAGCACAAAACACAAAGTTCACCTGCAGTTGTTGGGACCGTCATTAATTGTGCAGGTGTTTGTTCATAAACCAAAGTATCTGAAACATGAAACTGATACTGCGAGGTGAAAAAACAGCACTAATGCAACCTGAGCGTCTTGCAGCTTCCGCAGTCAGTAAGGACAGAGCAATACATCAGTCATGTTGCCCACAGTGTGAACGCAAATCACAAAGTATTACAACTGGAGCCATATCATTAGCATCTGCCAGTCACCCTCCACAGTGAGTGTGTCTGCTGCTAGCCACCATAACAAAACGTACAATACACAGACATGTCAGCTGACACAGCAACAATTCGCCGACACACTGGCCACATCATTACCAAACCTGCCTTCATAAGCCGCTCTCTCTCTCTCTTTCACTTTTTCTTTCTCTCTGTCTCTCTCTGTCTCTCTCTCTCCAGTCAAATGTCAGCCAGTGAATGCCAGCTCTATTAATATTTCAGGACCAATTAAATAAAAGCACACATCATACATGTTTAATGTCCAACTGCTGGGAGAGCCAACTTTTGCCTCCCATCCTCTACAGGTAGGCTCGATCGGCTAGTGACAGACAGACACACACACATAGCCTAGCATACAAATGATGTCTTTAAAAAAAAAAAATTGCCATTTGTTCCTGGCATGGTGTTTAGCTCAGTTGGTAGAGCAGCCGCCCCATGTACAAAGGCTCAGTCCTTGCTGTGGAAGCAAAGGGTTCAAATCCGACCTGTGGCTCTTTCCTGCATGTCATCCCCATCTCTTTCTCTCTCCCCACATCCCTGTCACCCTTCAGCTGTCTCTGTCAAAATAAAGCTTGAAAAGGCCAAAACAATAATCTGATTTGCTCCTGGTCCTGCCCGGGCTCTGGTCTCACCACAAACTGACCCACAACTGTTTCTGGGTCACAGCCCAACAGTCTGTAGACAGCATGATCCAGTTGGCACAGTAACCTAGTAACAATGCAGTTATGTATGTTTGGCCATAATAAGGACTTCACATTTCATTCCTACTGAGCAGTGACAGTATGTAAACATAGTTTATAACTGACACATATTTGATGATCAACCTTCACATGATGTACTCTGTCTCTCTGTGTTAACTTACTATCAATGAAGCAATTAAAATTGTAATAACTATCAGCTGTGTACCACAAAGTGATGCTTGTGCACCTGGCAAGCAACAGTGAAGCACTGGAAAGCAGACGCCATGTCAGTCTATACTGCGGTCTCATCCAGTGGTTTCTAGTCATTTTGGCACTTCCCCAGCCCTTCCATTAGATCTCCTTCAGATTCTGGTAAGGACCATTTTGAAGAGCTACACCACCACCCCTGGTAAATACTGGGGATACAGAGAAATAGACATAAATCACTGCTGAGCAAGCAAAGCACTAGCTCAAGCAAAAGGAGAATCCCAAAAGGCCAGGACAAAGATGAAACCTCTCACATCATGTTTGGGGGTGTGCTGGGTGTTTTTCCTGGCTATAAAGTGCAGGTTATTCTTTGCACTTGTGATAAAGCAGTTACAATCAATACTTTTGTAATTGAAATGATCATATTACTTGTGGAATGTGAAGGGGATGATGAAACCTTGGAGACTTATCATCTAACTCTGAAGCTCCATTCAGCTCTGCAGAGCTTTTTAGCATCTTTCCAATCATTGTTTACCTCTTTAGCCACAATTTTATTGTTTTTAAGTTCTACAAGTCCACTGTACTCTACCTGCTTAGTACCAAACAGCACACAGACACAGTTAGCAACTAGCTGGTGAATACAGTGGAGCATTTTGCAGCTGAAGAGCCAGATATTTCCCTCAGGAGCTGATGGAGATCAAAATAGCAAAAAGGAGAGTGAATAATAGAATTAATGCAGCCAGCTGTGGCCAGAAACACAACTCTGAAATCTAATGCTGCTCTGTATCTGTTCAGTGTGTAGCTAATCATATCAAATAAAAAGACGATAATGTGAAAGTGATGAAAATATTAGATTTAACCCTGTGAAATTAAATTTTTCTCTAAAGAGAACAGGAACAGCACAAACAATACCCATAACATGTCTTAACTGTTAGTAACTATTAGTATCAACATATTTCAATATTTGTTTTATTTAGAGCAGAAATACTAAACACTTAGTATTGTAATACAAATTGGAACATTTACAATAGCTACATATTTCGCACTGCTTTAGAGGAAGGTTGATTGTCTTTTCCGTTCAGATGGTATTCCTGATTCAGTTAGTTTGAACCAAAGCTTCTCAGTTCTGTTTTATTAAATAATAAAAGTAAGGTTCAAGTCTGTCATGTCAAACCACATCTCCAAGTGTTGAAAATAGGAATTGTTGTGCAGCAGTTGTTTTGATTTCCTCTTTCTGCTGTGAGCCACGTGGCTTTCCTCTTTGACATTACAGTAAGTGCAGTGTAAGTCTTACTGACTCCTAATTTCTATTACTGTATCAACAGGAGGGAAAAGAGATTCATTTGGGAGGAGTGATTTTGGCTGTCTGACAGCTTGATTAACATTCAGCAACAAATCTGCTCTCTGTCTCTGAGTCTGTCTGCCTGTAATTCTCTCTTCATCCCATCTCTTGCCGCCCTGGCTCTCTCAGTCTTTCCTTCCTTCCTAATTATCTGCATTACCTTAATCACTAAGAGCCACTAAAGTCTCTGCATGGCCTATGTGTGTCTTGCTGTTTGTGTGTTATAGAAAGACGAGCAAGTGACTTTTCACCATTTCTGCAGGAGAAGTTCATTTCATTAGTGGAGTCAGTTACTGTGTTGCAGCGAAGGCTGCATTTCTTCTTCGCGCTACCAAAACCGTCCAACATGTTTGTCAGTACTGATCAATGTTTCATTCATTGAGCCTTTTTACGAGCAACAGTGAGTCATTTATTTCCATGAGGCTTGCTATAAAACACTTTGATATATTCAGTTCAGTCACAACTTGATTTGAGCAGGCAGCACACACAGCATGGCATGGTTATTCCTCTGTCTCTACTGCCCCCTGCAGCTTACAAACCACAATTACACCTAAACTAATACAATCAAATGAGGGTGAAGAGTCTCAATTCTTCTCGTAAACATAAGCAAGATCTCAAAATAAATTCTTTCTGAGGCTTTTTAGGGGCAGAGGGAATCATCACATCCATGTTGGACCATGTGTACAGAGCAAAAAGACACAAACTGTCACATCAGCAATCACAGCACCAGCATGCTCTGTGTCAACATGGTCCAAAGAACCAAAACCAGAAAATACACAAGTTCTTTGGTTCTGGCTTCAGGAGATGAGTGCAATGAAGTTATTCATGTTTATTTATTTAGCTAAAAGCAAAGATGGAGCACGCTGTAAAACGGCTCGCTTAAAGAAGCAGCATGTAGGATTCTTTAAAAGGCACCAAAATTAGCAAATCGTTGTAAAATGAATCATGCCACAAGGTATAATTAGCATAAACAAAGATTGCAGATATACCTTGTCTAACACTGATTTTCTAAATAAAACCATGAAGCTTCTTTAAGAGGACATTAAACGTCTCCTTTCCCTCCCCTCGAGTTGTGTCTCCTTTTTCTAAGAATATAAAAATGTTCTGCTTCCATCCATTGCACCATCTGCCACCGAGACCTCTGGCACTTCTGCAGAAGAGGAGTGTCCTATTAAGGTTGCCTGACTTATTAACAATTTATTGACATTCAAATGCTACATGGAAGACTTTCAAATGTTTCCGTGAAGTGTGGAGGCATCACATCTGTGAATTTCACAACATTTCTCACAAAACACACAAATAATTAAAAAAACAACTGCATGATCATAGAAGCTGAACATCAGTGGCGAGAAACAACATCATGCCACAAATCAGTCACAAACAAAGCTATGACGCATGCGACGAGCTCACAGGTGGGGTTACCTGGTAGTAAGCGTGGCTTTGTGAATAGAGGGAGGAGAAAGGCGGGGCTGGTACTTCATTCAGTCTCTCTCCCTCTGGTTGAGGCCACACCTCGTCGTCAAAGGGAACCTCAGGTGATTCTACCTACGATGTACAGACAGAGCTCAGCAACATACTGACCAGCACTGCCCTACAAAGGCACACTCCTCATTAAAGTGTCCAACAGCTATGCAGGTTGTAAAACATTTATTTTATGTACTCATAGGCTAAAAACTGGGATAAAATACTGTGGTCTTTTTTTGGAAAATCCAAAAGTGGCAAGTCAGTGTTCTTTAGTTTATCTGTATCTACTGTCTTTTTTATATACGTGTGTGTGTGTGTGTGTGGGTCTGTGTGGTATAACATGACTTTTTCCTATATATTTCTTACTTATCATCAACCTTGTATATGAGCTACTTTAACAGATGGATTTCCCCAGTGTGGGGTCATATCATCTGTAAATTAACTTGAGCTACAGCTAGCTGTGAAGTAAGTAAAATGAAGTAGCTGGAGTGCAGTCACTGTTCTTTGGTTTCGTCAGAAATGTACATGTTCAAATATTTTTTTCCCAATTGCACATCCCAGATATCATGGCAACATTGATTCAATGTGGAAATTCCATCAGAGTCATCATTTTTGTTCAGGTTGAATATTCAAGGCAATATAACACTGAATCAATGCTGATAATTATTTGCTTTTTCAATGTTGAGAAGAGAAACATTGATTTAATGCTGATTCAGTGTTGATTCAATATTGGTCTGCTATCTGGGGATGGGTTTAAATAATGTTAATTCAATGTTGCATCAATGATAAATGAACAGCGATTGATTTTAAGTTGAACTAACATTGATTTTATGTCTGTCTGGATCTATTTTTCATCATTGAAATAACTTTTATTATTTCAGGGAGCAAACCTGAGGAGAAATCAATGTTATATTTCAATGTTGAGCAACATTGATTCAATGACAGTTTCATTGATGTTGGTCTACTATCTGGGATTTCTATGGAATAATATTTGTAATATGGTAAGGTATACGGTATTGTCAGGTTTAGAAAATGTCAGTTTGGTTTTCACAAAATTTTCACCAAATATATGTTTTTTTGGCCTTAAGAACAGAAAAAGAAGATGTACATGTACACTACTTTAATTATATACATATATATGTGTATGGTAGATCACATATACATGATAGATCACAAGACAAGGTTTTATTGGTGCAGAAGTATGTAATGAAAAATAAAATGGAAGTGTGTGTATGTGTGTTTGTGTGTGAGAGAAAGTGAACGAGAGGAAGAGAAGGGAACATATACATGGGGAGAGCAAGGTGGCAGGCCCATCTGTCATACAGAAACAGCCAGATCCATCACCTGTGGTCACACACACACACACACACACACACACACACACACACACACACACACACACACAATTTGGGAAGGAGGAGTTCTTAAAATAACCCGTCCGTCCGTCCGTCCGTCTTCTTCCGCTTATCCGAGGACTGGTCGCGGGGGCAGCAGCTTCAGCAGGGAGACCCAGACTTCTCTCTCCCCAGCCACTTCGTCTAGCTCTCCCAGGGGGACCCCAAGGCGTTCCCAGGCCAGCCGAGAGACATAGTCCCTCCAGTGTGTCCTGGGTCTTCCCCGGGGCCGCCTCCCGGAGGGACGTGCCCGGAACACCTCACCAGGGAGGCGTCCAGGAGGCATCCTCACTAGATGCCCGAGCCACCTCAACTGGCTCCTCTCGATGCGGAGGAGCAGCGGTTCTACTCCGAGCTCCTCGCGGATGGCCGAGCTTCTCACCCTATCTCTAAGGGAGAGCCCAGCCACTCCACGAAGGAAACTCATTTCGGCCGCTTGTATCCGCGATCTCATTCTTTCGGTCACTACCCAAAGCTCGTGACCATAGGTGAGGGTAGGAACGTAGATTGACCGGTAAATCGAGAATCCCTCTTCACCACGACGGACCGGCGCAGAGTCCGCATCACTGCAGAAGCTGCACCGATCCGCCTGTCAATCTCCCGTTCCGTCCTTCCCTCACTCGTGAACAAGACCCCGAGATACTTGAACTCCTCCACTTGAGGCAGGATCTCAACCCCGACCTGGAGACTGCACTCCACCCTTTTCCGGCTGGGAACCATGGCCTCAGATTTAGAGGTGCTGATTCTCATCCCAGCCGCTTCACATTCGGCTGCGAACCGCTCCAGAGAGAGCTGAAGGTCACGATCCGATGAAGCCAACAGGACCAGGTCATCCGCAAAAAGCAGCGACCCAATCCTGAGGCCACCGAATCGTAGCCCCTCAACGCCCTGACTGCGCCTAGAAATTCTGTCCATAAAGGTTATGAACAGAATCGGTGACAAAGGGCAGCCCTGGCGGTGTCCAACTCTCACAGGAAACAAGTCCGACTTACTGCCGGCGATGCGAACCAGGCTCTGACACCGAGAGTACAGGGACCGGACACCCCGTATTAACGGGTCCGGGACCCCATACTCCCGGAGCACCCCCCACAGGGTTTCCCGGGGGACACGGTCGAATGCCTTCTCCAAGTCCACAAAGCACATGTAGACTGGTTGGGCAAACTCCCATGCACCCTCCAGGACCGTGCTGAGGCTATAGAGCTGGTCCACAGTTCCACGACCAGGACGAAAACCACACTGCTCCTCCTGGATCCGAGGTTCGACAATCTTGCGGACCCTCCTCTCCAGGACCCCTGAAAAGACCTTCCCAGGAAGGCTGAGAAGTGTGATCCCCCTATAGTTGGAACACACCCTCCGGTCCCCCTTTTTGAAGAGGGGAACCACCACCCCGGTCTGCCAGTCCAGAGGCACTGTCCCCGATGTCCACGCAATGTTGCAGAGACGTGTCAACCAAGACAGCCCCACAACATCCAAAGCTTTGAGGAACTCCGGGCGGATCTCATCCACCCCCGGGGCCCTGCCACCGAGGAGCTTTTTGACTACCTCGGCGACTTCGGCCCCAGAGATTGGAGAGCCCACCACAGGGTCCCTAGACTCCGCTTCCTCAGTGGAAGACGTGCTGGTGGGATTGAGGAGGTCTTCGAAGTATTCCTTCCACCGACCCAGGACATCCCCAGTCGAGGTCAGCAGCACCCCGCCCCCACTGAACACAGTGTTGACAATGCACTGCTTCCCCCGCCTGAGCCTCCGGATGGTGGTCCAGAACCTCCTCGAAGCCGTTCGAAAGTCCTTCTCCATGGCCTCACCAAACTCCTCCCACGCCCGAGTCTTTGCCTCTGCAACCGCAGAAGCTGCGTTCCGTTTGGCATGTCAATACCCGTCAGCTGCTTCAGGGGTCCCACAGGCCAAAAAGGTTCTGTAGGCCTCCTTCTTCAGCTTGACGGCATCCCTAACCACCGGTGTCCACCAGCGGGTTCGGGGGTTGCCGCCGCGACAGGCACCGACCACCTTGCGGCCACAGCTCCGGTTGGCTGCCTCGACAATGGAGGCACGGAACAAGGTCCATTCGGACTCAATGTCCCCCACATCCCCCGGGACATGAGTGAAGCTCTCCCGGAGGTGAGAGTTGAAACTCTTTCTGACAGGGGATTCAGCCAGACGTTCCCAGCAAACCCGCACAGAACGTTTGGGTCTGCCAGGTCTGACCGCCGTCCTCCCCCACCATCGGAGCCAACTCACCACCAGGTGGTGATCAGTTGACAGCTCCGCCCCTCTCTTCACCCGAGTGTCCAAAACACATGGCCGCAAATCCGACGACACAACCATAAAGTCGATCATCGAACTACGGCCGAGGGTGTCCTGGTGCCACGTGCACATATGGACACCCTTGTGTTTGAACATGGTGTTCATTATGGACAATCCATGGCGAGCACAGAAGTCCAACAACAGAACACCACTTGGGTTCAGGTCAGGGGGGCCGTTCCTCCCAATCACGCCACTCCAGGTCTCACTGTCGCTGCCCACGTGAGCATTGAAGTCCCCCAGGAGGACGAGGGAATCCCCAGAGGGAGCACTCTCCAGTACCCCCTCCAAGGTCTCCAAAAAGGGTGGGTACTCTGAACTGCTGTTCAGTGCGTAGGCACAGACAACAGTCAGGACCCGTCCCCCCACCCGAAGGCGAAGGGAGGCTACCCTCTCATCCACTGGGGTAAACCCCAATGTACAGGCGCCAAGCCGGGGGGAAAAAAGCATTCCCACCCCCGCTCTGCGCCTCTCACCGGGGGCAACTCCAGAGTGGCAGAGCGTCCAACCCCTCTCGAGGAAACTGGTTCCGGAGCCCAAACTGTGCGTAGAGGTGAGCGCGACTATATCTAGCCGGTACCTCTCAACCTCGCGCACCAGCTCAGGTTCCTTCCCCGCCAGAGAGGTGACCCAGAGCCAGCTTCTGCAGCCGGGGGTCAGACCGCCAAGGTCCCCGCCTCCGACTGCCGCCCATCTCTCTGCGCACCCGCCCCCCGAGATCCCTCCCACAGGTGGTGGGCCCATGGGAAGGGGGGCCCATGTCACCCTTTCGGGCTGTGCCCGGCCGGGCCCCATGGGTCAAGGCCCGACCACCAGGCGCTCGCCGGCGAGCCCTTCCCCCAGGCCTGGCTCCAGGGGGGGGCCCCGGTAACCCACGTCCGGGCAAGGGAGACCTGACTCCTTTGTTTTTTCTCTTCATCGGGGGGGCGAATGAAATAACCCGAATACCCAAATATACTGACACAAGAGCCCCTCCACACTTAAATGTTTAATGACTGTGTAACCCACTGGGAAATTAGGTGTTACTTAAACACAAATGAATTCCTTTTAACAACAGTTTATGTATTTTCTTGCCTTTTATTGCCATGTTTGCTATTTCCTATTTAAGTCATTAGTTTATCTTAGCTCAGATGTCTTATTTTCAGTCAGTAAGCAAAAAACCTGATAACAAATACGTGATTGGTTCAGGAGGAATGATTAATTCCTATTGGTGTAAAATGAGCTAAGTCCAGACTTTTTATTCAGGTTAGAGAGGAGAATGAAAACGGAAATCGCGAATTAAACTTCTGACAAAAATCTGACATAGAAGAAGAAAAAAATATTTCAACGAGCAAGAGTTGGAGAAACCTTGATGACATCTGTTCATTGTGTATGCTTTTATTTTCTCTGTGAGTTTTGAGTATAATACACATGCTGCACAAGGCCACATTAGCAGAACTTTACACTGCTCAGTGGCTAAACACTAGCCACTGAGCAGTGTAAAGTTCTAGTATCAAGTATTTTTGTTTAATTGCAGAGCTAAATAAGTTGCGTAATTTATGTATGGATATATGTATTATTTACGTTTGTGGGTAAAGTAAGCAATTATCCAGCTAATGTTATAGGCTATGAAACTTGACCGTGAATTACTCCCGTTGGTGTGTATGACCACAAGGTGTCAGTATCGTGATTAGGAATCTATATTCCTTACATGCATTATTCAAATGCAGTGAGCATTTCATGTTAAACTGTGACTGGTTTTCATAATCATCTACAATTTCAGTTATTTTACATTTGCTTATGGCCATTAAATAAGTTGACATTTCATATGTTAACATGGCAGTACAACGATTATCCTAAATTCATGGATTAAATATTGAAGGTTGTATTAAAATTGATTTTGATAAAGTTAGAGCTGTACAGTTGAGCAAAGTGAAACAGATTTGCATATGTTTATAAGCCGTGTTATACTACACAGGCTAGGTTTTTGGACACCTCTGGATTCTGGATCCTGGATTGGACTTGATTGTCTCCCTGACGAGGGGGATGGCGAGCCACCCGTGTTGAGTACCTGGATTGAGGAAGCCTATGATCTATTCAACTGCCCTGCTATCAGCGCGGTAGGGTTGTGGAACATTATTTCAGGACGACTGAGCTGAACTAAACTTTTCTTTTTTTGGTGCACCAAATTCAAAAGACTTTGAGAAATTGAGTAAAGACCGGTCTGCTGTTGTGAAATGTTATAGACTTATGTAAATACAATCATTTTGTTACAACTTAACTTTGTGTCCTGGTTACTCATGGTGGTGTCCAATTCAATTCATTACCCCTCCCTGCGAATCTAGATTAAACTGGTCCAGTGTGCACTTATCTTTTAGGTGGGTTACAGATGGAAAGGTGGCATCTAACCACAAGGTGGAGCTACACAACAACATATCCTTCTGCACAGTGACAAACTTGTGAACTTGAGGTGACGGACAGCTGAGTCAGTCAGACAAATCCAATGACAATGTATAATGACTTGTAACTGACGCACCGTTAATACAGACTCCTCAGCTACGACCGCCTGCAGCACGCAGTTGTAATTTATCCAAACACACACTCACACACACTCATACATGCTCAAACACATACACAGTACTACTGACAACACACGAGTTGATTGAATGAAATTATACACTAAGTGATAATCTACATGAAAGGGGGGATGATAGGAAGAAGAAATCACAAGAGACATCATGTAAAGCCTCTTGTGGCTTAAGGCTTGAAAAAAAGGTTTTGCTTGAGAATGCCAGAAAATCCAGATGAAAAACTAACAGCCCTTTGATCACCTTCTTTACTGCCATGTAACCAATGTGGTGGTAAGTAATATGATATTCTTAATTTACTTAATCTGATAATATTGGCCTGCTTCTGTTAGATGCCACAAATAAAAGACCATAACTGTCATTTAAAAGACAGCAATATAACCTTCAAGTCAGGAAACACGGGAACACAAAACATAAATTAAACATCATGGAGCATAATGAAGTTTGTGTCTTTGTGTCTATTTGCATGTGCAGCTGGGAAACAAGTGTGTGTGGTCAGAGGGGTGCTCGTACATTGATGTGAGTCCTAATCTGCAAACAGATACAACCCAATCAACCAAAATCAAAAGATTACCAGGTGCATTGTGTGACTATGAGTGTGTATGTAAGAGATAGAGGGGAGAAAGAAAGAAAGACAAAGACAGAGGGAGCCAGGCTTGCGCAAACTAACTGCAGAATAGAGATAGTAATGGGCCTCATTACTAAAAAATGGGCCAAGCATCCGACTGAATCCCTGCATGCACGGTTCTGCAAAAGTATTCTCCTGGTACAAAGAAAGACTTTGTGCATGGAAGAAATTTAGGCCAGTATCCTTGACTTCAAAGTACTTCAAAGTAAAAAAAAACAAACAATCTAATTCTGGAGCCATATTGAAACTGGTCCCCTGACTTGTGACTGTACTTGAACTTAGAAGGGAGGTACTTCTGCCACCTTGACCAAACACATGTAAAGACAAAAGCTTCAAATACATTACAATACAAGCTGGTGGGAATAAAACTGATATTAGAGCAAATTCTGAATAAATTATAACACAATCAAATGAAGCATGTCACTGCTGTTGGCTGAAAATCTTTGTGCTGTATCTCTAACATGTCTTCTTTGAGACGATGGCAAATATTTGTTCCCATAGAATTATCCTTGTCTGTGAGCACTAGTAACTGTCTTCTCAAAATCACTGATTATATATGACTAACTTGTACCAGCAAATAAATTTTTCAAGTTCATGTAAAGCTGCCCAGATTACATTTTTAAGCAACATTTTGTGGGTTGCTGTGGCTCAGGAGGTGGAGCAGGTCTTCCACTCCCTAAGTAAGATACTAAACCCCAAATTGCTCCTGAAGGCTGTGCCATCAGTGTGTGAATGTGTAGGAATGGTTAGCTCCTCAAACTGATGAGCAGTTGGCACCTTGCATGGCAGCCAATGCCATCAGTGTATGAATGTGTGTGAATGGGTGAATGAGATATGTGGTGTAAAAGCGCTCTGAATGATAGACTAAAAAGGCATTATGTGTAAGTATAGTCATTACATATATGGCCATAGTCCTTATTCCATTTTACATAATATTCATACTGACTGCACAGTAGTCGCTTTCCAACAATTCAAAAGCGTGATTTTGAAGAGGACTTTTTCATGCTTTCCTTTGGCAATGGAAACACTGAATTAAGGTTAGGAGAAAAAGTGGTACCAGAGTGCGATGAGAAATGGGGGATGAGACACCACCAAAACCTAAACCATAATCTTTTTATTGCCCAAACATAACCACACAGGGGCTGTGAGCCCTGTGGTGCTGTGGGTCTTGTATGTTTCCACCAAACATAATCTAGACAGCAATAACACTTCCCTCAAAATGAATTAGCAGTACATAAACAGTGTTGGGATTGGAGCATACTCTCAGTCCCAATTTGATTTACTAACACTGGACAATAAAACACAGGCAGGTAGCATGTTGCCCTGGTCTTGATAAATGTTTTTTACAGTATTAAACACTGCAGAGAAACTGAGCTGTCATTTCAGTTATGATCAACTGAGACTGAACCTCAAAGCCTTTAATTATGTATGAATATGTTTCAATGGTGAGTCAATGGGCCTCTGAGTGAAGGAGAGCCCTGAGCCATGTGTCTTTTAAAACAGGTGGACAGAGTTAGTGAGCAGATGTGATGGAGAACAGATCGACAGTGTGTGTGTGTTGTTTGATATACTGATGTAAAGCCACACAAGCTGACATCCAGAGGAAGTTACCTGAGCAGGTGTGATGTGTGTGTGAGTGACGTATCCATGAACGTGTTGAATCTGAGACAGCTGCCGCTCCGCCACCTGAACCAGCTCCGCACCCCGCAGGTCACCGGGGTGGCGACTGAGAGATCCATCCCTCCCCAGTGACCGCTCCCTTTCTCTCTCCATGGTCCCAGTGCCCCCTCCCTCTCTCCTCCAGGTCCCCCCATCCTTCCCCTCCCCCCCGAGGGTCCCTCCATCCCTCAGCTCTCTGGCTACTCCCATTGGGTGGTGATGGCAGGGGTGTTGATGGAGTTTCGGGGCACCTGGTGACGCCCCATCCTCTTCTTGATACCGATACTTCTATAGTGAGGAAGGAGGAGGAGGAAGAGGGGGAAACCGAGAAACAGAGAGAAGAAGACCAAGAAGAGGAAATGTGAAGGAAAGAGATGGAGATGGTTGGGAAGATGAGCCAGAGGAAGGTAAGCAGGAAGGAAGGGACAGAAGAAGAGAGAAGTTAGTTAGAAGACAAAGTCAAGCTGGAAAAGAAAGCAAGAAAGCATAAAGGAGCATAGCAAAGTGTGCGTGTACCTATATGTGCGTTTGTCTGCACACATGCATGTGTAATGAAATACTAATAATTGTTTCTTGAGCTTCCTGCATTGTACATATGTGAATGCACACACACACACACACACACACACACACACACACACACACACACACACACACACACACACACACACACACACACACACAAACACACACACACAGTGGAGGTAAAACAGAAGTTTTTAGGCAAAATGAGGCACAAAACTGAATGAGGACAGTAAGCCTGCCTCAGGGAATTATTTTCCTTCTCTTCTCTTCATCGCTCTATACCTTTGTCATGCCTATTTTCCTTCAGCATTTCAGATAAGAGTAACTCTCAACTATTTCCTCATCTTATTCCACATTCCTTTGCCCTCGCCCTCACACGTTTTATTGTTGTGTTTACTGGACAGAGTACAGTGGAGAGAGACAGTGAAGCTGAACGAGGGACAGCAGGACCCGAGCTAGCTGTAAATCTGTGACATTGTGCTTAGATGGTGTGCAGCTGAGCAGGTGAGAGGATACCCCCTGTGTTCACAACAGGATCATTCATAGGAAGCACAGTGATGAGGTCAAACTTTTATCATTCATGCCTTTTACCTTTTAAGAGCATTCCAATCAGGAAAGAAGCAACTGATAAGGAGACGCAAAGCTTCGAGACAAATGGAATGCTGCCTGATCATATCAACACCAATATAACAGTGTAATTTCAGCTCAGACTCAAACAGCTAATGCCGTGCAGTCAAACCCAACCAAATAGAATGTAGCTGACTCAGCTTCAGTTAGTGGAGCTGTTGAACTTAGAGCTTCACTTTAATGTTTAAAGTTTAAAGGGACCTTCAAAGGGACCAGTGTGGAGGATCAACCTCCACTTACAATCCAAGTGTGGGAGAAACTACAGTGGCCACAAACTGGACAATAAACATGGAAGAGTCATGTCTACTGTGTCCGTATAAAGGGCTAATTTGAATCAAATCAAATCAAGTTTTATTTGTATAGCCTAAAGTCACAAAACACATTTAGCCTCAGAGGGCTTTACAATCTGTACAGGGAGTGACCTGTCCTTAGACCCTCGGTTCCAGTGAGGAAAAACTTGCCCACAAAAAACCCTTTAACAGGGAAACAATGTGGAAGAAACCTCAGGAAGAGCCACAGAGGAGGGATCCCTCTCCCAGGACGGACAGACGTGCAATGGATGTCACATGTACAGAACAATCAACACAAACATATTGTACAATTACTTGTTATGTAACAAACCATAACAAGTCTTACTGTATTTTCAGGTGATTATATCTGGTTTCAGATCATGGGTGCTTTTCATTACAATAACACCTTACCTCCCTTACTTGCTTCCTTTCCTAACATCCTAGCTCCTTGTTGTGAGGATGTGAGAGACATGAGGAAGAGACAGTGTTATTGGTTAGGATTATATATTTATTTCCATTATTGTTATGTACACAATAATACACCATGCTGCATAAGAATGTGTGTGTGTCTATTGTATTCTAAAATAAACAGTTCCAAGTATTCTCTATATCCTAACATGTTCGATCTATCACACGCAAGATGGGACATTATATTGCACCAACATGTAAATGTGTTCTATTTTCTACAGATCTCCACACACAACACACCAAAGTAAGCACTGTGAGAATAAACTGTGTGAATAAAGGATGACTTCATTTTGGTGGGGATAATAAGCTTGTTAATTAGGTAGTCAATCATGCCAAAGCGCTTGTGTGCCACATGTGGAGGAGCAGCATTTTTACATCATCCCCATGCCACTTGATAAATGACTTCTGCACAAGATACACCTGTGTGTGCATTGCATGCAAGGTGCATTTAAGGGACTGGAAGATCCCTCATGATGGCCCGTTTCCACCTGTTCCGTGTTTCTCAGTAAACAGTCCTGCCTTGTCATCTGCCTGTCTTTCACCATTTGTTGCATCAGGTGATGTTTTTTTTCCCTTGCCATAGTCTATAAGCCTAAACACATTCATACACTGATGGCATTGGCTGTCATGCAAGGTGCCAACTGCTCATCAGTTTGAGGAGCAAACCATTCATACACATTCAAGCAACTTGGGCTTTAGTATCTTACTCAAGGACAGTTCAACATGCAGAATGGAGGCAGCGATTCTACCACTGATCATCTTTTGAGTGGATGGCCTGCTCTACCTCCTGAGCCACAGCCGCCCAGTCAAGATGTGATCCATTTAGCCTGACATCATATACAATAATACCTTGCCATGTAATGTATTTTAATGTTTCAGTTTCATGATTATTTTATGACCTAATGCTCCGTCAGGTTTCAAGGAAATGTTTCCATAACATTCCATTTGAAAAGCAGTAATTACATTCCGACTTTTTCCATTTCTGTTTGTCTGTCACTTACTGATCAGGTGGCATAAATTAGAGATGTACAGCAAGCTGAAGAAAATCAAGGAAATGTGTCATTTTTATATACATTTCATACATCAGTGTAGGGTAGTGGGCTCTTTTAAGGTTGAAGTCATAAATCATTATGTCATTAATGAAGTGGACTAATGTTTAGATGGGGAAGTATCACGGAAAGCTGAGAATTCAACAAGCAAGGCTGAGTTACATAACATGAACACATCTTGAGCCTACAGCCTAAGAGAAGAGATAGATTCGGGTTCCCTACAGGGGGCCAGACAGTGCCACAGTCAGCCCATTAATATGACATTTGACCTTTTGGCATTTGACTCACTAGCTCTCTAGGTAGCTGACAGACAGCCAAAGCTGACTTCCCTAAGTCTGAGCAGTGATGAATAGCTCGGTGCAATAAGGTTAAGCATTTAGTTCAAAGAGGTTTGAATTTGGTTAGCGTTAAGGTTAAGATAGGGGTTGGAGGCATGTACTGTAATGGTTAAAGTTGGGGCAAGTGACAGAATGTAAGTCAATACAATGTCCTAATAAACTATGAAAACAAGTGTGCCTGTGTGATTTATTATTAGCTCCCCCTGTGTCTCTTAATCATTAACTACACAGCCCACAGTCTTAATTAAACTTCTTTCCCATGAGAGAAATGTAAACATTTTGTTCTCAGGCTTTTCAAACTCTTATTAGTATTTCACTCTTTATGAATTATTTAGTAAAAAAAAACCTCAAGTACCCTTGATTCAAAAGACTTTACAAGATGTGTGATCATTCCGTGATGTTTCTAACACTTTAACATTAACGCTTAATGACAGCAAGCTCAGTGAGAGAGCCATGTCGATGAAACATTAAAGCACTGTCACTATATTTGATAGTACGCTGCAGCTGCCATCTTGGTCAGCAACAAGATGTGAAATCTATTGGAGGAATTGTGTTTGGGGGCAGCGAGTGGGTGGCTGCTTTGCACAGGAGAGCACTTCACTGCAGAACACTATCAGCTAATTCCTGCAAATTCAAACAGACGTGGCCATGTGCGCTGTGCCCCTGCTTCCCCTGCTGCATGCTTTAACCTCATTTACACTGATTGGGAGCACTGACAAAATGAATTGATCTGAACCTGTCTCATGACCTTCAGCACATTTCACTTCCTGCCTCCTCCTCTGCCCCTCACTCTGATGTTTTCATTCACACTCAACTCGCCAATTAGTCAGAAATGTCTCAAAATAATCACAAAAGCAGCATTCAAACTGTCAGGCACTAAGACCCTGAAGAGACCCTGGCTCACACTGTTGTCACAATACTGCTGCTACTGCCCTCTGCACTGACACACACACACACACACACACACACACACACACACACACACACACACACACACACACACACACACACACACACAGTGAGCTATAATTCTAGCGTTTGATTTTCACATGGCACATGAACACCTCTGAATGAATGCATGAATAGACAGAAACACCAAACATGTCTGTTTCTATATCCTAGTGTGTGTGTGTGTTTCTTTTTGGTAGACAAGCAACCCAGTATTCCTAATCAGGACTGTGCCTGCAGATAACTAACACACGCACACACACGTGAGCGTAAACATGGGCACAGAGACACATGCGTACACACTGTTGCTGTCGTGCGTTAGTGTGTCAGCCAGTCTTGCATAGCCTGAGAGACGTGACTAGAATGGGAGCAGATTCAGCATCCTCGTACATGTCTATGTGTTAGTTTGAATCTATGTGTGTGTGTGTGTGTGTGTTTGTGCGTGTGACTAAAAGCCAGGCATTAGTCACGCTTGGTGAGATATGAAAGAGCAGGGGATCCTCTGCCATAAGGGACACACACACACACACACACACACACACACACACACACACACACACACACACACACACACACACACACACACACACACTCTCTCTCTCTCTCTCTCTCTCTCTCTCTCTCTCTCTCCCTCCGTGTCTTTTTTATTCTCTCCATCCTTCACATTTGCTTAATTGGCATGAAGTACAAAACTCATTAGCAAAGCAAGAAGATCAGAGAACAGCTGATGACCAGATTCATTTACCAACAATGACAAAGTGACAAATGGTTTATTGTAAAGGAGTGCAAATTGAACAAAGCAGATATAATGTTCATTTTCTTTTCTTTCCCATTTTCTCAACTGTAATATATTATTCAGTCCCCACAAATGTCTGCTTGTAAATATCCAGTGTTGTGCCTCGGTTTGCCTTTGTTCCCCTTTTATCCTCCCTCTGAACGTGCCTAATACTGTCTGGTGATGTAATATAACTGAATGTTGCAGGGTTACTGAGAAAACAAGGTCACAGTAACTGAGTCATGCGCTCCCTTTTGGACAGGCCATTTGCAGTTTATAGGGAGATAAAATCATACGTTTTATGAACTTAACCACATAATTTAACATTACATCTCATGAACTAAATCCAAGGTCAACAAAACACCGGAAGTGTTCTTGGAGGTATAAATAGAAAGTACAGCAACAGGAAATTAATTATTTAAGAGCAGATGTCATAAGAAGAAGTAGCATAACATGACTGACAAAGTAAGACATTCACCTAAGAAAGTGATCAAGTCATTTTAAATGTTTAAAGGTTGTCTTAAAAAACTAGCTAGCAGATCAATTGTAGGAACCTGTAAAACCTGAAGCTACCTCAGTCAGTTAAGTGTCTGTTCAGTAAAAACAGACAGACCTGAGCAGAACTAGTAACACATCCATCTATTTTGAATGTGTTGAAACGTCTGACCTAGTTGAGGTGTTTGATTTATCTTCTCAGACACTTTAACAGCCTCAGCAATGGACACGTTGCTAAAAAGGTGAAATGAATGCAGTTCATGTAGTCCCCCTCCCCTTGTTTCTTTGTAATGCTAGTCTCTATCTTTGTAACTCCTGTTGTCATGCTGTTAAATGGTTAAACTTTGCACTGCTACTCCGGAAGAAAACATGATTTCTTTTTAGCAGAGATGTTCAGAGTCATTCACAAGGTGTTCTTCCAAAGTTCAAAATCAGTCCAAAGGTAATAAAGAAGAAAAATAGACATACAAAAGTTGAAAGTAGATGAATGAACTGCTTTACATTTGCATTTCCTGTGACATTTCATAACATACCAATATTTAGTAGTTGTAATCGTCAATCTTGTAATCACACCCCAGAATCAACATTATCATACCATATAATATCTGATGGTCTATTTATGATACGACTACATTTTGCTGCATCGCTCCAATCCTTTTGTGACGCTTGGTAACACCTTTAGAGCTAATTACAGTTCGCCACATTTAAAGACTATTATGTTCACTGACGAACAGCATGGCCGGACAGCTGGCTGCGCCTCACACAGACACAATACAAACACTACATTACATAATGTGCTGTGCATTACACTATCACTCCACTGGTAACATTGCCTGATGCTGACATTAAGGGCATGGAGACATCCCCCAAGAGCGGTCAGCAGGGTACTTTACTGACCCAAGTGAACACTGAACTACTTTCCCTGTTTGATAAACAGGTCAAAAAAGTTACACCAGCTACTGAGAATGACTAATGAATGTATATCATCCACTCAAGACACTCACCTGGGTATGCACCAGTGTTCTCTTTTGCCATGTTATACAATTAGAATTAAATTATAACTTTAATTGTTTTTATTTATGTATGCCAAAATAAACACTAGTGATTGACTACTAACTGCTGACTTTTAGCTAACTGCTAAAGTTGGGTCTAGGTTTAAATTTTCTGTAAAATTACCAGTGCATTGGTTTCAAATATTTCAAGGATCAAAAGATGCAGTCCATTTACCATTTACTCAAACCATCAAGCCATTCCTGGCATATGGAAACAAACAGCTTACGTATCTACAGGCCCTTATTCTCTCTCCAGCTTCATCTGCAGAGGACAATGTGTCACATTCTCGTTCTCTCTCAGTAGCTCCAGCCTGGGAGTTGTCTTTGGCCTGATTATCTAACGTCATGATGAAGTGATCTGATAGGACAGAGATGAAGTCTATACTTCTACTATGTAGTCTACTATGTTTATGATGGAGTAACTGATGAATTAGACAGCATTTTTTTGGCCTTTTTATGCCTTTAATGATAGGACAGCTGAAGATAGACAGGAAGCAGGGGCAGAGAGAGGGGGAGAGACACGCAGTAAATGGCCGTCCGATGCGGGAGTCGAACCGGCGCCAGCTGCAGCGAGGACTGTAGCCTCTACACATGGGGCGGCTGCTTAACCCAACTTCTCACAGGAAGCTGAACATTTTTGGGTTAGCTCTGTGTTTTATGGCTATTCAAAGATGCAGTGCAGTGTACAGTTTCTGCACATCAAAGGCACAGCTCCTTAAGTGCTTGGGTGGAACTTTTATATTTCATGTGTTGATTTTCCACTCAACAGTTTCAGAGTACTTTGCAAGATGATGATTGCCAATTTTAGCCTCAGCTCATTCACTTAACATGTCCTGATGTTATGTTATTAGAATGGTAGCACACCCGTAAGGGATATGGTCATATATTATATTGTAAATTATATCATATCCATTTAATAATGGGTTAAGGGTGCCAAAGACCTGTCAAGAGGCCACAGTTCACATAACAGAATGCCTTTGGCTCAGGAGACAGATGTACAGGGGAATCTAATTTTGAATCAATCAAAGAGAGACACATAACGTGGAACACATGAGACCTATCTGTCTAGTCTGTACCTGCCACGTAAATCAAGTGTTGTACTGTATGTACAATACAGAGCTTCCAGTTGACCTAAACCTTGACATCCTCGGACTGCAGGGCTTATCTGGCTGCCAAGTTTGAGACCAAGATCCTGAAACAGTGTTACTCTGTCCACTGCACCACTGTGCCACCACTCAGTGAGCTACACAGGTAACTTGCATGTAAAAGAGAAAATAAAGCTACATGGAGATCATGTGACTGGATATCAAACCTCAATAGTTTTTGAGTTGCACAATTGACTAAAATGACCTTTAAGTCAAGTTAAGTTTATATTTAGAACTGTTCTTCAAAATTAAGCTTCAATTATTTTGACAATACTACAAAGAGACATAAGCCGGAACATAATTACATTTTACTTCATACATAATGTAAATTGAACTGTGGACAACAAGCTATTTGAAGATCTTTGGGACTGATTTTGCACACTGACTAAACCATTAATAATTAATTACAACAAACAAACAGCCAGCTAAAAAGTGACAGTAGTGTAGTCAGTAATCAAAATAATATTAGTTCTCATTGCCAACACTTTTATTAAAAATCAAAATGAACTGTATCAAAATATTTAAAAGGTCAGTGTGTATAATTTAGTCACATCTAGCAGTGAAAACTCTTAATCTGAGACAACTCAGTGTGGACGCCAAACTTGCACACGCACAAACCAAACCAAAGTGTTTGATTTGTTTGTTTTGGGTTATTGTAAGCATGAAGCATGCGATACATGAGGTGCAATTTACCATGAAGAGTTAGCCATATAAAATCAGACAGCAGAACACAAATCTGCTTTTGTCTCTCCATCTCTAAAACACACACACACACACACACACACACACACACACACACACACACACACACACACAGTTAAGACCTGTCTCCCTCCCTCTCTTTCTTCTGCTGGCTACTAACTCTCACCTTAGTTTACCTCAACCCAGAGTCCCTTGACAAGCTTAGTCATTACCTCTTTCCTTTTCTCTCAGCACATTTTCCTGCTGTATGTCTCTCTTTCTCTCACACACACACAGACACACACACACACACACAGACAGGCATACACACACAGAGACACACAAAGCTCTCTACCTACCTTGCATCCAAACATCAGAGATATGGTGTTGTTGGTGCATGCTACTTTGCAGTGGCACAACATGTGGCTAATGTTAGCTAGCTGGTCCCGCGCTGGGGGGGCATCCTAGTCTTCATACACACATCCACACACTCTCACACACACAAACACACATCCACACAAACCACACACACACACACACACACACACGCATGTTCCATCAACCACGCTCCATCCTGTCCCACAATCCTCTCACTCTGCCCCCCCACCCCACCCCCGCAACCCCCACAAACACCACCCGCACCCCCACGCCCCGCCACCCCCCACCGCCCGGCTACGGTCCTCAGCTGTGACAGGCCGGCGTCCTCTCTTTCTCACTCTTCAATGCTCTCATCTTCATCATCATCTTCATCTGTGTAATCCTCATTGTTGGTCAGGATGCAGGGAGCAACATGGTCACTGTCTGCATGTGTGTCAGTGTGTGTATGTGTGTGTGTCAGCACACGTGTTTGTGTTTTGTGTTGTTATTATCAGCATGTGTGTGTCAGTATGGATGTAGTCTCTCTTGTCCTCCTCTGCAGTAGCAGTCCCAGTCCTCCTCTCTCTCTCTCTATCTGTGTGAGTGTGCGCCTCTTCAATTGCTTCTCTCTCTCTCTCTCTCTCTCTCTCTCTCGCTCTCCGCTCCACTGCCTTTCTTGGCCCGCCTCTCTCCAAGGCAAGATCAATGAGAGACAAAAAGAAAGAAAGAAAGAAAGAAAGAAAGAAAGAAAGAAAGAAAGAAAGAAAGAGAAACCTGCACACAGAGGTGGAGGGAAGATTAAAAATATGTCATTCCTCGAGTGTCCCTCTCTCTCTTTCTCTCTCTGTCTCTCTTTCTCTTTCAACATGCAGCACGTATGCTCTGCTTTGTGTAGTAACACACCAATAACACACACTCAGAATAAAGAGGAGGGGGGTAAATGTTCAGTATTATACGGGCTAGTGAAGACTGAACTGACCAAAGCTAACATTGGTGGAGAGAGAGAGGAAGAATGCCTGTCATGAAGAGTTACTGAGTGGGGTGTCGTTTAGCTCATGTACAAAGGCTCAGTCCCTTATTCCTGTCACTCTTCAGCTGTCTCAATTAAAATAAATAAAATAAAAAGCCTGAAAATTCCAAAATAAAAATGTCTTGAAAAAAAAGAGTGAGAGGCGAGGAGAGGAGAGGCGAGGAGAGGAGTGGAGAGGAGAGGAGAGGAGAGGAGAGGAGAGGAGAGGAGAGGAGAGGAGAGGAGAAGAGAGGAGAAGAGAGGAGAGGAGACTTATGGGAGTTAAAGGGCAGAGGAAGTCAAACAAGTCAAAGCACACTCTTTATCTGTGGCTCTTGATGCTGACGTCTGGGCCATCTGGACCATCACACACACAGACCTACAGAAGCAAACACACTCAGTAGCCTCTCTGTGGTCGTCTCTGTCTTCTCACCTCGAATGGAAAACAAACAACGCAGCATGAGAGAGAAGAAGACAGAGAGAGGGAAACAATGTGCGAGAAAGCAGACCACGAAGCAAGGGGAAAGAGAGGGTGATTTAAGGTCAGCGATGGGGAATGAGAGGATGAATATTGAAAGGATGGAACAGAGAGAGAAGCTGATGCTATTCAGAGGTATCTAAAGTCATTTCATAAGTTTACTGATAAAGTAATCAAGTCACAACCCAAGACTATGTCTTACTAACATAACTTACATTAAAGTTGCTAATCAGTAATGAGAAGATATTTTTAGAAGCTGTTCTCACTGTACACAGACAAAAGATAAGAGGCCTGGAGGAGCCAATTAAGTCAAGAAGCTGATGCAGGTAGATAAGTCATAAATAATGCAATGACATGAAAGGTTATTCTAAGCACAGCAGGCACTTCATCTCCAAAAACCTTTGGCATCTTACACATGCAAAACTTTGTGTGTAATACATTAATAATGATTGATGTATTAACCGTGTTGAGTGTATTAACCATGTGTTCGCCAAATGTCTTTATTTAGACAGGACATGCAGGAGGTTCATGGAGGAAATTCTTGAAGGTTTTTAGTAATACTTCAAGGTGTGCTGATATTTTTTTTAAGTCTCTTTGGGTGTACCCCTGTTATCTACATGATTGGAAGGACATTTACATTTATAATAAACTTTTCTGGGCAGAAACCCAGGAGATGTTCTTTTGTGTGTTCTGTTTTGAGTGTACTTGTTTGTTAGTAACTTTTTCAGTTTTTGTACTGCGCTTCTTGAACATAACTCTTCAAGCATTCAGACTATTTTTCTATTTATGTCAAATAAACATTAAACCTGGACCTCAGACATGCCTCGTATAAGGTGAATACAGGTTCAACAGAAAAGGGGAAGAAAATGATAATAAAATAAGTTCTTTTATGTTTGTAAAAAAAAAGTCTTGGCACGTGTGATAAGCTAGTTGTCCTGAGACTAGCTATATGTGCCCCCGTGTTTGGCAAGGAACAGATGGAGTTCCTGTTATTGTGTGTTCATGCCAATGTACACACACATTCATACATCTGGGATAGCCACAGGCGTTCTGGCTCATATGGCTCGTGAAATATGATGTGGGGGTAAAGATGGAGCGACAAAATTACAGTGTAAGTATAAAGAAAGGACGAAAGACAGAGAGAAAAAAGGAAGGAGGAAGAAATTAATGAGAAAGAGAGAGAGACAGAGATGGAGAGAGGAGGGGAGGGGAATGTCAGAGGATGCAACATCATGAGCCTAGCAGGCATGCACTACATGTTAACATTAGTAGGTCAGCCAGCACAGAAATAACTACGCTGTGTGCATGTGTGTGTGCTATCCTCTGTGTGCTACACTCACTAGTCACCAATCACGGTGGATTCTTCAGTCTACATAGTAACCAATGAAAAAAGATTCCATATATTAACATTTCAAATATAGTCACATGATCAGCTTTTACCAGCTGTGTATTCAGGTTCCACATAAGGGAATTTTCCTTCCTCTCTCCAAAAATGTCTCCAGCTGAACCCTCGCAGTGACAAATATCAACTGAGCAGCAGTAAAGTTCCAGTTTCTCCACATTAAAGAATATGTCTTTAATATCATACACTAATTAATTCAGGAACACCAAGCCTCTGTGCAACAACATGTTGGCATGTTTAACATACATACAGTGCCACTATGTGGCAAAACACAGACACAGCAACACCTGAACATTGTTAAATATTAATAATAGAAATGTGTCATATAAAGAAAAATCTAAAGACATGTAGGGTCTTTAGCTTTTTCAAGAAGGTATCTGTATGAGCTGTATGAACATAAACATCCATAAAAAATACTGTATAACGCAGTGATAATATAGTACACAGCCTCAGTGGACCTGGACATTGACATAGAAGAGCTTTAAGTTATGCTGAATATTTATTACTAAACTCATTTTAAAAAAAATATAATTCTGTTGAAATACATGTTTTATAGCCATATGATTTTAAATGCTTTGCTGGATGTAAACACACTGAGGGCGAAAATCATACAACAACAAATAAACAACTACTCCACTGTCAGTCTCAATAAATCATCATGTCTACCTTCTCTAAGTGTTGCATGGCAGTACTACAGAGTCGTACAAGACGGACAAGAAGAACATGCTTTAATCTTTGTGACTCAGAACACACACACACACACACACACACCCACACACACACACACACACACACACTAACTAAACCATCCTGACAGGAAAGGGTCATGGGGTCACAAAGCTGTTTCATTCCCTGTCCTGAAAAAATCAATGATAAGACTAACGTGGACTGAAATGAACTTGGACGACTGCCTTGTTGTTTGTGTGCATGTAGGTTGGTATTTCTGTAGGTTGGTATAATGTGTGTGGGAGAGTCAGAGATTACTAATCTGCTTAATGGGATTAGCTGCTCTGGCTATACTCAAGACATGGGCTGAGCAATTTAATGTTAGCTTGCTAGCATGTCAGCTTGACCAGGACAATAGACAAGCTGAAACTAAAAAATCAAATGCAGAGAAGTCTCTAGGACGACCAGTAAATGAACAAAAGATCACAAATCTAAAACAATTATGAATGCAAACTACTCCTACACTTGTTCATAATGTTCACCAGCACCACCAGAGTGTTGGTATCCTGCTTGTATAACTTATTTTTCAAGGACAGGTATTGGCCAGTTCAACCAGTTTGACCCTTGTAACCAGCCACGATGAACTAATAGTCAAATGTAAGATGGCCGTGGCTTCTGGATATGGCTTGGTTTCAGGAATATGGATATGTGGATGGATTAGCCTGAGAAGCAGCCTCAGTTAACAGCATCAGTATCTTTGGGCCAGTTTAAGTGGCTTGTCCCATTTGCCACAAATACTAAACCATAAAAATGCATTCCATATCAGAGTGGTTCCATTCAGTTTTTGTTCCATCCCTTGACAGTATGATTAACGGACAGAATTACCAGGTCTGTACAGTGAAGCCAACACAGAGGTTTCCCGCATCTGAATTCTTTCTAATGGTCAACAGGGGACAGCCACATTAGGGAAATGATGCGATTTATCAACTGTTTCTGAGTTTATTAGAGCAGTAGCAGGCAGCTATCATTAATGACAAAGTCACAACCTTTGGCCCTGGACTAATTCCTCTTAATCATTCAGCTTGGTTGTCAGTCGCCCTTCATGATTCCTAGCACCTCTCATACAGTTCTGCGGACCAATGAAAGAACCAGGGGCTGGAACACAGTGTTTCAGGAGGATGCGACAAACGTCTTACCAACAATCTGGTTTGGTGTAAATAATCTGATTTAGATGAGATACATGGTGACATGCTTTCTATTGTGGTCAATGTTGAAGTGAATAAAGTTAGTGTTCCTAAGTAATTTAGTGTTCAGCAGCCGTCGGCATGTGACATTCAGAATAGAAGTATCCACTGCAGGAAATTGAACATTAGCAAAAGCTATCATTAATGTAATGTTAAAGCCATAACTGCTGATGCTGGACTAATTCCTCTTAATTACTTAGCTCCCCTCGCTTGTCAGCCAGCCTCCATGATTCCTAGGACCTGTGATATAGTTCTGTGGAACCATGAAAATAACACAGACTGGATTACAATGATTCAGAAGATAATTTAGGAAGCAACGATAACTCTGCAGGATAAACCTGTACTTGGCCTAAGGATTTAGAAACGGATTGATACTAGCTAAATGCCAATGGTGGAAGTCAAAGTCAGATCCTTATGTCCTGTAAAATTGTTCAAATCATGTGTAAGTAGCATTTTACAAACTACCATCCAGAAAGTCACAAGGTAAAGTTGAGGATATGACAGATGATTAAATTCAGAGGAAAGAAGAAAAAACAATGTTCTCATACACAACTCTATTTTCATTTTAGGACCTTTCTATAATATTTAATCATTTGACCTCACAGAGTGTATTTAAATAAAACAATGTAAGAAACTTGGAGGGGAACTATATACTACTATA
This sequence comes from Nibea albiflora, assembly GCA_014281875.1. Taxonomy (NCBI): domain Eukaryota; kingdom Metazoa; phylum Chordata; class Actinopteri; family Sciaenidae; genus Nibea; species Nibea albiflora. Next base: position 301,443 of record CM024792.1, read on the forward strand.
TAAGGTTTACAGGTGCAGAAACATGAAAAACATTAAAAACAGTTTTAATGTTCTGTCAAAGATGACGATATTTTGTGTTTGAGAGACAACTACTGAAGCTAAGATGAACCCAACCTGTCTATATAGCACTTTTTGCTTTTTAGCTCATTGAATAAACTGACAAAGTGTCAAGAAAGGACATATTCAGACACCTATTTTCTGACTCAAACAGCAACCGTATACCTTCTAACTTCAAGTTTCTGTCTTTCATTGAATTTAATGATATGATTAATTCAAACTTGACACAAAATTAAATTTACAAAAGCCACCATGGCTAGCCCAGCTCTGGTTTGGCTCTACACACCTATCTCTTGCTCCCTTCCTCCTTCGTCATGTCTCTCCTGTGTCCTTGCTTTGCTCTACTGTAAGACACGACACACCTAAATACTGCAGGCAGATCAGAGAAGAAATTATAATTCAGTAAGTGAAGATACATTACACGGATTAAGGATGCAGGGCTGTGATGGTCCATCTTCACATGTATCCCTCGTGCTGGTCCAGTAGGCGTCAGACCTACTACAGACAGGTCTGTCCAAAGACCTACAGACTAAGTAATGATGGCCCTACAGCTGCTTGAGAAGTTCTCTCTCTCCTCTCCTCTCATGCCTTCTTTGTTGATTAATTTGTAAGCTGTGACCTGTGCTGTATGATGCTGTCTGAATGATGCAGCACAGAGGTTTCTTGCAAAATCCAGTAAAGAAATACAGAAAGATGAGGCACACATGGAAGTCGTGCTCATACACTCTCCAACACTTGGACTTGATTTGTGTCTGTCCGTTGGTCTTTATGTGAGTCCCTCTCTCATTTTCTCTCTCTTTTTTTCCTCTTTGTCCATCCTAAAATAGCTCCACCTCTGTAAAGTCTATTAGCAGCCTAAGGTAAGCTTCTTATGAGACTCTGGCCCCTTGGAGTACAGGAGGCCAGTGACAGTCAGTAAGACCAAACAACAATCACACACTGATAACACCAGGGAAGGATTTACGACAGGATATATCAAAGAGGATTGGAAAAGACAGAGAAGAGGAATACTGAGTGAGAGTCAAATCTGCATACTGAACAACAACCTCCATAATCAGAGATACTACTGAGTGTACATGTACAGTAGACATATAAACATCTGAGTATTCATTACTTGATGGATTTACTGTACTGAGAACTATAACAGTTTGTCTATTAATCAATTAGCTGTCCACTATTAAATTAATCACTATTAGTATTTTGATTATTGATTAAATGCTTTAAGGCATCTGTTTTTGGTGTGTGTCATTTGTGGATTTCACCTCATGCTTTGGGAAAAAGTGATTGACAATTATCCCCATTTTCCAATCAATTATGATCCATATATATAATAAAAAAAACACTTCAGTGTTGATATTCATATTATGTTTCGCTGTGCATCTTGATAGTTATTAGATTGCCGTCTAATGGAATCTGTTCCTATTGTTCATATGTATGCACTGGAAACTATGGAGGACTAATTGTATGGAGGACTAAAAGTGCCAAAATTAAATAAATAAATACAGCATTAAATAATTATCTATGGTCTAAAATACAATATATAGCAACGTACTTAACCATTCAACAATCGTAACACCACTGTGTCAATAAGAATATTTATAGTATATAAAATATATCCCGTTAATATAAAATTCGAAAAAATCTAAACTACGATAACTCTTTTTAGGATTATATTTAGGATTAAGATTAATTATACATTAATAAGATGGTATCTTAAATAGGTGACGATTCAAATAGCTGGCTAATATGGTAAATTGGTGTAAGAAGAGAAGAGTTTTACAAACAGACCATATACCCGCCCCTACGGAGCTCTCAAAAATGGAGAAGGAACGCACCCAAGATTGGGCCACACTCTAGCCGACCAGACAGCTCAACCTGAGGGGACGTGCTTGTTTTGACTCACAAAATGTGAGCACGAGAAGGAGAAATCATGCTCTCAAACTGAAAATCTACACTCTTGAATAAAGATAGGATCATTTTTCCATATCGGTCCTGGTAACCCCAAATGTTGAGACCGCATGCAGGACAAAATGTCTAGAAGTCGCACAGAGCTGCTGAGAGAAGCAGCTAATTGGAATTAGGAAGCTCTGAGCAGAACTCGAGAATGTACGGTAACATCCTCCAGCAGTAATCTAGCCGTCCTGAACTCAGGGAACACCCTCTGCTTTTTAATCCATTATCTTAATGAGATAAATTAGATTAACCAGATGAATGTGAGATGAAATCCCAGCAGGCTGTGTGTATATCTGCCAACAGAATGTGAGTGTGCAGATTTGTGTCTGTTTGTCTTAGTCCTCCAGCACTTTTATGATTCACCGGACTTAAAAGGCCTTGCAGTTTCTTCCTAAGACTTCCTAACCTGGTTTGGAGGTTTTGGGTAGAATCTACAGCTTTGCAGTAGATATCAATGATTCTCTGTCCAGTCTCAAACATGCTCACTCCCTGTGTTTGCTACCTGGAAGAGGAAAGTTTCTTGCTAAGGCAGCAGGGTGACCACGGAGTCAAAGTGTTTGTCCATCACATCAGACAAGTCCATGAATTACACTCAAGACAGAAATGAGATTGAGTACCAAACTTGGACTGTGGCTGGACTCTGGTGACTGTGGCAGAGAGAAGGACCCAGGACAACGCCCACCACCCTCTGCACAACACCTTCATCAGGCAGAGGACAAATCTACCCCTCTCTGTACCACTTCCTGGACATTTCTAGTTCTCTTTAGAAAACATTATTATTTCTACAGTCACTTTCTATTTTTAATATAGTTCTCTATTTGTATAAAACATTCTTATTTCTACGGCCACTTTCTATTTTTAATACAGTTTTCCATTTGTATATAACAATTTTATTTCTAAAGTTACTTTCTACTTTTATATAGTTTATGTTTATATGTTTAGCACGTGTTAACTTCTTAACACAGTTATATATTTATTTTCTATGCAAATGTGCACCAGCACATTTTTTACCTTTATAGTTTACCACTGCATGTTTAATTTTTCTGTACGTATTTAAATTTAGATCTATCTCAGGTCAATGTTAGCGTATGGCTACTGTGTTATAGGATAATTCTAATGTATGTTCAACGTATGTCTGCATGCTGCTACTGGATGCTTGAATTTCATTCAGGATCAATAAAGTATCTATGTATCTATGTCGCACATCTCTCCGAGATGTGATGCATGATTCGATGCACATCTAGATACACAGGTTACGATTTGATTAAAAAACAATAAACTTTTATTGCAGACAGTTAATTCAACCAAAGTAAATGGTAAAAATGGTTGTGCAAGGTATGCAAGGTACCTGACCTGTCTTAAGGAGGATCAATGGTCGACTTGCTCTACCTCTTCAGCCTCACCTGCTGGTGTTAAAGCTATCAAACACATAACACATATAAGAAAACCCCTCCAAAAATGCCTTTCCAATGCAGAGCTGGGGACTCGGACTTGCAACTCGGACTCGAGTTAAGTCTTAAGTCTCACTTAACTGTGACTTCAGACTCGACTTGGACTCAAACAACCATTATTTCATGTTATTATTATTATTCTCATTATTTATCTGTCATTCATCTTTTTGTCTGATCTCTGGCTCTGAGCTAGATGTAAACGGCAACGTCACGTCACACACATGCATCTGCATTTACATTTTTTACTTGTATTGGAATCGGCCAAATAATACGCGGTGTGTCTGTGACTCTGACTGAGAGCGGTCTGGAGCCGTCATCAGAGCTGTGTGTTTCTTTCTCTTTCTCTCTGCTACTGAAATTAGTGGGTCAACACGGGTTTTTAAACGCTGGTCGAGCTGCTGCAAAGAGTGCAGCAAAAAGAGTCAAAAAGATTGTCAACTCCACCAAACTTCATCCGGCATCTGAAAATGCACCCAAACTGGTTAGTCACTTGCTAATGTGAAAGACGTTGAAATTATCAATTAGCCATCAAACTAGCCACAACAAACTGTGTGCTAATGCTGTGAACAGGCAGATTGCATGTATGCTGTTGGCCATATGATGTGACAGACTTTGGGTAAACATTTCACCAGGTCTAGGATTAGTCAATAACATAACAGCCAAGAACTGAGCAGCAAAATCTGAGATTTTATGGTAATAAATAGGGATGCACCGAGTGTGGGCCGATACCGATGTTTAAAATAACAACTTGGTCGATACCGATGTTTGTTACATTACTGGATCTTTCGATATCTATATTTAGAAGCTGGTACATGAAATAAACAGTCAGAACACACACAGGTAGATTATCAGAGTTTAGTCCGTAAATACCCCGTGCAAACTGCCGGTGGTAAAAGCAGACAAAAGCGAAACTAAGTAAGTACTTAGCCAATGCCGATGTTCATCCGATGCAATGGTGCATCCCTAGTAATAAAACAGCTGTTAACACTCCTGTTTTTCCCTGGTTCTCCCATATTTCAAACCGGTTTCCCGCTGCCCTCCTGTTTTGTAATTTCTCCTGTAATTGACAAGCCTCAAATTTGCTTTAGTCCTTTAGTTAATGCCACAAACTATGGTCATTTTTACACACACACACACATATATATATATATATATATATATATATATATATATATATATATATATATATATATATATATATACACACATTATTAATATCCCCACACATTTCCTGCTGTTTGTTGTGTTAAGCAGTAGATAAAAGGTAGCTTGGAGAAAAAATCTTGGGTGTGTTCCTCTTTTTTGTGCGAAGACATAAACCAGTCTTTTCCAGCCTTGTACTTCAGGTCAAATGAAAGTACAGACACTATATGAGTGTCATCAATCCATTATCTTTACCCTCTTGTTCTGTGTAGGGTGGCAGAGGCTTAGAGCCTAGCCTCGCTCTCATTGGTTCTGCTGCTTTTAAATGCGCTGTGCATGTCTCAAGGTGCACATATGATCAGGATGTGTTCAAATTTGTCAGCCTTGTTTTTAGCATTTCGTATTCTCTCCTGCCTTGACAGCAGTCAGTCAGTCAACCAGCAAATCAGTCAGATATCTACACACCAAGCCAGCCAGTCAGATAGCTCATCTTTTGAAGTGTGCGTCCTATCAACCCAGTTTCCTGTCTCTCAGGGTGCCACGAGTTGTCAGATCAACCTCTGAGCGACAACACGGCATTCCCATTAGAGTCGCATGACTAGAGCACATCCTGTTACTGTAAGACAGCACCATATAACATGTTCATGATACAAAGTGTGGTGCCTCATCTGTGCAACGAGCAACCGGTCACCAATTTGATATGGATAATGCTGATCAGGTGCACGAGTTTCCCAACATTTACTGAGTTGACAGCTACATTTGGGAATCATCTCAAAATGGACTGCAGGTCTCTTTCTCACTTTTCTAATAAAAATCATGCTCATCAAAAAGAGCAAATTCAAAACTTAGCCCCCAATTCACAAATAATCTTAACATAAAAATGAAACAGATGGCTGGAATGAATGAATGAATGACAAAACCTTAAAAATTGAATCATCAGAACATTGGAGGCTGTATATACACAGTTTCATCCTTTCCAGTCATGTCCTGTTGTCTTCTCTGCCTTTCTCCTTTGCTCTAGTCTAACTTGCTACCTGTGTCTCACCTTGGTAGTGAGGATACAGATGCAGTCCATCCTCACCAGTCCGACTGGCAAACTTTCACCAAAACTTCTCCCAGCTGCAACTTTCCCGCTCCATCACTCAGCCGCTTGTTGCTCTTGGTGACATCCTTCTGAGTCTGTCCGTTGCTGTCTTCTCCTTCCCATCCTCCTCTTTCATCCCTCAATCTTTCTCTTTTCCTCCTCCCTTTCTCATGTCATCTCCACCTGTTCTTTCATCAGAGCAGCTCCTGAGGATCTCTCCGCTAAAATAGGGGCCGACTCGGAAACATGGCAGCTATCCCAGTGCACCTCCACCCGCCCTCTTGTTTTCCAGCTGCTGTCTTCATTTTATGGCAGCTGGTAGCCACATTTTGACCTCAAAAAGTGCATGGCTCAGAATATGTATCTGCACACGCAGAACACACTCAGCACACAGAAAGATGGACAGACAAACAGAGGCAGGCGCAGAAACGCATATACATGGATGCACGGGCAGACCCTCACACAGACAGATGTGTTTTCACAGACATAAGCACACGCACAAATACATATAGTACTACACACACTTCACTCTCTGCTGTTTTATCAGGTCAGTCTCTGTTTGGCAGGAATGGGGAGTTTGACTGGGTAAACAGTAACAGCTGTATAGCAACGGTTGCTCTACTTTCAACTTTAACTGTGGGTATCGGCGTAGAGCTCCACATGCGCCCTGAAGCTGCACAAAGAGATGGGATTTCACTCACTGAGATGCAGAGCATGACAACAACTGATGTTGAAACCTTTCAGTATACTGTACTACACATACAAAACCAGCAGAGCAAAGGCACATTAGGAAATGTTTCCCACAAAGGTCTCTAGCATAAAATAAAAACATCCACACAGTGTTTTATTTCTTTCTGTTCCTGTCCTACTCTACTTCTGTATGGCTCCACCCTCCTCTGGCCCTGCACTCATTGTTGTTTCTCTCCTGATGCTCACTGCTGCCAAAAGAAAGTCTGTCTGCACATCGTTGTGCTATTATTATTAACAGTAACATTATTATTTGGTCTCAGTTCCTTCTACAGCTGTGCATGGGTGTAAAAAACATCAAAGAAAACAAAATGAAATCGTTTTTGTTAAAGCTTAAAGTTAACAGCATGGTGAAGACTTTAACAGCAGCTATATTCACAGAGCCTTCGCTCTCTGCTTAACAGCCTCACTCTGCATTAGAAAACTATGTAACAACCAAAGCCAAAGTAACAACCTTTCAAGTCTTCTGACCACTCAAAGCGCTTTTACACTACATATCTCATTCATCCATTCACACACATTCATACACTAATGGCATTAGTTGCCATGCAAGCTGCCAACTGTTCATGCATTTGAGGAGCTAACCATGGCACAGCCTTTAGGAGCAATTTGGGGTTCAGTATCTTACAAACCCCCGATCATCTGACACGCCCCATGAGAGCTCACAGAACATGAAGAAAACATTGACAAAAAGATGACTATTAAGTACGTATGATTGTTAAAAGTTATACATAATACAGACAAAGATATATATATTATTATATTATATTATATTTAAAAAAAATATATATATATATATATATATATATTCCTCAGAGCTCATCAGAAAAGCTCATCTCTGATCAAATCTGCTCACAATTCATCCAGATGCTCATTTCAAACAGACCTCCTGCAGTTCTTGGGTTCACTATTTGGGTGCATAGTTCAAGTTATCAGTTGTTCTGTTCTGTTATTGTTATACTTAAAATATAATATGAAACATCCATGAAATATGTCACTTAGTGGGTTGACTCAATGATAGAAAAGGGTCCAGCAGATCAAAGCAGTATTGTGTACAGTCTGAGACCTTACACTATATACAGTCCTGTCAAACCACGAAGAAGCTTTCAGTTTCCATTTCAGCAGAGTGACATTGGTGAGACATGTTGTCACCAGTAAAAACATGTTGAAGCAATGCTTTTTCCATGTAGGAGAGGTGATACATTCAACATGAGCATGAACACATCCAAGCTAATTCAAACAGAAAACCTCACATTCTGCATTGTGTGTACAAAATATTGTCAGTTCTTCTTCTGCAACTTGCTGTGTCTCAAGGTGGCCACCCATAAACTGAGCTAACCCACCTTTAGTCAGGAGGCAACATGTAGTATGCTCTGCTATTAACTGTGGACACTTTGTCCAGGTTTCCTTAGGCACAAACGCAAAGCAAGCACAGATGTCTTACCTTGTTGGGGGTCAGTGGGATTGTAGGTGGCCTGGGGCTGGTTGGACCATGACTAGGGCTAGTGGAGGTGACTTTTCCTGACCCAGGGCTGGTTGGACTAGGAACAGAAATCAAGGAGAGAGTGTGTCTGGAGGGGAAAAGTTATCAGTTATTATTCTGTACTTCTACACCTGACACACTTTCTACAAAGCATGGCATTTAAAAGCTAGCATCATGTTTAGTTGGACTAGGAACAGAAATCAAGGAGAGAGTGTGTCTGGAGGGGAACTCTGAAAAGTTATCAGTTATTATTCTGTACTTCTACACCTGACACACTTTCTACAAAGCATGGCATTTAAAAGCTAGCATCATGTTTATAAATATTATAACATATGTAATACATAATAATTGGAGATCATTTTAGATCACATGAAGGCACATTTCATTCATTACCACACTGACAGATCAAAAATTGAATAGTATGAGTATGAGTATGAACCAGGGAAGGAATTTCACGAGGGCCACGAGGGCCATGGCCTTGTGCCTTTGAAAAAAATCTCTGTCCTGAGGCCACGGTGGCCTTGATGCCCCGCCCACACTGCCCCAGTTCGTTATGCGGTTTTCTAGTCTGCCTCTTTCCTGTCAACACGGCTTTGACACCTGCGTCTTTTGAGGGGGAAAAAAGTGTGTTTTGATGACATCAACATTGGTGGGTTTGATTCGAGCCTGGCATGAACCGCTCGGACGGGCTATAATGACACTTCATCAAACGCACCCCCACCCTCTTGTGACCGCGTCCGCGAGGCTGTGACGTTGGGTCCAAGACTGACGAGAAGAGAGGAAAAAATCACCGGGACTGAGGTCAGACAGTGTGTTAAATTAGTGAACGAATAAGGGGAATTTCAACATATAAGTTAGTTAATGTTAAATTGCGTGTACAGTAACGTTATATCACTACAACGGTGACCCAGTTTTAACGTGCCGACCACAGCCTGTAACAGTAACCTCAACAAATGCTTGCTAGCTTGTTGTTGTTGCTTGTTTTTCCTTTGTGGAGCTGCTGGTTCCTGTTGTAACGTGTCATTTTTTATGGATTTATGATGTTGGTGTTGCTGCTTGGTGAGTTACAGCTGGTTGATGTGTGCTGGCTGTTCATAGTCACTTTACATAATCTGTTTGCAATAGTGGCGTTCAGTAGAAAAGGGCAGGAAAGGATGTAATGATGTTACATAGGTTGGAATGATTGTAATTAAGCTTCTATCTATTAAGCTATCAAAAGTATGAAGAACTAATTATTTACTTGTTTAAAGAATTGCAGAGCCAACATGTGACAACAACACGTGATGCTGTTGGGTTTGGAGGCCATAATGCAAAAGTGCAGGAAACGACCTAAATCTGAGTGACAGCAACAGCAGCTGATGGAGCAGCTTTAACTTTGGAAGGACACATGGTGTCAATGTGTTTCAATGTTTTTTAAACTGACTCACTCTCACAGATATATAATATTTCAGATCTCTTGACATGAGAGTGCTATTCTTAAAAATAAAAAGTCAGATGTTTTCTTTATTGTCTATTTAGTTTATTTTATCTCCTCCATAATTTTCCTTGATTGAGAAATCAGTCTGTGCTCTCACGGGTTAATCAGTAGTCTATATGCTCGTATATATTTACAGTACCGTTAACAGTCAAACATTTTGATGCACTGTAGGTTTGATCAATCAAGCCTACGGGTGGAGATTGGTTTAATGAGTTTTACAGTTTTACAGTTTTTGAAGTGAGTGATAGTAGTTTGCGTAGATTGCGTAGTTTCCTATGTACTTCAGACCAGTTCAGTTGCTTTTATTGTCCCCCAAAGGAAACTTGGCTTGCAGACAAGTTAAAAAAAACATATAATAAAAACATAATAGCATTAAATTCATTATGGGTGTGGACTCAAATCATTGTTTTATCTTATGGCCTTGGTGCCCCGGGTTTTGGCCTTTGTGCCCTCAAAAAATTGACAACCCATAAGGCCAAGTGGCCTTGCCCCTAAAATGATGAAATTCCAGGCCTGGTATGAACATATATCTAGTTAATTAGAATGAACAGCCTAGTTACAGTAAAACAGCTGACCAGATAGGTGACAGTGTTAAGAGTCAGTTGTCAGTTGGGTCTGTTCACATGTCAGTTGTATGGTTTGATAATACATACCCTCCTAACATTTCACCTGGATGCTCATGTTACGTACCTCAGGTGAGGCCCTTTAGTCAAAGGTCGGCTGCTGAAGCTAAATTTTCCTCTGTTGGGGCTCACTGGGCTTGTGCTGGGAATGACTCTGTCGATGCCTGGGTCCTTGCTGGTTGAGCAAGGACCAGAGATTATGGTAGCATCTGGGACTCTGTTGTGACCTGGGCTGATGGTGGTATCTTTGTTTGGAGTGGTTGGAGACACAAGGCCTTGGATGGTGCTAGAAACAAGGGCTGTGACAGTCACCAGGTTGAGGTCTGGAGAGGCAGAACAAGGTTCTGGATTGGCAGAGGTGTTGGAGCTTTCCGATGAAAGAGAGTTGGTGGCAGTAAAATGTTTATCTATATAACCAGTCGGGGTTTCTGCACCATTCACCTTGAACCTGGGGGATGTGGCTACCGAGGGAGAAAGGGGCTTATTCTGAGTCTCTGGTGCTAATGATATGGGGGATCCAGGCTGCACAGGAGGGAGAGGAGCGCGGTACTTGACCTTAGATGGCTGTGACTGAGGTGTAGTGGACTGTATTGTAGGGGAAGATGGTTTCTTTGTGGGTGTTCCAGATGGGATTGGAGGGGCAGGGGACTTAACTGACTTGGGTCTGTGGGCCAGAGGTTTTAGCTGGGATGATCCCTCAGAAGCTTGGGGGCTCCGGGGAACAGAAGAAGGCTGCGTCTGAGCTGAGAGCTCTGCTGGCAGGTTACCAGAAGCATGGAGGTTCCATGCACCGTCTGTCTGGTCAACCGAACACTTGCTGTCTTGAAGGATGGTCAACTCGTAGTACTCCTGAATGTCTAGAAGGAGAAGAGCAGAGAATATAGCCGTGATGACTGACTGATTGGTTTAGTGGATTAGTAAATGGGGTTATGACACAGATGGTTAACTCTGTCACCTCACAAGAAGATTCCCAGCTTAAACAAAGGCGTGGGCCTTTCTGTGTGGCTTCCACAGCTCCCACAGTCCAAAGGCATATTAATAGGTTAATTGATGACTCTAAAATTACGTGTATGTGCAAATGTAAGAGGTTGTTTGTCTTGATGTGTCAGCCCTGTGATGAACTTGTCAGCTAGAATTGGCTCCAAACTCCCATGACCCTGGATAGATGGATGGTTATGACACACTGACTGGATGTACTGTATGCCTGACTGAATGCATGGCTGTACAGATGAAATACTAACTAATAACAACAAAAACATGAAAATAATGAATAAATAAAGCCACATTCACACAGGATCAGGCACTGCAGGGAAATTCTGCAGAGTTGTGAGGTAGTGTGGGCCATGAGGGGACTGCTGGGGGTGCATCTATATGTGTTGAACATAACCATTGTGAAACAGGAAATAACTTTCATTTCCTGATTAACCAGCTTTATCGATGTTGGTGCTCGCTCACTCTCATTGACTGTCTATATCTCTCAACCAAAGCACTTTCTCTCTCAAACCATTGAACACAAACCAAATTAAAATTAATTTTGCAGCTTAGATTGAGAGCCAGACGTGTCTAGATACAGCCTAACTTTCTAAATGTCAACACACCATGGTAATGTTTTGAGTAGTAGAGAGGAAACAATGAGTTGATTAGGTGACGATACTGATAATCAGTTAATCTTTCCACACCTCAAAAACTCAAAACATATTCTGGTTGAAGCTTCTCCGAACTGAGAATTGTAAACTGAATACTAGTGGGGTTCAGTTCATTTAACAAACCAAGATATTTCAAAATGTTGCTTTAGGCGCTTTGGCTGATGGACATTCTCAATTAATAGACCAAACAAGTGATTGATAAAGCAGTTAATGGCAAAATGTAATAAGCAGATTTATCTATGAAGAAACCAATAATCAGTTGCAGCTATATAAAGCTGTTCAGATACAGTAAGAAACCTTCAATCTGTGATCAAGCTGGTCACAAAATGCATCTTGTTTTTTTTACTTTATTAATTCTGATATAGGAAGGTAGCCACACACAACTAATACACTGTTGTCCTCTAGTGGCTGCAGATGGATACTACAGTTGTTCTACAGAAGTTCTACAGTCCCTGAAGTTTTCAGTCCCACATAAAAGAGAAGTTCATTCAGCTGTCAATTCCCTTTTCAGAAGTAAGCACACTGATGTAATGCCTCAAAGTGAGTGTCATGATTAAGTTTTACTTCCACACACAGAACTGCAGCACATGGTTATGAGCTCAAACTCAGGTTTGTTGGTCATAAAAGAAAAAGAAAAACACGATATATGAAAACAGACATTAAGGGTGTAAATTAATTATTATTTAATGTTTAAAAAAACACAGAAGATTGCAAGGATAATAATATGGAGAAAAGAAACTACAACTTTAACACCTGAGACAGCTTGGTTAAAGGTCAAAGTCACAAACAGGAACTAAGCCTTGTGTTTAGTGAACAGCCCGCATACACACACACATACACACTAGACAGAGAAAGGAGTGCTGCTGTAAGAGCTAAAGGTGTGGGCGTGGCGCAAACCAGGTGGGACCGGGACTGAGAACCAGTTTGTCATCATGCTCATAACCAGACAGTCACACACGTGCCTGATGTTTTCCCTCCAGTGAACAACAGTTCACCACAAGTAAAACACACAGACGGTTAAATACTGGGAGGAATTCATACTCGCAACACATTCTCTGAATATATGCATATTTCCCACAAAGAGCCCAGTGTTTTCTGTGACAGGCCACATCACGCCTACATCTTGGTGTTCTGATCTCCATTATCTGGTGAACAGTCATGTGATATGTCTCTTATAATCAGTCTGGCCTTCTGTCTGCCAGCCAACTAGCCTACTGTCTTTCTATCTTCATTTGGACAAGATACACGAGTTAGTGCCCTTCTTTAAGCCTTCTCACACACACAGTAGGGGCGTATCGAGGACCAGGTAACAGAACAGGTACATGAACAAACAAACAGATATTCTTACCAAGCAGAGCATTAAAGAGCTGACTCTGAAAGACACTGATGACTCTGTCCAGAGACTGCTGCAGCTGCTGGTCATCCTCCACATGGCCCTGTTTGGTCCGGCTCTGATTCTGCTGCCTCTGGTTAAGTTTGGCCCGGTACTGCTGGAGAAGCTCCAGTGCTCGCTGAGCATCTAAATTCAAAATATACAGGTAAATAAGCAATGGCAGAAAAGTAAATAGAAAATTCTCTAGACACTCTTAAGTAGAGCACAGAGATTAGGTAATGCATATTAAAAGCCTCTGCTTAATAGAGGATTACTATGGTTAACAGCTCTCACAGATTCCTCATCAGGGTGAAGTTAAATGAAAGATTAATAATCTGGTTCCATCTAGTGAGAACGTGGACCCGTGTGTTATCAGTCCAGTCTAATAATGTTCATCATCTGCTTGTTCTTAATCATGCTGTCATCTCACAAGCTAGAAGGTTCCTGATTTGAACCCTGGCCACAGTCTTTCTATGTGGATGTGTCTGAATGGGCTCTCTCCAGGTACTCTGACTTCCTTCCTCCCGCAGTCCAAAGACATGGATCTAAGTATGAATGGTTGTTTGTCTCAAGGTGTCAGTCATGTGTCGAACTGGTGACTTGTCCAGGGTGTACCCCGCCACTCACCCAATGCCTTTTCTGTGAAAAGGTTGCTACTATGAAGTTTGTATTTCTAGTTTAGGGTGTAGTTTAAGGTGACACAGATGGCTGTACACTGCATTCCAGGCTCCATGGAACTCAAGTGAACAGCTGATTAAACCTGAAGCAGTTACAGATCAACATCACACAGACCAAGTGTCAGTCTTCAGCCTTTCTGTGCAGTTCTCTGCCAGTGACAAGCCAAGCCAAATGGCATTCCAAATCATTCCTATTCATAATTTACATGTTTAGCAAACAGAGCAGAGCCAGCAGAGAGGAAATAGATTAGATTAGATATAGTCAAACACAAATTGATCTGAATTCCCTTTATCTATGCGTTTTAATGATATAACATATAACTAACATTTAGCTAACATGCTAAGAAATAGCTAAGGGGTTAGTTAACATAAAGTTAACCCATAGCTAACATTTAGTTAACATGCTAAGAAATAGCTAAGGGGTTAGTTAACAAAAAGTTAACCCATAGCTAACATTTAGTTAACATGCTAAGAAATAGCTAAGGGGTTAGTTAACATAAAGTTAACCCATAGCTAACATTTAGTTAACATGCTAAGAAATAGCTAAGGGGTTAGTTAACATAAAGTTAACCCATAGCTAACATTTAGTTAACATGCTAAGAAATAGCTAAGGGGTTAGTTAACAAAAAGTTAACCCATAGCTAACATTTAGCGAATCCGTGTGATAACTTTTTTTAACCGAATTTACCACAATGTATGAATAATTAGTAAGAATTGTTAAATGATAATTTATAAATTGTATAACTACAGCGAAATTTTAGAGATCATGTACACGCAGAGAGGAGCGCTGAGCTGAGCGGAGCCGTGCCGAGCTGAACCAAGCTATAGCAACCTGCGACCATTTCAGGTGTCTAAACTGATGTGTTCGGTGTCGTTAATAACAAATATTATACTTGGAGAAGTAAAGACTGAGATCTATGAAGAAACATTTCATTTATAGTTACCTTTCTGTCGCACAGGCATGTTGACACACACGGTCCTCCTCCGCGGGGCTTCACTGTCTGTCTGTCGCTGTGGTCGTGTATTTGTTAGTACAGATGTGTGCGTTTGTCCCGGGGCAGCCTACCTCCGAACTAGGACAGCAAACTGACTCCACCGCAGTATTTTAATCTTCCAAACGTGTTCTTATTCAAACAAAAACTTTACGAAGTCTTTAAAAGTCCGAGACAACCGTGAGCGACGCAGAGAGACAAACTGTCGACTGCTGCCTGTCAGCCGCCGCTTGGACTTGGTACCCGGAGCTGTAGCCTGTTTTCTCTCCCTCCTTCTGTTTCGCTTTAGCTCTTCCACTGACTCGCTTTGGGAAACTAGTTCTCCATTTCTTCATTCAGGTGACTTGAGTCAAAACGCGGTCCAACCGGTTCTTTGGCAGTCCTGTGGGATGAGCACACACACACACCGGCATGCACTCACTGAAGCAGGTTTGAGAAGCTCCTCATAAGCACCTTGTGTATGTTGTTGGTATTGTTATGTTGAACAGCTGTATTGTGTGTAGTGGATAAAAGCTTGCTCTGTACCATGTACTACTGGATCTACATCTAATCCACTCAACTCTGAGTATAGATTTGGGTTTAGGCTCCTGGTCAGACTCCCAGAGGTAGACTTATAACCTCTCCTTCCCTGCCTCTATATTGCTGAATGATGTAAAAAAATAAAATAAAATGAAAAATCTGGACAGATATAGCACAAAAGCATTTTGCACTGTGAGGTGTGTCAGGTTGATATCTATTTGTGGTGCCTACATGTTGACACATGAAAACAATAGCACAATCTGAAAAGCAAGGTGTACAAGGGATCCAAATGAAATGTCACAAGTGTAATCCCACCAGCTGTCCAGGCAAGCCTATCCCCTATTATCATGGTAAACAGTTGTATTGTGTTGAGTAGATTAAAGCTTCTCTATCCCAGGCTTGTCTCAGCCTGGATCCATGTCATTTACCACACAAAACTATGTCTTAGCTTTTATACAAAGTGAATAATACCAAAAGTCCCCTATGAATACCTCTATCAGAGCTCTATGGTTAAACAAGTAGCACAGCAGGAAATCAATTCATTGACAAATAACATCTAGTACATTAAAAGCAGGTTAGGTAGAGGGTAAAATAGTTGGTACACTAGTTAGCAATGGCACTGCAATGTAATACTCCCACTAACCATTAGAAGCTGCTCACAACTGACTGGCAACCTCCTGTGCTGGGAAATTAAGCCAATGAAAAAGTGCTAAAAACTGCAATTCCTTAGGCGGCCACTTGAGACAGGCTGCAGCAGTGAGTTAATCTCCATAAGTCCCCATGTTAAAATGCCCAATTTCACAGCAGAAATAAACATGTTTACAGCCTGGTACAAAAAACAGTTTGGTCTGTATAGTAATTCCCCACCCACGACAACTGTACTGAGGTTGAATTTTTATTTTCATTTCACCTGTTCATGATATTAAGGCTTGAAGTTGCGCATAATTAACAGTGTGGCCACACTGATTGACAGGTAAGTGCTGTTACAGGTGGCTTAATCGAGCACCCTGATGTCATTCGACTCGCCTCAGGTCCACTGATGATCTACGTCTTTGCTGATATTTAGATTAGCTGCAAGGTGGAAGAAGAAGTACAGCCAACATACATATATTTGCATATTTTTTGTATATTTTCGGCTATAAAAGTGAAAAGAAAGGGGTGAAGGACAGGAACGAGAAGAGAGAAAAAAGAGGAATGAAAAGTATAAAGTGATAGAGGGAAATATAAACAGGAATGTAATAGCATGGATTAAAAAGAGATGAGATGAAGAAACGAGTGGAGGGATAAAGATCAGTTTCACCTGCTTCTCTGCAGATTAAACCCAGTATGAGATTCTCATCATCTCAGCAGATGCTCCTTTGTCTCTCTGTCCATTAGTCTAACAGGCTGACTCCACGTCCATCCATCCATCCGTCTATCCATCCATCCATCCATCCATGTCATCTGAGCTGTGGATCATAACTGAGATTGACAAGCCACAGCAGACACAGCAGCAGCTAATATTACTGACTAGTCCAACAGCAGTCAGCCCAGCTCAGCGTCTGTCTTTCAGCCTTTTATTTCACCAAGCTCTCACCAACCACTAAAAGTCAGTCCCACATTTACTCTTCTGTCTCTTTCTCTTGTTAGCTTCCTTCAACGTCCTCTGGTCTTTTCATCTCTGTCATTATGTCCATAGAAGCTGCTGAGCCTGGTTACATTGCTTTCTTGCCCAGCTCCTGTTCTGGCATGTCCCTGTCCCCCAGGCCTGAAAAGTTTTTCTTCCTGGTGGTCCAAACACTCCCTCAGTGCTTTGAACTTGAAGTCTGGCTAACAAACTGAGCAAACAGCAAACATTAGCTAACAGCAGCTACACTTCACACCAGTTCACTTCACTGTCCATCAGGAAACTCTGTAAATCACAGAGAGTTGAGGCGGAACAGCTGGAGGACATCAGACGGAAAAGCAGAAAACATTTTCCAATTTCACCAAGATCAAATAGTTGGTGGTATGTGACTCAGTCCTATAAAATATAATGTACTTCTTGCAGCAGATCATACTCAGAACCCAAGGTTATGTGCAAAAACAGGCACCCTGAAACATGATGCAGTTAGATAACATAAGTAATATTTCATCATAAGATTCGCATGACTAAGTAACATTTTAATTACAAAATTTGAACATATTACATCTTGTTAACTGTGACAACTTATTATATTCCCAGTGGATGTGAGTGAGCTGTTTATTAGGTTGCTTATGTGACTTTTGTAATTGGAAGTCATACTTTTCCACTTTTGATGGAGCTGGGCTAACCTGCATCCATCCCTTTATGCTGGTCCTATGTGTGCACTGGTAAAACAGAGAGGAAATTAATATTGATCTTCTCTTGAAAATCTGGAAAAGACAGCAAGCAAGTTGACTTGACTGACTGTGTACCTTTTATAGCCTTTATGAAAGACACCAGTCTATTTGACATTTTAAATTAAAGACAAAATTAAAAATGCAAAGTTGCTGCAGGACACATGTTAGCTGTGCATAACATACTGTATGTCTGTGTGTACACAGTGGAGTGACTGTAGGGACACTTCATCTACATACGCACATAAGCAGGCAGCAACTGAATGCAGGTCATGTACTCAGTCTCTGGTATTGTTATTGATCAGGTCACAAGAGCATATTGACAGCTTTGGTGGGTGTACAATCACTCTGTATGCACACACACACACAGACATAGATGGCAGCATAATATATCAGTCTGCGTGGGGAGAAATGTATGGATGATTGTGTAAGTGGGTTGGTCAGTCGGTACACAGAAGTATCATTTTGTCCAAACTAATGTGTAAAAGACAAAGTAGACAAAGTAAAAGACAGAGAACAAAAAGACATCATTATGCTTTGGTCAGTGCACGTGTTTGTGTGTGCGTGTGTACTATTACCCTCTATTGTTAATTGTTGGCCTGTAAAACAGTAAGCAGACTTGTTCTACAGAGAGGACCGATGCCAAGGGAACAGTGGAGATTGGTACAACACAGACAGAGGGAAGAACATTTAACCAATTATACCTATCTAATCTAATCATACGGTATACCACAATGTAGTGGTAATAAAGTGAGCAATTAATAGTGGTAGGAGGGCTCGTCCTTTATGTGACCAAAAACAGCTATAACAGTGCAGCTAATATTCCATTACAAGTCCTGCGTGTGATATCTTGGTTAAGTAAAAGTATAAAGGTGCCATCAGCAAAATGTAGGCCAACCTCACCAATCAGCTATTGTCTGACGATATCTGGGGTAATTAGCCAGTGTGTCTGGGCTTAATGTGTACTGCCCAGCAGTCTTGGACATTGATGTTGTGGCTGGTTAATGTGGAGCAAACTAACTAATTCACAGACTGGTGGTTAGTGTGATCTGTAACAATGAATCATATCTATAAGATATTATGCTTGTGGGCTGATGTAAAATCTTAATCTGTCGTTAATATTTGTCTCTGACATGTCCGGAGTAAAAAGTATAAACTAGCATAAAAATGGAAAAAAGTAAAATAAGGCAAAATGCAATGCATGTACCTCAAAATAAATGTACTTACATGAAGTTAGACTCCAATACTGGTGGTGGTCATTTCTGATTGGCTGGCAGGTGTCCAGGCACTGAACTGCAGGTTTTCATGGTAACATGACACAGTCAATATCACTATTACTTCTATTATTATTTGACTAAGATTAATGTGAGCTTAATAGATATAAATGTTTAATAGATATTAACAAATGGGCTAATTTGAAGTGAGAGTATATTTTAGCATGTTCCCAAACAGACCTCAAATGACACTCTTGTTAATGTATTCAGTCAGTTAAACAAATGGCACTATTTTAACTCACAAACGACAGAGAATGGGGTAACTCACTTGATGAATGAATGAGCATATTGGACATAAAATTAACTAAATAATTAATAATCATTTTAGCTGCATGTGGTGTATGAAAATTCAACCAACCAATCCTTTTCTGAAAAATACAAACATGGAACATTGTCTTCTACCTTAACGCCTATATCTTGTGTGTTGAGCAGCTTGACAATCTCAGTTGTGAGGTTCAGCTCAGGAATAGATGAGATAGATGGATGGATGGATGTGGAGTCAGCCTGTTAGACTAATGGACAGAGAGACAAAGGAGCATCTGCTGAGATGATGAGAATCTCATACTGTGTTTAATCTGCAGAGAAGCAAGTGAAACTGATCTTCATCCCTCCACTCCTTTCTTCATCTCATCTCTTTTTAATCCATGCTATTACATTCCTGTTTATATTTCCCTCTATCACTTTATTCTTTTCATTCCTCTTTTTTTCTCTCTTCTTGTTCCTGTCCTTCACCCCTTTTCCTTCCTCCCTTCACTCATTATGTTCTTCCTTCATTGCAGCTTCTCTTTCATTCTTCCATTCAGCAATGAAGAAGCATTGAGGAGCAGAAAGAGAGATATTCCATTCTTCCCTCCTCCTGAAGAGCACCAGGAGGACCCCAGATTACCAATAGTGACATTTTTATTATTTGTACAATAGAGACTTTAGTACATTATTCAAAACACTTCTTATATACTGAAAAAATGGTACGTCTCAAAGCCCAAAATGGCTCCAGTATAATCGCTGCACAGCATTTTTTCAATTTTATACATATATTATTTTTTGTAAAAACTGTATCTTAAATAGTATGTACAGATAGCGTCTGCAAAATGCATTCTAAACACATGATATATATTATATATACTTCTGCAATTACATTTCTCCGCATTAATACTCAAAGTTAAAACTGGAAGGATTCAACTTGCATGTGCAAATAAATAAAGAAATAAATAGTTCTGTTAAATCGTCACTAAAATTTGTCCAACTTATAACTCAACAGCGGTTTCTCTCTTCAGAGGTCAAAGTACTTTTTGTCACACAACAGAAGAAGCAGCATTCAAGTTGGGTAGGTGTAGGTACTGCAGAAAGCATGAGTACATTCACAATCAATATGAGTCATTTTAAATTGGATTTCATTCACAGCTATGTACAGTGACACTGTCCTCAGCATTTGTTCAGCTCTTACGCAGTTTAAACACATAGAAAATGACTGTTTTTATAGTCATATACATATATATATAATATATATTTGTATAACACAAATTCACAATTACAGTAGAAATACATTTTATACAGTTTTGGATAGTACATGTGTAGGTCTCCAAGTCATACTGTGCGTACTTCCATCCATAACTTTGTTATAAGTGTCATTATTATAAAATATCACAATTTTTGAGCAAAGCTAAGGTATATCAATATATTTAGAAAGAATTACCTGAAACATGTAGTAAAAAATAATTATATTATCAAACCTTTTTCTCTGTTCTCATCACAATATCTTTGATATTTCAAACTCTAAATAGGGTTGGGTTGGTACCTGTGGCTAAGATCTCTCAACCACAAGACTAAACTGTGCCATTTTGTGTCCCTTACATTGAACTAAATTATTATTAGTTTATTAAGAGGGGTGACACAAAATGGGCACGAGATAACACTGTCATGTCAAGTAAAAGCAAAGGACAGTGAGGGATGTTGTTTTGCTCTGGATGAAACATCAGATGTTATACAGAACACAACAAAACTCCCTATCATGAAACGTCTTCGAGACATGTGTTGCATTTACACGGAGACAGAAAATGAACCTCTTCACTCTTTTTTTCTGTGTTATTTCTGTCATGCCAATACAATTTCTAAAGCATGACAAAAACCATGAGTTAGATTTTATAACACCACATTCCCCGAGGGAAACCTCTCAAATGATCACAATTACCTTATCTGAGTCGACATTACATTTTCCTTCTCCTCTACATATCATATTCCAAAACACTACATGACCCAATCCAATTATATTTTTTAACATTCACCAACAAAGTTGGCAAATCTAAATTTCCATGTACACCTAATGTCAATTAGCATCTCCTCAGGTTAAAAAAGTTACACTGACATTCAAGCGTAGCCAAAAGTCTTTGTGACACAGATCAGATCTTGATCCCTGATTGTCTAAAAAGGGAAATTCTGAATCACTACAGATTTACCCATTAAGACACCAACACACTGTGTTATACCTCATTGATTCTTGTAGGGACATTCTCTTGTTGCTTTCCACAGGGAGGCCAGAGGTGAGGACACACTTCTGAAATGTTAAAGCTAGTGTCCTACATGCTGCTGCTCTCGCTGTACGGGGATCAGATCTGGGCCACAAAGAGGTAAAGCTCTGATGTCTTGGGCCTGTGTAAATACAACCAGGGAGGGGCAGAGGGTCCATATGGCACATCAGACTCACTGAACCTCAGTGGTATTAATACATCTAGAGCTTTCTACAGAGTAGAGAACTCTAGAAGCCAACAGAAAATGGCTGGCTGACACTGACCAATGATATGAAAGCATGCTATGACTTTATCATACAACTCAAACAGCTAAAAAGAGATGTAACAATGCTGGAACAACACCAGAAAGCAGGACCTCAAAATATGGCACAGATATGTGTGTGTGTCTGTGTGTGTGTATAGCAATTGGATTCTAAAATCAGGCTAGAATATAGACAGGGCTTCATTATGTGATGTGCACATGCATCTACTGTATGGGTATGTTTGCCGGCTAGTTCGTGTGGATGGCAGTGTGTGTAAACATTAACTTGCTCAATAGATGGCACTGCAGGACAAGTTAGGCTCTGCTGAAAATCTCAGGAGCCTCGGAAATATTGCTTTAGCTCTTTTCCGCACAGCTGTGCAAGCAACAGTTATTAAAACAAACATAAAGAAAGGTAGCAGTGATGAACTATGAACAGTGTTTTCTTTACAGAAAGAAAAAAAAATCAGTGGTATAGTTTAGAAAATTGTCTGGAGAAATTTGGAGAAATAATCCCTGTATGTTCATAAGAGAGAATTCAGACTGTGATTTATCAACAATATTTATAATAACCATAAAGTTGTAGAGCTGTCTATCCAGGCCCCAAGGAGAGTGCAGCTCTAGAAAGTTGCAGCTCTATATATGTACACAAGGCAGAAAGTCTTAAGTTTTCAATTTCTGTACACTGGAGGAAATAACACCTGTAGAACAGGACAGACC
The DNA here is from genome assembly GCA_014281875.1 of Nibea albiflora. Lineage (NCBI taxonomy): Eukaryota > Metazoa > Chordata > Actinopteri > Sciaenidae > Nibea > Nibea albiflora. The sequence continues at coordinate 323,764 of CM024792.1, forward strand.
AGAAGACCACAGGAAATAACACAGTGAAAGAAGAACAGAAGAGAAAATAAAAGACAAAGGAAGAGAACACAAAAGGAGACAACAGAGGAGAGGAGAGAGCTTGACAAAGCAAAGAAGAACAATGAAGAATGTGGGAAGTGAATCATGAGCTGCCAAACAAATGATTAGAAATTTACTACGGACAGCAAAATAGTAGAGAAAAGTAAAACTATCCCAGAACATCAATTCACAGAAGCAACAGAAGCAAACTATTCAGAGTGATCAATCAGATGACTGCCTAATTAACAAACCAACCACAAAATCCAAACTGCAACAGCCCTGTAGGTACTCAAGTCTTAGAGTCCTCTTGTGGTCCGTCCAGTCGTTGATCAGATCCCCGATCGCCAGTAGACAGAAGAGCCAATATGTTTCCTATGGTACATTTGGCACTAGTATTTGCCTTTGGTCCAGCAATAGGCAAATAAATGTCTGTGTATTCCCCTAAAAAGGTAAAAAAGGCGGCTCATTTTTCAGTTCCACAAGCCTCCAGCGGAGGGCAGGTGGGGTGGCGTGGGATGGCGATGAGCAGAGAAGAGAAGCGTTGTTGTGTTGTGTTTGTTTGTTTGTTATAAAACTATTTTAGCGCGTGCTGCTGTCTCTCAGAACCATCAAGTCCACCGTCCGCTGGAAACTCTTCAGCAGAGAGACGGCTGTCTCATGCTCCATGTGTAAAAAACTATGTCCGTTAGCCTGCAAGGCAAACACGCAGCACAGTCAACAGCATGTGTGTGTGCATCTATGTATAGAGGTTTATGTGCTGCAGAATTTCCATACATATGTCTATGTGTGTGTGTGGTTGTGGGAGGATGGAGGGTCACTGCCATCATTATCTCAGTAACACATCACTGTTGGGGAAAAGAGAGAGAGGAGGAGGAGCTACACAGTCATGCTGTAGAGAGAGAAGGGGTAAAGACAAAAAAGGGCTTTTAGATGAGTTCATCCAGCTAAACTGTACATCTGTGGAGAGAAGATGGAGGGGGAGGAGAGAGGGGAGGGACGCATGAAAGGAATGAGGGGTGGGGAGGAGGGGAGGGGCTGTCACCGGCATCTCATTTTCACCTTGCAGTGCAATCCTTACAGTTTCTTTTGGGTAGTGTGACTTTGAAATAAAAGCTTCAGTGAATATAGTATATATAAGTACATAAAAGAAAACTTGACTTTTCCTATTAAGTAATTCCTATAAGTAATTCCAATTAAGTAACTCCCTAGTAATTCCTACTGAAGAGAAACAATCTCTGAAAAGTCTTTCTGCAAACTGCAGTAATCAACTAGAAAAGTGTTAAAACCCATGTCTGTCCATGTAGTGTTATACAACATTACTGTATATGAAGAGCTTTTATTAGCTGTACGTCAAAACAGGAAAGAAACATGTCCGACTCGATTTTCTATTTGCAGAAGCAGACAGTGAAACCACAATCACACGTCATCTTTGAAATTTTCAGAAATGTGAAATTTTATTCCAGCCTGACCTCACGACTTTCTGCTCCAAACAGCTGATCTGCAGCAGAATCTTTTGATGGTTAGCAGCAAAGAAAAAGTCTGTCTGAAGGTACTGTAAGGTAAAGCAGTGAAAACATTCTTAGTATAGCATCAATCCATCCACCCATTTTCTGTAACCTCTTCTCCTCATCAGGGTCACGGTGGGGCTGGAGCCTATCCCAGCTGACACTGAGCAAGAGGCTGGTTACACCCTGGCTAATGATTAAGGGAGAGAGGGTGTGGGGTTCATGCCTGATTTCTGGACCAACAGGTACACTCACCTGGTAAGATGAGATCTCTGTGAGATCTCTGGCTCCATTACTGCAGCTCATGTTTGTGTGACTCTGTTGGCTAACTGCAGTGGATGAAGCGTACCTATTCTTTCCTACAGAAAGCTCTGCCTCACTGTTTATAAAATAAGGCTTAAGGAGGGTTAAGGAGGGAGAGGGGATGGGGCATGTGACTATTTCTGTCCCATTTGATGATGAGCGAGAGGATGTTACCTGCAGTATCTTATCTCCTGGTTGCAGGGCGGAGGCGGCGGGCCCGTCATGCTGTACCCTAGTAACAAAGATACCCTATAAGTCAAAATGATACACCGTTAGGACAACACAGGGACACGATGGTTTAGAATCTTTGCCTTTCTTATTCTCATCTCAATACCCCACAACCCCACACCCCACCCTAACCCCCCCCCCCAAAAAATCACATTTCTCCCACAAATATATGGGAAATTCACCACCAATGCATTCTCTTTGGTCTAAATTTAGAGAGGCATGCACTTCATAATGATTAGTCACTTAAAGTACTTGGGTGCACGTCTATCTTAAATTTACAGAAGCTGAGTGATGCATTCCTCCCTCCCTTATATATATATATGTACTTGTCAAAATGGTTCATCTGTCTATACAGATAAGGACTTGGCATTGAATAGACATGATGTTAGAAAGAGAAAAAAAAGATATGCAGTAAGTATATACAGAATACGGGGAAAGAATAGGTGTGGGATGGGTGCTGACTAAGGGAAAAATATATTTCATCCCCCATATTTTCCCTCCATAACCCAAGGCAGAGATTGTAAAAACACCAACATCTTTTCACTGAGAGCTGAAAGATGTTTTGAAACACAGAAAAGAGCAGGACAATGTAGCGGTACCAACTCAACACGGTTCAACAGGTAGTGCAAATGTTGAACACACAGTAGTGAGCTTAACAGATAAATGTGCCACATGTGACACCAGTCAAAACAATGTGATGTAGTACTGATGCAGTGCAGTGACACCCACGTACTACAGTGTATGAGTGAATGCAAGAACAGACACATATATTGCATGTTAAAAGGTGGTTATGTTACAAGTATTAGTTCAGTTACTATTCACAGTGACACTGACATTTATACAGTGCGTCTCATACGTGCATACAAAGTAATGATTTTATTTTGATTCTGTAAACTGAATTGGATCTGATGGTTCATTTGGGTTCATTCACATTCTTCAAAGTGGACTTTAGGGACATATGGGGCACACTGCACATTACAGATGTCTTTGTTAGCAGCTGAAAATTAGTTAGTCACAGTAATTTACATTAACACACTTTAAAGCGGGTGCACACAAAGCTGCAGCACTGTGCTAAAACCTTCAAAGTTTTTGAATTTGTCAGAAATAATTTGAATGTAAGGTTCAACCACACCAGGATTGTAGTAAAAACCACCTAAACCAAGGCCAAGTCATGACCAGGGCAAGAGTGTATCGAGCAACTATTCTACTATTTTCCAACATATTTAATGCATTTAAGAAGTATTTACGAACAACTATGTGTTCTTTTGGAAGCTGTTTTGCAAACGAACTCTCTGTAGTTTAGACATCCAAACTTTATTCCAGAAGATTTGATTGATGTTTCCTCCCAGACAGTTAAGAAAAAAATCATAAAATGCACAGACAATAAGTGATATCCCTGCAGCTGTGGTCTTAACTCATCTTGAACTAAAATCCAAGGTCCTCTTTGTCTGAGACAAAAAATGTGGTCGAGATTGGTCTGAGACAATATTAGTAATCAGTTACACATGAAGTACAATACTGTGGTAAGGTTTTTGCATCCTAGTGATAACATACAGAAGTATGTTTGTTATCGACAGCAGCTCTGTGTGCAAAGATGACATATTTAGCAATAGCAGGAAGAGAGAATTGGATTATTGAACAGTCAGGACCCAGATTTGACAAAAATTCATGCTCTGCTTCTTAAAACCTGCTCCTCTATCCTTAAACTGAGCTTGAGAAGCTCATAAATTAAAGCGGGGGATTCCACTCCTGTCAATACAGGAAATGAGTCATCGTTCAATCCTAATAAGTCAGAAGTCGAACTGACCCAGTGTGAGTGCCACAGCTAGCCTTTTACGTCAAATCACTGTGATTTCTTTTTATAGAAACTAGTTTCAAAAAGGATTTTAGAACAGTATGAAATCATTGGTGCTGAATATAATGCAATAAGGAAATTAATGTCAATTAATCTGAATTAGTTCTTGGAAGATAATTCTGTTTCTAAAAAGATCAAGGAGAGTGATATCAATTATTTGATCTTCTGTAATACATGTAAATAAATACATACAATAAGAATAAATCTTATGAAAAAGGATATTATTAAATACATTTACAGATGTTAGATCATTTGAACACACACATATGCACTTATAGTGAAATATTCATGTTGTTTTCAGCCATTATGAAAGGGAATTTAGAAGCAAAACTATAACAAGATGGTGCCTCTCTCCTTTCCTTAATAAGTTGGCAAGGTAAAACGTTCAAAGTTTACATAAATAGGAGGCAACATTTTTTGTTTTACAATAATGAAGATCAATCATTACAAATGTTCCTCTGGCAGAGATAAATCAGTGGTTGCAAACAACAAGATGGTCACAAGAGGGAGCCATAGTCATGTGGAAAAGTGGTATGTTCTCCAGATTAAAACCACAGATGTACCATTTATCAGTCAAGTATTTTTGATACACAGTCCTCTTTAACTATTTAAACTCAACTACTTATTTAAAGATAATGATAATTAAAACCGCTGATGTCTTTTATAAACCTGACAATGTCTATTGTGTGTAGAGAGGGTTGGACAAACCAAAGTGAGTTCTCATAAGTAGGTCAGAAAAATTCAATCAAAGGCATCTACATTCATTTGAACTAAAACTGCTGACGAGTCAGCCCTGAGCTGACAGCAAGCAGAAAAAGCACATGAAAGCAACCTTCATCTGAGATGTCTCACGCGGATGGAAGTAAGAAGGGAAGCAGTGCAAACGGAACGGAAAAGGAACCTTTAGTTTGTAACAAATAATATATGTTTTTGACAAACTTGTGAACCTGTGGGGGCATTGTGTGGGGTCTGAGGAGAACAAAGCAGACACACAGTTCATATCAGAGCATTTACAAAATCTAAATGCAGATTTGAACATTGACATCTGAGCTACAACATGCCGGTAGCACATTTGACTTTAATGTAAAATAAAAGTATTCTGCAATATCCATTCATCCATATTAACATGGACTGATAAAGTCTACATTGTTCCTCTGAAGAGGAACTGCTCATCTGCACTGGCTCCATTTGCTGCTTGTGTAACATGACATTAATAATGAACAAACTGTAGCTGGCGGAAGCTTTATGGATACAGGTCAACATGGGAATGATTAAATAACTGTGTGTCAGCAGCTGAGTCACTACCTGTCTAAATAAAACTTAAGTTAAATGATGAATTGACAGTTTCTATATTATCACTTCACACCCCCGACTTAAATTGATTCACCATTTGTCACACGGGCTGTGGAGGGGCTGTTTGAAGAACTCCTCTTGTAGCCTCTCTATTTATAGACCAGCTGTCCTGTCAGTTACTCAACATCTGAATAACAATCAGTAAAATCTGCCATACTTCCTGTCCTCAGATCAAAGTGTTGAACATCTAAAATCACCCACGGTGTCCCAGAACTAAAGCAGTGTTCTTAAAATAACCATCAGATCTCTGTGATCAGCCTCAGCCTCACTCCTTGCAACTACCTAGCAGCATGTTTCTAGGACAAACTGCCATGTGCAGGAGGCCTGGGGATCTGCAACCCCAACAGGCTCTCAGTGAACACATACACTGACAAAATCAAACCCAGAAGTAGCAAATTTGGCATATCTTGTAATAAGATATAATGAATGCATGTGGGCACAGTTCTAGTTCTACATAAAATATGTATATTTGTTGCTTTATAGAAACCTAATAAAGTGATAGTGACACTAATGATACATGCATTCATAGTGTGTACTATCAGACCTAATAATGTACTTTGCAAAACAGATATAATTTCTCTGGAGTCTTCCATCCTGCCTGCTGATGCTAACAAGGATTTCTAGTTTTGACACACAACCTTTTTTACCCCTTCAAATATGTAAACTGCAGTTTTCCAACAATCTGTGGTATAAGATCACAGACTCAAAGCTAACCAAGTCAACTGCTGCCCCACAGACAGACAGACATATGGACAGATAGACGAAACACTGCGGTAACGAGCAGCAGTTTCCATGGCAACGCTGAGGTAAAGCCGGGGAGGCTGTAATTGGCTGGCAGGCCAGATCGGGTCGTACCATGTCGGAGGGTTTGAAGGGGTTCCCCTGGCCGCTGATGCCACCAGAGATACTGAAACCAAGACCAGGGTTCTTCTCTATTCTCACACACAGCTAGAGAGAGAGAGAGAGAGAGAGAGAGAGAGAGAGAGACAGAGAGAGAGGGCGAGGGAGGAGGAAGAGGACAGAGAGAGAGAGGAGGAGAGAGAGAGAGAGAGAGAAGAGGAGACGGAGAGAGTGGAGAGGGAGGGAGAGAGAGAGAGAGAGGGGGACGAAGGAGAGACGAGAGAGATGAATGAGAGAGGGGAGAGAGAGAGATGAGAGAGAGAGAGAGAGAGAGATGGCAGAGAGAGAGGGGGAGAGATGCGGTGAGGGAGAGAGGAAGAGACCAGAGAGCGAGAGAGGTGAAGGAGAGTGAGAGGGAGAGAGAGAGAGAGAGAGAGAGAGAGGGAGAGGGAGAGAGAGAGGGAGAGGGAGAGAGAGAGAGGGGACAGGCAGAAAGAAAGAAGAACATAGGAAAGTAAAATACAAAAATCATAACCATCTCTACACAAGCATAGAGTAGACAGACAACATGCACGACAGCAGGAGAGTGCTTTCATGTGATGTGTGACGATTTGGCAGCTATACTGGAGGTCCTCATTTTTCTGACAGCAACAATTGAGCCACAAATATCCCTGTCAGAGTTTTTCTATTTGGCATAATGAAAACTGTCTCATACTGGGGAAGGGAACAACAAAACCTGCAGGAGGATCAGCTGATCCGGGTGGTGTGAATGACTTCATGTTCCTAACTAAACTGGTACCGGTGATTTCAATCTGTGAAATATCTCAGATTTAGAACTACGCCTCCGTGGCTTTTTCTAGACCTGTTTCTTCACAAGCTATCGCTGTTAGGTGGCTAAAATTATACTTCCATGTCCCAGTTATTATAATACTTTGTGTCCTTTGGTTAACAGCTTGCTGGCCTTCAATCCATTTGCCCACATGAGTATGTGATCTGGTAACAATCAACGAAGTCCTCTCATAAGCATAGCGGATATGGCTAACTAGAACATTAACTGCTAACTTAGCTTGCTGATTGGTTTCAAACCCACCTACTTATCTGTACTGTTTCTTTTTTTTCCATTTCTATTCCTGCTGTCAATTAGTCTCTAGTTGTTTTACTATATATATATATATATATATATATATATATATATATATATATATATATATATATATATATATATATATATATATATATATATATATTGCCAGATCCACAGTCCTCCAAGATAGTGGTCGCTAAATACTGAAAGACAGACAGATACCTGTTCCTGAAAACCATCCGTGCTCTTCTGGCCTTTAGTCTGTAACAGGCAGCGAGCGCTCTGAGGCCGTGGGTTGGTGTGGGTCATGACAACCTGGTTGCTATGAACCATACCCTGGTTGCCATGGTACTGAGGGTTGGTGGCAGGGAGGGATGGCTGATGAGAGGTGTGGGAAGAATGGGGGTTGTACTGAGGTTGGTTCCCAGATGGTGACAGGGCCATGGGCAGGCCGGAGCTGGGGTAAGCCTGTCCAGGATTGGGATGGCCTGGATAAAAAAGAGAAACTGATAGCTTCTATCAGTCTGAAATACAACTTCCGGTATTATATTAATGTGTACGCTGTTTGATTGAGACACATGGCACACATATGTCATACTTCTGTGACTAATGTACTATTACTGTGAAATCGCAGGTTTCAGATTGTACACTGGGGTAAGTTGAATGAAAAGACACCAGGATATGCTAACTGGCTAACAAATAATAATGGCAATCCAGTGGTATCATACTCGCCATACACAGTTTAAGTCTCAACCCCAGAATAAATCTTTACGGGCCACAAATGAGCATTTTTATTTATTTATTACCATTTACCTTGTGGCATGTTGCCCTGGTACTGCCCTGGGCCTCCTGAGGGAACTACTGACAAGGGCATCCCTGGTTGGTACTGGCCCCCTTTGTTCATCATCCCATCGTAGCCCTGCTGCCCGACCACACGATGAGGTGTAGTGGACGAGGAGGAGGAAGAGGAAGTGACGATCATGTGTGTATTGTGTGATTGGTGGGAAGGGTTGTGGGAGTGAGCACTCTGTGGACAGAGGGAGTGCTGTTAGAGACATGCTCACATCCATGCCAGAGGGACTAGTAATATACAGTAAAACTGTACTTAAAAGCATAAATTTTTTGAGCCAAATAGGGTGCTATGTTAATTGTCAGTGGGCTGGATAAAACACATTAGACATATTCTACCTTTTTCATGAGGTTGTCAGGTGGGACGTCCCTCCTGCCAAGTGAATAGGGAGCCCACTGATTGGTCCCTGACACCCCCTCCTGGTCATTATCCAGCATGGCTGCCTGCTGAGAGGGGGTCTGAGAGAGACAGAGATGAATGGAGGGATCATTACTGAAAACGAACATTTAATTTTAGTAATTCATTCATGTACCCTGGCCTGACAGGTTCATTTGAATGTTATGTGAGGGTCTGTTCTATTAAGTACCCATACTGTGGGGGCTGATATTTCTTCACCCTTCTACAGATAGGTGAAGTTAAGTAATGTGTCGTGCAACGTTACCACTGGTCAACATTGCCTGACGGCTGATGCAAATAAATAGTTGATCTGAAGTTTTGAAGAGTTATTCTTCCTTCTACACCATGAACCTCAAATCATGACTGACTGATCAAAGTCTGTGACATCACACACATACATCAAATAAATTAGAAGAGCAGTTGTGTCCAGATGGTAACTAGATTTGCAAAAAGAGATTTGGATGCTTTGCTTCTACTTCAAAATAAAGTATTCAAAATCTTGTTTTGCTTAATATGAGGCACATCTGCAGCTGTACAAGACTAAATTTGTTGTTTGTTGAGTAACATTATAGCGGTTCAGGTGAAGGGAGGTACCCTTTTAGTTGATGAATGGATCACGTACTGACTTTGACCTAAACACTGGTGTTTGAGTCCTATGTGAAACTAAAAGTTGATTATGCCTTTTTATTTTTAAATTTCAGTTTGGTTAGCTTTAGACACCAAAACTACTTAATTAGGTTTAGAAATATTAGAGTATGGTTTACAATAATGAGTCTGCTTTGAGGTTTGATTTCACACAGGACATGAACAGCAGCTTTTGGGAAAAAAAGCCTGAAGTATATGCAGAAACAATCCGTGGGTACAAATCTCACAAGAGTTTCACAAATCCACAGTTACCATGTGGACACGACCAAGAAGGGCACAGAGAAAAAAAAGAAATATTAAAATCTCTAAAATGTGAAAGAACCCAAAAACTTTGGCAGTAAATGTGTGTGTCCACTTCAGTTTCTCCACTTCAAAACAGTGAGTATTTTTTACTTGGATTAATTTATTTGTATCAAGTGACAGTAGAGATATCAATACCATATCGTTAATAATAACAAGTAACCCCCAAATCCCCCCGGGCACGTCTCTGTCATGGCTGTGACGCTGATTGGTCCAAAAAATGCAAATTTATCACCAGAATTTGTACTCTGGCTGCCACTCGTTTTCAAGAGTCTTTCAGTCACGCTGAATGGGATTTGAATTCGAAAGCAAAGGTGTATCATACCCAGTTCATATATACTCACAGCTTGAGGTGGTAGACAGGGTAGTTATAATAGTCTAAATTACACTAGCAGTAATGGCACACAGTTAAATCATAGTTCAGGGTTGCTGTAGTTGGGTGAAGAGGCAGTGGCAGCTATTCTCTATAATTACCTATGTGTTCAGTAATAACAGCAGTACCAGGGGTTCATTGTTTTCAGAGGGATACTCACAGTGTTAGCAGACGGAGGAGGAGGTAGTGGTAGCCAGCGGCCAGCAGGGGGCTCATGCTTAGTGTTATTGTAAAGGTTAAAGTTCAAAGTGCTGCTGCGCCCCTGGCCGTGACCCCCGCCCTGACAGAGCATGCCCAGCGTGAGCGTGTTGTGCTTTAGGACACCACTCTGATTGGAGAAGACAACATCACATGACATGGGTGAATGTGGGAGGGGGAGGGGGTGGGGGGGGGGGCACACAGCAAGCTGCAGCAATTTGACGACACACTGTGAGCTCCACAAACAAATAAACAAACAATAATGAACACTGATAAAACAACAACAACAACAACAGTGCACAGTTGCTGAAAGCACAGAGAAATGTTAGCTAATGAACAGTCAATACACACAGAGAACATTGTGTCATACAAGCAACAACTGGTGGATCATTTCATTCCAACATTAGTATAAGTTTTCAGACTAGTTATGTAGTAACATATGTGATTGTTTAAACAAACAATAAGCCCAATCCCTAACTGAAGACTGATAAGGAATGCATGTTTTCATTGTCCTGTCTGTTGAGGCACCAGCTCCGACTGAAGAATCAGTTTTCACATTTTGGAAAATATGTTCTTGCTGAGACTGAGATGTGAAGATTGATTGCACTTTTATGCATGCACAGTAATAATGAAGTTGGAGCCAGGAGACGTACTGTAAAGACGGGAAACAGCTTGCTTGTCTACCAGCACTGCCACAGCTTCCTCATTAATACACACACACAATTAATACGGCACATCTTGCTTGTTTAATCTGTGCAAAAACCTAAGTATGCAGAACAGAACTGTTTCTTCATTGGGTAAGTGACTCTCTGGAGTCTTTGTTGCTACTGCAAGGCTGTGGGGATGCCAGAGAAGACACAAGAGAATTACTGAGCTTTAAACTGGCATGTGGACAGGCCCACTGTTCTCCCATGTTTCCACACTGACATGAGAGTGGCATCTATATTCTCATCTAACTTTTGACAAAAAACTGCATTAAATGTTAATCTATTTCTTTAATGATATTTTGACATTTTATCAATGTTGATACATACACTAAAATTACAGTGCCCTGCTTTTGGGAAAAAACAGCATAGACTAGCATCACCCAGCTGAGGAATTATCCTGATTGGCTTTTTTTACACGATTTTGTTGAATTGAATTTCAGGACATGATTTCTTCAGCACATATCTGGTAATGAGTGTGCAGAAGGTCAGGCTGACAGAGCGACAGTGTGGATGGGACACATGCAGTCAGACACATATCTGGTCAACCTTACAACACAGATTTACACAAATACAGACAGGGAGGGCCTCCGAGTGCTGTGTGTGTGTGTGTGTCTTTGTTTCTCACTCTTCAGTATTTCTGCATTGCATTGACGTACCCTGTCCAACCGTTTGGCCTCTATGTGCCTAAGTAGCTGTTGCCTCCAATCAGCAGGCATCCTGGAGGTGATGTCTTCAGGTTTCTGTGGTACAACAGGTCTTACTTTGATGGTGTCATCAGATGGTTTCTCAGGGCAGGTTGCCAAAGTGTATTCAGGTGGCATCTTCTCCAGCAGGGCAGCCATGGTAGGACGAGCTGACACTGGACGGGCCTGAGAAAAAAAAGGTTAATATTTTAAAAAGATCATAAGAAATTAAGTTTGAACTTGATAGAATTGTACAATTATTGATACAATTGTTTTGCTCAAAGCTGTACTACTCAGTATGTTTTAATGACTGTGTGTATGTGAAAGAAGTTTCTATTAGTGACCATCCCACAGAGAATCATCAATTTTGCAGTTTCCTTCCACTCTACAGAGGTTTTCAGCATCTTTCAGCTCAGTGTTTTGGTTTTGTTTTTGGTTTTAGGGCCCACAACAGTAATATTTTGTTCATTACTCATGCAAACTGCTCTCCAAACAGCAAACAGACAACGTTAATTAACTATATTTCCCACAGACATGGTGGAGACCAACACAGAGTTTAAAGGAGAGTGAATTTTCATCAGGTGACCAGAACAAATTAATTCTAATGCCGCCGTACATATCTGTAAAAAAGCAACTATTTGTTGTTGTTTGCTCTGACAACTTATTACACTTAATGTCAGATGTTGTGTTTACAGCTTGTTGCACTCTCACAAAATGTCCCCCAACTAATTGGAATAAGCCACCTCCCAAGACTCTACTCGCAAATAAAATAAATCATATCGATATTTTCCTAACAACCAGTATCTTAAGGTCAAACAAATGAGGACTGACCTTCAAAAAGAAATGAGAACAGGATTCATCATTTGTTTAGCATCTACACATCTAAATGTATACCATCTTAGTTTATCGAGCATTTGCTAATTAGTATTGAAATAGAGCTGAGGCTGATGGGAATGTCATTGGATAATTGTTAGTGGGCCAATTGCCTGGTACTACCATCCCGAGAACTAAGCTGCTCAATGGTAAATGGACTGAATTCAACCACTCAAGGCACTTTTACAGTACATATCTCATGCACCCATTCACACACATTCACACACTGATGGGCATTGGCTGCCATGCAAGGTGCCAAGTACTCATCAATTTTTGGGAGCTAACCTTACATGCACACAGCCTTCAGGAGAAATTTGGGGCTCAGTATCTTGTTTAAAGGCACTTCAACATGCAGACTGGAGGAGCTGGGGTACAAACCACTGATCAACCCTATTATCTACTTGAGCCCCATAACTCATCCAGCTAGCATGGCTCATGGCAACTATTAGTATGTTCAGCAGCATGACACTAGCAAGTTTAAGTATCCTGTGGCGTTTCTAGGCTGCCACTATAGGGACAACAAAGAGTTTATCCTAAAGCTAAAGCTCTTTACAGAAAAGGTGCAGTATATTCCAGCCTTCACTTTTGGCCTTTTGCTTTGGCGAGATGCAAAAATAAGACAAGCACTCAATATTAGTTTTTCCTTCCTGTGCCCCCATGCTGAAAGGAGCCAGATGAAGTACTTGTGCATCTGATCAGTATTCTCCTATACACCTTTCTGTGGCTATTTTTGGTAAGTCTGACTTGGGGCAAACCCAGGACACACTGAAGGGATTATTTATGGGCTTGGGAATGCCTTGGGATCTGGGGATATGGCTGAGGCAAAGGACATCTGCCCTACTCTGCTTAGTCTGCTGCTATAATGAGTTGGACCCAGGTAATTGGCAGGAAATGGATAGATAAAAATGCTTCCACTCAATCATATACATACACTATAATGCCAAGTCATCATACCTCTACGACAAAGTAGGCTGTGTGTCAGTGCCTTGCCATCAGGGCCCTGCTAGAAATTACCCAAACAAGCATTCAAGCATACAAGCAAGTATTTTCTATTTACTGACCAGGAATATACGTAGTAGCGACTCTTGCTTTAGATATATTGTACATTTATCTAAAGGAACACTGTGATGGGTGGTTGTTTTCTGACATTTATAGACAAGACAACTAATCGTGTAATTGAGAAACTAATTAAGTTAAAACAAGTGTGTATTGCAGTAGAGAGACTACCTGAGACGCTCCGTAGGTCTCAGTACTGTAGCTCCTGGCAGACAGGGGGCGGCGCTGAGTTAAGCTCTTGGTTGGATAACCAATCATTGGCTTCTTCTGCTCCTGGTAGGTGGGATAGTCGTCATCATAACGACCGTTTCTCTTGTTGTGCAACATCTGGCTCTGGCTGTCGGCCATGTTAGTGAGAGCTGAATGCTCCATGGGGGTGGAGTACACAAGAGCCCGACTATAGAGAGGGGGGTCCGACTGTGGACAGGAAAGTTTCATCAGATGACAGAATAAGAAAGTCTTTGAGACCTTCACATTAAACTAAAAATGAATTTTGGAAGATTCATTAGGGTCATTTATTTTATACACACATACACAGATCCTACCTGCTGTCTATACTGAGCTTCCTGCAGCGCCTCCTGCTGGGCTTCATGGACTCTGCGGAACAAAGCGAGCTCTGTAGAGCTCACCAATGAATCTGCTCTCCTCAAAAACCCTGGCCTGGAGCGCTGTGTCGGGATTGGCTGCTGCTGCTGCTGCTGGCTGGGTGGACCATCCTGGTTGATTGGCGATTGGGGGAAAGAAAACATCTCCAGTGGTGGATACGCACGATACCGAGGGCTCACCAACTCCTTGGGTAATGTTTTCCCTGGTTGATTGATGTACTCCAAGGCCTTCGATGAGTGGTTCGAATAATCGGGTGTGTTGGGGAAGGGTGGAGGCACCCGACGATCCATGGTGACCTGATTGGTTTCAACAGTGAGTCAATGAAAAGTTTTCGGGCATTGTTGTTGCCATACAAAACTGATTTTTCATTTAGTTATCATAGAAATTGAAAATCTTGTTTTTGCTACTCTCCGTATCAGTAGATCTTCGAACAGTCCAAAGACATGCTCTCAATAAGTTAATTGGTGACTCCAAATTGCCCGTAGGTGTGAGTGTGAATGATTGAGTGTGTTTGTCTTTATATGCCCCCAGATAAACTGGAAACTTTTCAAGTCAACTGGGATAGGCTCCAGCCCTGTGTGACCCTGATAAGTGGCTAGAGATGAAAAGATTGCTCCATAGTGCTATGAGCAGTCAAACACTCAACACATGGTACCTTTAAACCGTCTGTAATTGCTATTTTTATAATCAGTATATCAAACGAGAATGTGACAATGTGATGTGATGAAGCTACAGATACTTATGACCTCAATCTGCAGCTACCCTCAGGTTTACAGAGCTTTACAGCAAGATTCAGCTGATTGTGTGGCTGTTTAGCCGACAAATTTATTGTTTTGATTCACTGTCACTGTTCTCATGTCCTTTATTGGACACAGCAGGCAGCTGTTTCCTGTAACAAAGCTCTAAAAATTGAGTGTATACTACGTGCCAGCAAACAGACAGTGTGTGACAAGTAAATATTAGCATGTTATCCATATCAATTTAAAATGCGTACTTGTGTTCAGAACCTCTGTCCACTTATCTCAAGTGGTTAAAAAGCTGCTAACCTGGGGGTTGTAGTTATGGTCAAAGTGGTATGCCTTCTGTGGGATGGCAGGTTTTTGGTTCTGTCCGGGTTGGTTCTGGTTGCCATGTCCTGGGAAACCCAGCTCATCGTCTAACATGGGGGCAGACTGTGACCGTGACATGTTGGTCTGCTCCATAGAACCGGGCAACTCTGGACGGTCCAGACTAGTCTGCTGCTCAATGGATGAGCTGTAGCTGTCCATGGGAATACTGTATAGATTCAGATGACAGAGATCAACTACAACATACTGACTAACATGTTGCTAATGTAAAGACAAATAAGAACTAAACTGAACCCACCTGTAGACCTTGTAGGAGCCAATGTCAATTTCATCGATGCTCTGTGATTTCTTGAACTTGGATCTCGTCTCCCTCATCATGGGGGACAGGCGGTCTGAGCTTTTACTCATCACCACAGTCACCTTGTTGCCCCCACTGACACTGAGCTGATCCTTTCTGTTTTGCTCCCCCTGATTGTTGTGGTATGTCCAGCTGCCGGGCAAAGGCCCTGCACCTTGTTCCAGCCTTGGATCAAAAAGCAAAGATTGGTCAGGAAGCGTTGTACAAATATGAGCCAAGAAATTACCTCAACTAGAGCTGTGTTAAAGTTAACAGTAAAAGCAGAAGATGAAGTCAGGTGAAACATTATATGGTCTAATAAGCTGTCATTTCATTTCTACTCTATTATTCATTTAACTTAAAGGGCTGACAAAAGGTGGGTGGATATTCAGAAGTCTGGAAGTGTTAGTAGTGATGAGATTAAGAACATTAATACAAGTATTGTGCTAATGTTTTGTTCAGGTTTTAATTTGACTGTGGATTATCTACAGCCAACGACAATTGGTTTATAATACATAACTGTTACAATACTCACAAACTGGCATTGCTAATAACAATGCAGGGACATAAATTATTCATTTTGCTATTATGTAAAACAAGAAAAGTAGATGTATTGTCTCATATTTTAAAAAGTTATGTCCAGCAAATATTTATTTCTCTAATGATGGTTTATTTAATTATTTGTTCAGCTTTTCAACTCATTTCTTCTGCTCCTTGACAGTTCATTTTCTTTTGAAACACAAAGATGTTACTGAGCACCGGATCTCTGGTACAAATGCTCCTGTAACGGTTAGTTAAAATGAAAACCTGTAGACATTCATGGAAGCTTCATCTTAAACACACACACATTCAGGTCTAAGTGTGAGACTTCCATTCACCTTGAGTCTATGTCCTTGCGGTCAGGATTGGGACTGGACGAGGGTGTCATGTCCAGTTTGGAAGGGAAAGCGGTTCTGTCTTCCAAAGGGCTGGGGGTTCTGGTCCAGTTCTGCCAAGGATTCTGAGTAGGAGGTCCAGAGGATTGTGGGTCATTGTCTGATGTGGAGCGTTGGTTGCTGTGGAAGGGGAGTGTCTGAGTGTCGAGCTCCAGAGGTACTCCTACAATTCGCTCTTGCCTGAGGAGGGGGCGGCGGCCGTGTGTTGACTGGCTGCGGGGTTTGGAGCCCAGTGGTGGGTTTCCCTGACTCCCAGTAGAAGATGGAGCCTCCAGAGGAGACTCCTCAGCATCAAAACCTGTATTGTCATAGTGAGGGGCCTCAGACCAATCAAAGGGCTCACTCAGTGGATGTCGATCTCCTCGTTGCTGCAGGGTTCCCGATGGAGGGGTTTCTCTTTGAGACAGCAGGGGCTTAGAGTCAATGGGCTTGGGGAAGGACTGAGCCAGTCTACAAAGATACAAAATATTAAACACTAAATATGCTGTGGCAAATAATGAACTGAACTGAATTATACTGCTTAACATGGCACTTACACTTAAGTGCCATGTTACATTGTTATGTGCTGTATATTTAATCAGAGCCAGTGGGAACAGCAGAACTTTCTCTCCCTCTCTCTGATGTATCTCTGAAAGATCAATTTGGCCAATAACCAAAATAAACTAAATTTGTTGTAATTAATGTTTCAGAGAGCAGCCTTGGACAGAAAATATTAATGCCTTCTACCTCATTCACTGCCACTTGCAGTTTGCAAATAACACAAATACATAAACAGACACGTATACAGACTGTGATCTGTACGTACATTGCCTGCGGGCATGTGAAATGACAACTTTAATGTCAAAAAATACCAAAGCGAGCTTTCAAGCTGCAGGGACGAGGAGAGGCATGGAAAGAACAAAGACAAAGAAATTAGTTTTTAGTATTATTGAAGACATACTATTCCATTAATAGAGCAACGGAAAAGGTTACTGTTCTTTAAAAATACACAAAGTATCTGTTCAGACCCTGCAGAGAGGACAGAGTGAACAAACTAGTCTGGCATAAGCCAAACAGATGCTACAAGATTCTTTAGATCACTGGAGCCTTATATCTTGGTCTTGTGATGACTAACTTCATGTACTAGACAGTTTTCATGGTTGTGAACAAATGAAAACATTGTTTAGCAAAACTGTTTATCTTAAATAACAAGGCCAAAGATGTGTTTGAGGTAGAAACAGTTTATTTTTTACTGAGTGTCCTAACTACGGCGGGCGCTTTAAGTTGAGATGTTGTGCTGTTGCTGCATTTATGATTAGAACTCAAAAGTGCACTGCAATCAGGGTAACAACTTTGTTTAATGTGTCCTTTATGTATCCTTTGGACAGTGCTGAAGCCCAGTGCACAGCTTTAGAAAAGAGAGGAGAGGAAAGGAGAGCTGCGAGAGGGAAAGACAGAGAATGCTGAACACAAGCCTGCAGCATCCCAATGAGTTTCTATGACCTTGACTAAGAGGGCAGAGAGATGATAAAGACACACGGATGGAGGATGGATGGAGCGACTGGATAGATGGATGATAGATGGAAGAGACTGACGGAGGCAGGTTGAAATTGAAAGAGATGATGGATAGTCAGAGGGCGGGGTGGTGATGAAATTGGACATGAAGCAGGCATGTGCGTGTGTGCGCGTACCTGTTGGTCCAGTGGGTTTGAGGGGCTTGGTCCTTGCTAGAGGCCGGCAGGGCGGAAGTGTGTTGGTGTGTGTGAGAGAGTGTATGCGAGTGTGTGTTAGCAGGTGGGTTGGAGGAGCCAGAGGAGCCCTGTGAGGGAGAATAGTCAGAGTAGGTGGCTGAGGAGCCACTGTGGTTCAGGCAGTGGAGCTTATCCACCTCTTCATCTGTAGACTCTGGACACAGACAGAGAGAGACAGACAGCTCTGCTCAGTTAAAATGTTACACCCTCTTCTGCCCGACAGCCTTCTTTTAAAAGTACTTAAGTGTCTTTGTCATGTCTGAAAAAAAAGTTCTTTTGTCTTCTTTTACAACGGTGAACATAAAAAGTTCTTTAAAGAGTTCTTGTCTTGTTCTGGGACATCTGGGTCATTGGCTTTTTTCACCGTTTTAGGTTAAAGGTTGAGCACTGGGCAAACGGACAGAGCTAAGAGACAATTTTCACATGGATACGTAGATTTAGTCTGAACTGTTTTACATGCATGAGATGGATAAGATGGGATGAATGTATGAATGAATGATGAGTGTAGAACCGATTTTCTAGTTACTTTTTCAGTTATTTTTCTTTTCTTGCCATATAGCCATGTTCTATCCTGAGGAGGGAGCAGATGACACATTTCCTGATGTGATAAGTTCCATTTAAATCCATAAGATAATACTGAGTTATGGGAGTTAGATTTTTGTTATTTCATTTTATCGTCTTGGTAAGAGCGCTGCAAGGATGATGTATTTTTGTAGGCTAAGCCAGAAGTCATATGACCAAAAAACCAGCGGCTTTGAGACAAGTGAATCAGAAGTGCAAATGTGAACTCAAGACTGACTCCAGCAGCACTACTGAAACTGACTGAACTGTGCTGTCAGAGTTTAAATAGCAGATGAAAGCTTCCACAAAATCAAATGTGTATGCAGCATGATGTCTGGGCTGAATTTCATAGAAGCCTGTATACTGTATTAGACATGAGAGGGGAAGAATCACAATTCTTCTTGAATCCCTTAACCCACTTTTCTGTAGTGCTCTCATTATACATTTGGACAATATTGAGTCCACTGCACTGACGCAAGACATGGCCTGGTTATGAAAGACGGGTTTATTTAACCATACTAGTGCCACTGAAATCAAGAACCTCTTTTGGATGGTAGATGGGAGAAAACAAACAACGTAGTTGCAGAGAGACATAAATAAAATAATACCAAACACGCAGAATCAGAACAGGTGAACCAAACAGATAGAGTAGATACAGTATGTCCTTTGGCTTTTAATGTGAATTTCAACCGTTCTTCCAATATTCATTTGGTTGCTGTCTGCAGCTTCATTGCAAGGTGCCACTATGTCCTACTCACTGGACTTTTAAGGTCTTGAAGCTTCTTATTAACTTTGCCACTACATTAATTTACACTCAACAAGACATTTGTTTGAGTTCCCTGGCAAAGAAGTATTTGCCAGGTATTACATGACGGAGCTCTGAATTGGATACAGAGGTGAACTGCTTAGTTCAGTAGTTAAAATGAAGGTAATAAATTATTCAGAACAAAACAATGACAGGGCTGTACAATTAGGTTTGGATTCATTAATAAAATGCTCTGATGAAATCACAGCCTTCTGGGCAACACAAGTAAAAAATAAGTAAAGAGGGTCAAAGCTAAAGCTGAAGACTGGAATCTAGATTCACTGGAGAGCTTTATAGTATTCCCCCCCTTTCTCTGCTATGTAGTGAATTTAATCCGCTTACCACTATGACTAATTAGTGGACACTATTACAACATACCCTGCAGCGCTTTACAACAGACCACATTAATTTACTGTGAACTCCGTGTGTCTACATGTATGAGTCTCTTTGTTTGTCTCTTTGTACATGTGCTGTATTGAACAGTACCTTTCTTGTCCTTCCCCAGCAACACCACCTTTGGTTTGTACATAGGTGGCTCTACCAGGGTGGGCCTCATGTCAGAGATACGGATGTCGTTGGGTGAGCCACCCATCGAGTCCTGTGGAAAGACAGATTCACATCAGCTGATAGTTTAACAGAATTAGAATCAAATTAAATAAATGAATAATTCTGCAAATGTATAACAGTTGCCATTATGTGTCAGCATCAATATACCATATGTACCAATGGTGTCAGACTATTCCAGTGACCTACAGCAGGAGGAAACGTACCAAGAAATGCAGAAATATGCCAGCAAAGGCAGAGAAGAAGAAGACGACTTTCCAATAAACAGGGATGGTTTCAAAATATTCAAATAATCTTTGCAAATTATTTATGAGGAAGGAAATGAAATGAACACACAAAGTGTAAACTACACAGGGCTCCTTTAAGAGGTCCACTTATAGATATGGAATACACTATACAGCACTGAATATTTGGTTTAGATATACATTTTATCATACCTTGATAAACAAAACAAAATGCATGTGAACTTATTACACATGAATACAAATGTAGAAGGTAAATGAAATCGGATCATTGACTTACAACAAAATATGTCAAATGCGCGTTGCACGTTGAATATACTGTATATGTATGTGTGTGTGTGTGTGTTTTTGTACGATATGCTATGTGACAACCTCAGAGCTCTCTGTCAGGTCCTCTTTGTCCTTCCTCTTGGGAATGTCGATGCCAGAGTTATGCATTGATCCCTGATCCATTAGCTGATTCTGAGAGAAGTCCTGCATCTCTCTGTCTGTCACCTGGAAGGGAAACACACACACAGCAGATTTGTTGTGTAGTGCTAGGAGTGATGGTCTTCTCTGAAGAGCTGGAGGTCTTCAGGGGTTTTTTTAAAGGTAGAGAGGGACGCCTCTGATCTGAACTGGTAGTGCGTTCCACCAACGGGGAACAACAAACAAGAAGAGTTTGGATTGCCTTGAACAAACGGGTGGCAGAGCCAGGCGTCCTTCATTGGAGGAGCGCAACGGTCGTGAAGTAACATTTGTCTGAATAAAGGCGTCCAAGTCGGTAAGTGCAGTATCGGAGACAACTTTGTATGCGAACATTAGACACAAGGAGTCAATTTTGATGTCGATGTCGTGGTGTACAGTGGTTTTGGCTGGGGCAGGCTCAAAAACTGAGGACCAGCCTTCATCCATGTGGGGATATCTGAGGCATTCAGAGACCCCTGCAGAGACCGAGTAGTGATACAGCAGTGATAGGAAAAGCCATGTGCTTTATACCTGCATGACCACAGATCTCAGACCTATAGAAACAGGTGCACGTGGTGACAACTCACTCCAGCTTTTCACAAAGGTACAGTACATGCACTTCACTTGTCGATTTAAAAAGTATCCGATGATCACTGCACTTCATCTGTATGTGTGTGTGTGAGTATGTGCATGTGTGTGTTTCCTACCTCTTTAGGAGGCAGTGGCCACGGTGGTTCGTACTGTTCTTTGCTGAGGTGTGTGTGTTCCATGTTGGTTCCTGCCGACGTGGCAGTGCCTGTGCTCAGCTGGTGCTGGTGCTGGTGCTGGTGCTGGTGTTGGTGTTGGTGTTGGTGTTGGTGCTGGTGCTGGTGCCCATGTCCGGCATGTACGCTTTTACCCACAAGGCTTTGAACTGACTTGACCATATTCTTGAGGTCCTCAGGGTAGGGTGTTGGGTAGCGCTTTAGGTTTATCTCCACCTACACACATAAAAAAATGAAATCGCTTGAGCGTGCACGTGCAAATAAAAGACCCACACTGAATACAAAGAGTGTTCTGCTGACATGAAACTTCAAAACATCTCAAACACAACATCATAAATTCATTTGGTTGTTTCTTGCTGGTTTCTTGTCAGTGATTTGATTATTTTCACATTATGATACAATATTATTTCAGACTCTCCAATAAACCACTGAACTCAGAAGAGAGGCATAAGAGCAAATATGGAAGAGCTTTCTGGAAGGTTTCTGGAAATATATTTTAACTATAAATTCATTTTTGAAAGTTTACTTTCAAACATATCCTGCAGAGTTAAGGTCAGATATTGAGTAGATTATGAATATTTAAACTTTGTCTCAGGCAAATCATGACTTAGTGGCTATAGATACTATAGGACCCATGAGCCTCATTGATCAACAGACAGACAGGCACATAGACAAACAGAAAAATAGAAAGAGCTGACCTTGACCTTCCCAGAGCTGTCTTCCTCTTCTTTCTTGTCCTCAAAGTCAAAGGCCACAGTCATCCTCTGCTGTCTCTGCTCCTCCCACAAAGTAGGATTAAAGCTGTCACTGTCCGATTGGTAATCTGCACACACAGACAGACACGCATCAAGGACAGGGTTAAACTGCTATCATACAGTAGCTTTATAGATTGTCAGACACGCTTTACACACACCTTTTTAAATGTCCATGTCTACACATGACATGACACACACACACACACACACACACACACACACACATAGACACACACAGTTTGTACCCTCATCATGTCGCGGTTGCTGAGGAAACATGTAGTTGGTCAAAACCTTCTGTTTGGTTTCAGGGTGAGCTTCTGTCTGCAGTGGGATCAGAGCCTTGGACTGCAAACATACACACATTTATGTCAGTATCCTTGTGGGGACCGATCACATTTATTCTCTATTTCCTCACCTAAACCTAATCCTAAATCTACTTTAGGATTAGGTTTAGGTGAGGAATACAAAAAGCTATTCTGCTTGCTGATTGGTCAGAATATCTGAGTTGCTATAGGGAACTTCAAGAAACAGAAGCGACCTGACTGACAGGTGAGAAACAAAGTATGTAAATCATTTGGAAGAGAGAAACATTTGTAGTAGACACTGAATTCAGTTCTTTGCTCTTAGTCTCTTTAATTTGCATGTTCACCTCATGAAAAACACTGATTAATATCTATTAACATGGTGATGAGATGGAAATGTAATGTTGTTGCACACAGAAAATTAAAATTGATTCATTCAGTGTTCTACTTTCGTTTAGGTGCCACTCATGAACCCTTCAGCTCTTTAGAAGACTGTAATGTCAGTTCTGTTGGCATTTGAATCCTCAAGCTGTCACAGTTGCTAGTTGTAATGCATGAAAGTGCAAATGACATGACTGACTTTGGCTTTGGGCCAATTTTCAAATGTAAATGTGAGACTAAATTGCCATTTTACAAATTTCATTTGTATTTTAAATGAGCTTACATCTTCTTCAGTTCGAAGGACACAGTGTTGTTTACTTAACATTAAATGTCAAGAGCATTTTTATATGGTGAAAAACAGTCAAGTTGTTGACTAAAGAATGTGTGATTGAGCAATAACTCTACATACTTCATTTGCACCACTGTGTCTTACACAACTGTCATACTGTTTCAGCCACTGAGTCTGTCTGCATTCTCATTACAAATGCTGAGAGCAGAGAACAAATTTAAAAGCACGCAATCAAGTAATTGCAATTGCCTCTTTGAACAAATGACAGCCCATACCAAATAGAGACAGAGGACAGCAAAAACACCAGTACTATAAAGGCAGGTATGGCATTATTTCCAACTACAGAGTCATATCATATTTTCTTGCACAGCACTACCTGCAATAAAAGAAATAGTTCCACTCGCTCCTCTGAAAGAATGCGAAACAGATGGAGGAAGCACTGAATTTGCATTCACAGCAAATGAACATGAAAGGTAGAAGCAGATGACAAAACAGAGATGCTTCTCAAGATGAATTTCTGCCTACAGTAGCTGCCTGATTAACATGTACCTACAGTAGCTGTGTGTGTGTGCTTCATGTACAGTTGGGAGAGAGAAAAGGAGGGAAGAGAGAGAGAGAGAGAGAGAGAGAGAGAGAGAGAGAGAGAGAGAGAGAGAGAGAGAGAGACAGACAGAGAGAGAGACAGAGACAGAGACAGAGACAGAGATACCTGATTGTCAGAAAGCCAGAGAGCTGCCAGGTCCTTCAGCTTAGTAAAGGTAAACGGTAGATTCTTTAACCTGAGAGAGAGACACACAGAAGGAGGAAGGAAAGGAGGGGTGAGAAAGAAAGCAGATATTTCTTCTACCCACACACTGTACAGCCTGCAGAGCATGTAACCATGGCAACACACTCACCTATTCCCATGGCAATTGCAGGCCGTGAGAGCAGCTACAGAACCAAAACGGCCATTGATATAGCGTTGCCTGCCTGCATCTGTGTGTGTACCTATTGTCATTACTGAGTCATAGTTTGTGTGCGTAGGTGTGCATGTGTACCTGTTGTCACTAAGGTTAAGGACTCGTAGTTTGGTCATCTGTCCAATTTCATCAGGAAGAAACTCCAGTTTGTTGGACCGCAGTGACATTACCGTCACATTCTTACAGTTACCGATCTGAAACACACACACACACACACAAAAACACACACATAAACCATCAGATCACAATACAATTAAGACCAGTACTGAAAAAAATATCTGCTGCATGAAGGACACCTTTAAATTAGCTACATATGAAGAATATTCGGGCTGCATTTAACAATTTCCTCGATTAATGGTTCAGTCTGCAAATGTCAGAAAAAATGGCCTTTACTATTTCCCAAAGTTCAAGGTGACACTGCTAATTGCTTCTTTTGTCCGATACAAAGAGATTCAACGTACTGCCAGAGGATGCAAAGAAAACCAGCTCATTTTGACAAATTTGAAAAAAAAATGACTTCAACAATGAACTGATCATCAAAATAGTTACATTCATTGTCCATCCATCAACTGAAGGCTTAATCCATTAGATAAATAATATAGAGATCAGCAATGCAGTGCTGATATGCAAGTGTTCAACATATGTTGATACTCTTACCTCTCGGGGCAGCTCTGTGAGGAAGTTCTCATCAGCAGCGAAGGTCCTCAGGCTGTGCAGGTAGCCGATAGTGGGAGGCAACGACTCCAACTCATTACAACTACAGTCCAACTCCTCCAGCAGAGACAGACTGGGTGAAAGGAACAGAGGCAGAGAAGAAGAGATGCAAAGAAATGAAAGGAAATTATTCGGCAGACAAAATCAGCCTTAGAATACTTAGATAGGAATTTTAAAGGATAAGGGTCTTTATTGATCCTATTGTCAACAAATCCTGTGAAAAGACTGAACCAAGAATGAATTCATCCTAGTACTGTGTGTCCAAAGCACGGTACAACATATTCCTTTGTGCAGCACAGCTCCACTCGTACTGTTATACTGGGTGAAATGTTCATTCATTACCATGAACAAATAATTTACTTGTCATAAAGGATTGTTCGTTTTGACCTTTTTGTGGGATTTGTTCACAGTAAGAAAAATATAGAATTACAGCATCCTTATCCTGTAATATATAATGATAGGAAGAGGAAATTGTCTCTATGGCAACAACTTAGAAGGAGAGTGTTGAGAGAAAGGAAAAGATCGTCACATTGAAGAATAATCAATTATTCTCAATTATCAGCCTGTCATTAAATGATCCAATCATTCTTAGTCTGGTGTAACTGGCCTTTTTTTGGTCTCATTAGCTGACCACCCATCCTCTCTTTATCCCCTTTGAAATTCTTCAACCTGGATCTCAACTTCTCCACTCAACCAAGAGTCACAGCAACATCCACGGCGGGCCCTTGACAGGACACCCTGACCCCCACCCCCCCTGCCCCTTGACTGCCATCATTGGCCTAGCAGCACGCATACAGCAGGCTAATGGTAATGAGAACAATTTTACATTAATGTACTGTCACTGTTAACACTGCATTAGTCTGCTATTACTATTTCCAATGGATTGTAACCATCTGGGCCACCATACGGTGCGACAGGAGAGAGGACAGTAGAGGAGTTTCACATCCGTGTTGAAATTTAAGGTTAGTATATTATTTCCTCTTCAGAAGTATTCACATAAAAAACGAAAATGTCTCCTAGTTCTCCTACAAATATATGCAGCTAGAGTTGAATGTGACTTTTTTAAAACAGCGTTCCTAAGCCTGCCATCTGCCAACCAGCTATGATAATAATCCCACACTCAGCGGTAGGTGCTGCAAGGAAACACAGTGGCTCAGTGGTTCATCACAAGGTCACTTTAAGACACAAGTTTCTAGATCCAAACCTCCTTTCTGTATATAATTTACATTCTCATCATAGTATTTATAACATTTCAGCAGCTTATTGCACTAAACTAAACTATAAACACAACACTTTTCATGAGTTAAAGAAAAAGTGCTATTTTTTGCTCACATATTTGTTAAAATGCGTGTTAGTGAGTACTTCTCCTCTGCCAAGATAATTCATCCACCTCAAAGGTGTGGCAAATCAAGATGCTGTTCAAACAGAAATACTATCACACAACAGCCAGTCTATACATTTACACAGACACTGGACTGTGGCTCTTTCACATAGGGTTGCCTCTTTGCTTGCATGGAATAGAAATGAACAGAGGCAGCAATTTCATGCATGTTTGACTGTAGTTTATATGTCACTATACATCTAATCATGAAGATACAGTCATGGTGAAATGTATTTCTGTAAGCACCTTCAATGAGTGTGGCATTAATTAGAATTAGTGTAAAAGGATAGTGATAGGAATAGAAAGTATATATAGAAGTAATGTGAGTAAATAAATAAGTAATGTAGTAAAAAGTCAACTTACAGGAGTAAAATAAGTAATAATGATAATAATTATAGTTACAATAACTATAATAATAATTATAACAGGCAGGAGGCAGAAGAGTCAGTATAACTAACATGTTGGTGGCCAGCAGTGAAACATTGTCCTGCTGTTTAATCAGCACCTAAATCCACATGTCAGGTGGATGGATTATCCTAGTCCTCAGTAACACAGACTCTAACAAATTAGAATGAAATAAAGCTTTTGTGTTTACAGAAGAAGTTTTCAATCTTTATTTTACGTCACAAATCAAAACTGATGATATTACACCACTGTGGTTCAAGTTTAGTAATCTCTTGGTTAGAATCTAAATTGTTACATATATTCTATAGATACTCTGTTAAACATCTTGAGACAAAGCAAAAGAGTTGAAATGTTCAAACAAATGCTCTATGAACTGCTGCTGTTTCAGTATATATAGTAGTATAGAGTTATATACTGTATATATAACTCTATTATAGAGTTACCTGATATACAAGTACACGGTGGACCATTTCCTAACTGTAACATATTAATGGCCTCATAGGTTAATGACAAAGTAAAACACAAGACTTGACTTGAGTTTTTCCATGAAAGTAACTGCAACAGAAAGCGCTGCATATTGATTTCTATGTATTCTATTACAGGGTTCACCTCTGTATATATATATACAGCCTCCTGTTGTACTGATGCAGCTAGAGGGGGATATAATGTAGCATTAGTTGAGGAACAGGCTGATATTCTCCAGGTGCATACATATTTACACTTAAAGTACTAGACTAAAGTAAAAGAAGATTCATATGTAGAAAGAGAGCAGTTGAAATCACATTTATGATCACATTTATCATTAGTGAGCAGAACTTCAAAACTAAGAGGGGTAAGAAAAGAATCTACAGCACTACTTATTGAGGCTAAAACCTGGGATTTGTTCAGGAAGACAAAATGTTTTCAGAGCGTTCAGACACAAATCTCTTGTTTGGGTTAGGTTTTATGTCAATTATATGTCAATTAGCACTCTTTCAGTGTTTTAAAAATATAATACATCACAGATAAACTGATTCAAGTACTGCTCGACTGTTTCAAACTGCCAAAATCAACTAAATCTATTGATTCAAACTTAATTGAATATTTCCTGTAGGCCTCATTTGGATTGTCTCCCTGGAGTTAAACAGACAAGATGTTCTTATTTGCAGTCTGTAATGTGAGTAGAATTTTACAGAGATGTGAGATTTCTGAATGCAGAATGTGTTTCTTTTTTTTCTGCTATCATTCAGCATGTCAAAAACAACTAATCTGATTTCTGTGATTGAATCTGGTCTGTGATGGATTATCATCAAAATTATTAGAATTAAATGACTATAATTGTTTTACATGCAATCATTTCCAGTTTGAGCAGGGTTTGTTTAGTACATTTTCATAAATTTTATTCATTACATCCAAATATTGAAAGATTGGGGGGAAATGTGAAGAAAGAATTAAAGTTTATGTTTGCATGTAATTTGCGTGAAAAAAGAAGTTTCCCACAACCACATGTAGATGGAAGCTTCTGCTTTTGTATCTGTAACGCAACTGAACATCCATCTGTCTCTGAACGCACCCCTGGATCCAGTAGGCTAATGTTACTCACCCTTGCTTGGGCTTCGCACTAACGCCACAGCAACGCAGCAAACACAACACACAGAACCCCCCAATCATCAGCCAGCATGACAACACAGCAACTAACAGTGTTAAACAAGGAAAATAACAACCCACCAATGATACAACCTGCTGAGAAAGTCTGACATAAGAAATATTGCTGAAGGTGGTAAAACAGAAGTCTACATGGCTTTATTATAAACTTTGTGTGTGTGTGTGTGTGTGTGTGTGTGTCTTACCTCCCGATGCTGTTAGGCAGTGAGGTCAGCTGGTTGTCATCTACCTTCAACGTTGTCAGCTTCTTCAACATTCCTATGAACACACACATGCAATTTTATTTCTTCAAATAAATACACACTTTGAAAGGCCTTTTTGTTTTCAAAGTACAGAATTGGTTAATTTTGAAGACCAGCTCATGTTTAGTTTGTTTTTGCCTTTTTTGAGATGGAATAACACCAGCTTTGTCCTTTATTCAGTGATCACTGCAATATCTTGCACAGCTAGAACCACCTCACCTGGGAAAGACCTGAAAATGACAGCCCCGTTGTGCATGCATGCATACATATATATCTATAGGTGTTCAAGTGTGTACCTATAGTGTCAGGGAGGTGCTGCAGCATGTTGGAGGATAGGAGCAGGTCCTCTAGGGCCTCACAGCCTGAAACATCTGCATCCAACGTCTCAATACGATTCTTAGCTAAGTCCAAGTATCGCAACTGACGAAGTTTTCCTATCGACTGCAGGCAGGGAAAACAAGGAGAAAAAGAGTAAGAGTAACCAAATGACAAGACAGATAAGCAAGCATCTAAAAGAAAGTGTTACTCAAATAAGTCCAGTGCTGCTATTCTTAAACAGTGTTCTTACCCCTGGTATAGACTGTAGAGAGTTGTTATCCAGCCACAGCTCTTTTAGGTTGTGGATCTGTTCCAACACCTCTGGCTAACATGCAAACAGAGGAATCCATATCAGCATATAGCGACCACATATAAATCAATAAATATAAGTTATGTGGATATGAAAACAACTGAATTATTCATAAACAAAGGATACTAGTGTTGAGCATGTACAGAACCAAAAAATAACTCAAAAACATCTTTGGCATAAATAATCTCTCCCTCCATGCTTCCTGTCTTGGCAGGAAGCAGACCATACAGTCAGTCGCTGTGTCCCATTTCAGGGTCCATCTGAAGGATAGTGGGCTGTGCTTGCTCCCGCCTGAAAGAGGCAGCCTACAGAGGATTCATCATATGCCCCCCAGAATAGGGCACAGCATCTGTGTTTCTGTATCCGTCTCTCTCTTCACCTTTCTCTGTTCATCTCTTCACAAATATGGTTCAACTGTTAAATGCACACATTAAAACACTCAGTTCATGCAGCATTCCAGGATTAATGTGTAAAACATGGCAGCAATAAGTCTCACCACATCAGAGAATTCATTGCTACCCAGATCCAACCTCTCCAACTGTGTCAGTCTGTGGATAGACCTGAGAGGAGAAAATAGGCTCATTACTTATGTTACTACGTACATGGCATATTTTTATATTTTCTTTCAGATGGAGCAGTGTGTTTTACTAGTTAACAAGACAATTAAGATAATCTGAGTTCATAAAAAGAGAGAAACAGAAGGTATAAGAAGTTTTGTTTTGTGGGACAATTGACAGTGATTTCTTTATGAATGGAAGAAAGCCGTGGCAGAAAGAAAAAGCCGTGCAATACATGTCCAAGCATAAACACATGACCACAAATCAAACCCAACTCAGGAAAGCTTACAAAAACTTAAATGACAATATTTCTCATCTCAACTGAAACTAGTTCATACGGTTCAAGGTTTTGTGGACATGGATTTCCAGTGGCTTTAAATGTAGCATCAACAATGTGGCCATAGATAATTTATCACTGCATGCAGAAATATACTGAGAATGACAGAACAAACTCTGTGTTCAAGGAAATCGCTGTAAGCCCGTGTTGTTAACATGTACCATACAAAAATATTGAGAACTGTGGTCCAATTTGTGGAATGATGTTTACATCCTTACTAAACCTTAACTAGTCATTACTTTAAGTCAAAATGTCTCCTACATGTTGATTTGGAAGCACCTCAACAACCAACATTTACTGTAAACCATATCCAGTGTTAGAGTGCAAGCAAGGTGGTGCAGTACATGGAATCACTATTACTCTAGTATGAAGGTTATCTCTGTTACATATAGTTGTTGTAGTGGCCTCATCTGTGGCCACAGTGGGCATACAAGAATATATTACGTTAAACACAAAACACTTAAAACTGTTAATGCCAACACACTGCTGTTAGAAAAGGCTTCATCAGTATTCAAGATCACCTGCCAGGGATAAATATAGCTTTAATCTGGACACCTGGGAAAGCAAGCATACACACAGTAATATCATGAAGCATCTGTGTGTTGCGTCACAGTTGCACCCAGTGAGGCATTAAGAATCACATTTTGTGTGCTCCTTACTCTTCTCTCTCTCTCCCTCACACACACACACACACATATGGTGGTGTCTTACTTTGGCATGGTTTTCAGGTGGTTCTCTCTCAGCTCCAGGATCCGTAGTTTGGAGAGTCTGAAAAACAGAAGGCAAATAAACCAAAAGTTGTTGTACCGTATTAATTGTTATCCTGATTTCCAATGACCAGTGTCACACTTATTTATGAATACACAACAATGATATCACTAAAGTCCACACCATTATCCCAAATATAAAAGATAAGAGTCCATAAAGATCTGAAGCTTATTGTGCCCGTTCAGCTCCAAATCGATGTTTTCATAAATATTATTTACAATCCCTACTAGTAGCACTGAATAAGAGTCTGTGGTGCCTGAAATATATAAAAAGACCTCATCCAGCAGTCACACGCTTGCACACACAAACAATTACATGCATCAGCTTACCTGCCAAAGTTAGCAGGCAGATACTCCAAGAAGGCATCGTTTAAGAAGAGCTGGGTCAGATTCAGGAGCTGCGTAAAACCATCTGGGAGTCTGGAAGACAGAAAAGAAACAAAAAAAGAAAGAAAGTAGGAACATATGCAAAAGAAGAAGAATAAATACAAAAAGAACGTGTTTGTCTTGGAGGGCCTCAGTGGATTAAAAAACGGACAACATTCCCATAAAAAAACGTGTAGGAACAACTAACTGCTGTTAGCCTGCAGATGACTCATCACACACACACACACAAGCACATGGGGATACACACAGATACACACTGTCAAGGCTGAGCAGCTTTTATATATGTATATATTTTTTACAACAAAAGAAGCATTCCTGTCTTCAGTATACTGCATGCCTGTGTTCAGTTGTGCTTCATTGACATCACACCACCAAAAACAGCAATTACTGTGTGTACTAGAATAACACCTGATGCTCCAATAGCTCAGATCAGAATGGTTAACAACACATTACTGTAGCAATTTCTATTCTTTATCCATAGCTGAGTCAATAGGATATCTATGGTTGTATGGTCTGTGGATGCAGCCAACTATTATAAAATATTTAGTGCCTCTGTGGGGCTGTAAATGTTTGGACTGGAATACATAAATGCACAGATGCACAGAAAAAACAAGAAAATCGTCAACCTCTTGACAGAAAAATCTGTGCAAACAGCTAAATACATGGCAAATGCATCAAATAATCCATTACATCTTGGACTGAGTCCAGATCCACTCAAACTGGTTGATAAAACTGGTGCTATCAACAAAACATGGAACTCTAAAATGTTTTCCCATCAATACAAAATGCGTCTGAGTGCAAACAATGTTTCAGTTTTTGGATAATAAAATCATTGTTTTCCTTCAGGTTGTTATTCAGAAGGTGTATGCTCAGATAAATAAGTCATTTTTCAGCTTTTGTTATTGCATCTGTGTCAAACAAATGAAATCAAACCTTTGTGCTTTAGATGAACATTCATATTTGCTCCTGAGTAATGCAATTGATATTTTTAACTTGAGCAGTCATGATGTATAAATGTGATGTTATTACAAGGTGTGTGTTGGTGTCTTACTTGGTGATCGGGTTGACACTGGCCTCCACAACAGACAGGCCTTTACAGCATTTTATATTGTCTGGAAACTCCTGGATACCTGTAAGAGAGAAACAGGGGAGGAAGAGGGAAGGTGGTGATGTGTTAGCTATTTTGACTTTTGCTGAGTGAAGACGGGATTACTTTAGAGCTTTGCAAGACATTCATTTTGGTTAAATACTTTGGAAGTGAAATTGTTGTGATCATGAGGTTCTGGTCTATTTGAAGTCAGGTGCAGGAAAACTCTCTCAGATTGAAATTCTAACCGCAGTGGAAAAGGCCAGGACTTTTACCGTTTTTACTGATGTCCAGCTCTTTGAGGTTAACCAAGCTGGCGATGGTGGTGGGCAGGTTGGACAGGTCGTTATCAGGCATGCTCAGCTTCTTCAAGGCCTGGCAGTTAAAGAGTTGCTATGGAAACACAGAGGGGTAACAATGGAATATTACAGTCTATTGGCAAAATGACACAGACCTTTAGTAGAAAGGTACAAAAGGACAGAGGGAAAAGAGTCAGCTGGAGGCATGCACCATTTAATATTGTGGAAAAGCATAGCCATTTTAGCGGCATTGTTCTATGAATAATGCAGAATTAATCTTTTACATATGGTGGCCTTTGGGGACAAAACACATGACTGAAAGCAAAAACATTCAGAGGAAAGCGCCCTAAATAGAAAAGTACTGCAAATGCCAAAACATATAAGAGTGAAAGCAGGAAAGTGCTGAGAATACAGAAAACACAGTGACAGACACATTCAATCTCAATGTTCAACGTTCTCAATGTTTCCCTCCACAGCAGGTAAAGACTAAACTTCCTGAGTTGCCACTGCATTGCTCTTTTTGTCTTTTTTTTTTGGGAAAATACTATGCAGACACATACATTTAAAGTTTCACATCTCTTCATGCAGTCTTCAGTGTGCCTTTATTTAGGTTAGCAGTTAACATTAAGGGGATATGTTAGCATCACCTCACATGACAACTTAAGCAGGAATTTCCCTGCTACTGTAAGTTAACAAATGTATCAGGATGAAATGATGAATCTATGAGAATGTTTATAACCCTGTAGGGAAACAAATCTATTAACAGACAGGAAAAAGGATGGATAAAAATCCTAAACATCAAGGCAAACCTAATAAAGTCAAAAAACAGTCAGAACACAGATATGAGAGTGAAAAATTGCTGAGGAGTCAAGTGAAGCTAGAAGAAGCCACAGCCTTTATCCTTTCAAACATTTACAACTACTACTACAAGATATTAGCATACATGTTATTTAATTAAAGACGGTGCAAAAAATGTTGAAACTTGCTATGCCTTCGGCTTGTGGAGATATTAAAAGACATTTACGATCGCACTGGGCTGATGCCATGATGCAAGACCAAGGTGCAGCTGACGACCAGCAACAAGCTAACGATATAGCTCAGGATATCAGAACCAGAAATACTTTAATAATCCCAGGGGGAAATTATTTTTTGTTACAATACTCCAGTGTATAAACAACACATGTTAGAAGAAGAGGAGATGTATGCATCTTTACTGTTAGCATACATCAGGTCCAGCATCCTGGAAGGACAGCTCACGTACTGTTTGAAAGTCAGCAATCTAAGGTGATTTGATTAAAGTCTCCCGACATGATGATGAGGGCACTGGTGTGTTTGATCTGCAGTTTGGAGATGGTGGTGTGTATGGTGCTGCAGGCAGATGTTGGGTTTACAGAGGGAGGGATGTACAGGACATGATGATGACATGCAGGATCTCTCTAGGCAGATAGTATGGACAGGGTCCAACGGCTAGCAGTTCAACATACGGGCTACAGAGCTGTTCTTTAATTGTGATGTGACCAGGATTACACCATCTGCTGTTAACTAGAATGGCAAGCCCCCCGCCCTTCGGTTTACCGCTCTCTACACAATCGTGGTCGGCCCGGATAGTGTGGAAGCCATTGACATCGAGACGCTCTGGTTCTATGTCCCTGTGCAGCCATGTATCCGTGAAGCACATTAGACTGCATTCCTGGTACTGTGTGGCTCTGTGTTAGCGCTGTTACCACCTCCATTTTGTTGCTAAGAGACCGCACATTTCCCATAACAACCGAGGGGGGACACGGCTTATATCTTTTCTTCTCCCTAATCCCATCCCATCTCGACCATCCTCTCTTCCCACGTGACAGTGTTCTCAGTAACATTTACTGGGCACTAACAAAGATTTCTATATATATTATATTATATTTTTGGTCTTTTCAAGCTTTATTTTTGATAGAGACAGCTGAAGAGTGAGGAAGAGAGAGATGGGGAATGACATGTGGGAAAGAGCCTCATGTCAGATTCGAACCCTGGGCTGCCGCAGCAAGGACTGAGCCTTCGTACATGGCGTGTTCCCGGTTAAGCTGAGAATCGAGACTGGCGAGGGTGATAGGGCGTTTGATTGTCCCTGAAGAGCCATGGCTTTCAGAGACGCTATGCAGTGAGTACTGAATGACTGATTTCTTTCCATTCTCATCCCACACATCCAAATGTTCAATTAAAGACACTGGTGTAGACCAGGGGTGGACTGGGGCAAAAAAGTGGCCTGGGAATTTAGCACCTGACTGGCTGGATGATGGTGGCGGATGCTGTCAATGTTGGCTAATGCCACTGAGCACTGTCTGGCCCTAATCCATACAATACTGATGTTTTACAGCCAAACTAGCCAAAATGTGTTGTACTTCTTCTGTTCTTTCTTTCTTTTTTTTTTTTTTTTGGCCAGGTTCAGACAGAGAATTAATGCTTGTCACTAGCATTAAATAGTCACTCCTCTCCCTCATAGATGGTAGAAAATTGTAAAAACACTAACATCAGTGTGTGACTTAAGCACCACGCTGTACCGGGCCAACCCACACGCTGTACTGGGCCGAAGGTACAAAAATGTAACGGTGACACATCACTTGCAGCACCATAAACCGCTGGTTCAAGTTCAGTTGCACACTCTTTGTTTTGTTAGTTTTATGGGGATGTTTGTGTTTAGTCATCACCACTGTGTAACCATATTGCTTTTGATAAATGGTTGTGTGTTATTAATGTGCAGACAGGCATGTCCTCACAAATAGGTTTAATGCATCTCGCCACTTGGAATGTAAATGGGGTGGGGAGTGTGGTGTTTATCCAAGAAAACACATCTCATCAATGCATGTTACTAACTAAACTTCTTCCCTGGAGTTTCTGTGCTCTCTCATCCAGCAGGTTCTCATGGATCGTGGCTTCTGCTGTGGTCCTGCATGACGTCCACTACATTATTACTGTCATTTAGGGATGAGCGAGTACAGCATTATGTGTATCTGTTAACCATATGAATTATATATATGACTTGACTTGGATCTTTTTCTCTCAGACAGTAAATCGAACAAATCTCTTTTGAGTCATTTTGTTCATTTTTACAGCAGGTGGTGCTGTAGCCCTCTTGTGGGCGTTGTGAAAAAGACCGCTGGTCTCAAACACTTAACACTGAAGGCAACACGGTTTGCTTCAGCTGACAAAGATAATAAACACAATGTCACAAGTAATTCAAACCATATGAAAACCTGGGAAAGCAAATACACACCACAATAAAGTGACTGTGTCCTGTATCCTCCCTGCCATTGTTGATTAACAGCACGACAGTGACTTGGTAGCTGTCACGTGACAAATGAACGGAGACCGATACAACAACGAACGTAATGCTCGTCACACAGCCTAAGCTGAGAGTCACGCGACAAATGAATGATCCAGATGAACGAGAATGATCCGTTTCATCTGCTTGTCACGGACGTACGCACAGTTGAGTGAGTCGTGAACTGATCATTTCTGTTTCCTGTCCTCCTGACTGAGCTTATGCAGCTGCCATGTGGTGAGGGAAGGTACTGCATGAAAAAGAACGAATCACTCACTGAGACGACTCATTACTCCCGAGTCATATAAAAGATGAGTTCATATCGAACAAATCGTTCACGAACAAAACATCACTATAGCTCATAAGCAGTTTCTTGTCCAAGCTGTTCTGTGTCGTTAAACAAAATAACACGAAACAGAGCTGCTTACTCACCTACTGATTTTAATTGGGACATTTTCCATTGAACGTAAAGACATTAAACGTGTGGTACACGTTTGGAAGGATGGACACAGAGGAGACCACCGGGTTCTCTCGGAGGGGGGGATGCCCAACCAAGTCCGTCCAGCATGGACTAAAACACGGACAGTTCAGAAACTGCATGTTGCTAGCGGATCTATTTTCTGACCCAGAGTGCGGTCGTGACTGGTTCTGAATGAGGCTTTATAGCAGGCAGCCGCTCTCCCATCTTCCTGGTACTGCATACCACCACTGAATCTTTTAGTGGTACGCAGTACCGGACCATACGGGCTTACTTTCACCCATAATAATTAATTAATACGTAAGTACAGACAGAAGTATAAACAAACCCGAAGCTGAAAAAAACGTAAACGTAAACGTTAACGGAAAAGACCTGCAAACCTGAGTGACTGAGGGAGAGACAGAAAGCTGTTCTGTGTGTGAGTGAGCAGAGGACACAGCAACACAATACATCTGTATGTGTGTAGGAGAGGGGCGCTCTGACTAGCGCAGACACAGTCAGCTACCCAATGAGGGTTTTCATTCAGTCCGAGCACAGATATTGACTCGTATTACTCGTATAATACTCGTACTCGACAAAAGTGCTTTATCCGTATACTCGTTTCAGCCGAGTATCCGGCTCAACTCTACTATCCTTTCTTTATACTGTCATTATTGTTACCATTTCTCCATTACAGTTTATAGTTAGTAAATGATTTGCTGCTGCTGTGCATCTTTGTCTCTCTATTTATATCACAGGTTCCACTGCTACTGTAATCATTCTATCATTCATTGTAATTCATTGTCATTTAATCATTCATTGTCATTTAATCATTCATTGTAATTGTACAATATGTTTGTGTTGATTGTTCTGTACATGTGACATCCATTGCACGTCTGTCCGTCCTGGGAGAGGGATCCCTCCTCTGTGGCTCTTCCTGAGGTTTCTTCCACATTTTTTCCCTGTTAAAGGGTTTTTTGTGGGCAAGTTTTTCCTCACTGGAACCGAGGGTCTAAGGACAGAGGGTGTCACTCCCTGTACAGATTGTAAAGCCCTCTGAGGCTAAATGTGTTTTGTGATTTTGGGCTATACAAATAAAATTTGATTTGATTCAATGTCAAAAGAGGAGTCTGAGAACGATGAGGATGGGTTGGACTTGTTTTTTTTTTTTTTTTACAGCATAGGCTCTAGCAAGAGCAAGGGTGTTGTTATAGCAAGTAAACATTTACAGCTTAAATGTTTCAAGCAAATTAAGGATAATTCAAGAAAGATGATTATTGTACTGGCTGAAATTTACTGATGTTGAAAGGAAGTTACAAACTGCTGGGAATCATGCTATTGTTTTG
This sequence comes from Nibea albiflora, assembly GCA_014281875.1. Classification (NCBI taxonomy): domain Eukaryota; kingdom Metazoa; phylum Chordata; class Actinopteri; family Sciaenidae; genus Nibea; species Nibea albiflora. Next base: position 361,348 of record CM024792.1, read on the forward strand.
GGAGGGGATTTTAAGCTTTTAATGGATCCAGCTTTGACCACAGTGGGGCAGTGTTGCGTATAGAGCCAAGGGCTGCGATAACATTACAGAGAATTTGCAAATCTTTAGGATTAATAGATATTTGGAGGATCATGAACCCCTTTGGTAGGGATTCCACTTTTTTCACTAGTACACAAGACCTATAGCCAAGTAGATTTTTTCCTAATATCCAAAGCACTCACTTCCTCTGCTATGGGTTGTGAAAAAGGGAATATTCTTACTTCCAACCATGCTTGGGTTGGTTTGGACCTATTACCCCAGAGCGAGAGAAGAAAGTCTTACAGATAGTGTTTAAATGTGTCCCTTCTACAGGATCCAGTAAGTGTAGAGTGGCTAACGACAGAACTAAATTGGCAATCTGGGGACCTGATTACTGCGACTATAGATATCAATCAGGCCTTGAAAGAATTTTATAGTAATCTGTATTGTTCAAGATCTACCTCTAACAAAGAAGAAATTCATAAGTTTACAGAACCACTAGGACTTCCAAAACTGACAGAGGAACAGAGGGATTTTCTAGACTTAGATATTACTATTGAGGAGATTAAAGGGGTAATTAAGGCTTTACCTTCAAATAAAGCACCTGGACCCAACGGCTTTACTGGAGAATTCTTTAAACGTTATATTCAGAATAGGGCAGACATGCAATATAATATTCATAACTATGTTTTTATGCATGTATAATCACCTGAAAATAAGATTTAAAAAAAATGGGTTACTTAAAAATTCTCCTTTTATACATTTAGACAATCAAACAGTTGGAGCGGGTCCTCTTTCATGGAGGCTGACATGTTGAAACACCATGTTTCTACAGACTAAACTAAACACTGACTCTAGACAGGGCCCTTAAACTGTTGTTTCTCCTTTACACTAGGAAGGTAAGAGTGATGTGAGGAGATTGCAATGCGGTGATTAGACCACTAGATGCAACTAAATTCCACACACTGGACCTTTAAGAGCTTTGCGACAGAGTTAGCTTCACCTTTACTAGAGGTGTATAAGAAAGCGCTGGGGAGAGGTGTACTGCCACCGACTCTGAGACAGGCCCTTATTAGTCTAGTTCCTAAGAAAGGTAAAGATTTGGATGAATGGAAGAATTACCGTCCTATTTCATTAATGAAAATAGATGTTAAGATAATCTCAAAAATTTTAGCAAACTGATTATACAGTGTAATTACATCATTGATCCACACTGACTAAGTGGGATTCATTTGTGGTCGTAGCTCCTTAGATAATATTAGACGCCTTATTGACGTCATGTGGTTGGTGGCTGATGCCCAGTCCCCGGTTTCTGCAATCTCTCTTGACACTGAAAAGGCGTTTGACATGGTTGAATAGGGGTATTTATTCAAAATTCTAGAAGAGTTTGGAGCTGAAACATTTGGTCAAAGTCAATTTTGACCCATTATTACAAAAAATTTCTTGTGATGTTGAAAGATGGGCAACTCTTAATTTGTCCATGACAGGTAAAGTTAACGTTTTGAAAATGTACTGTGTTCCCAAACTTAATTATCTTATTCAGTTCCTCCCCTTAGAAAATCCTCACTATTATTTTAAAAGGTTTGACAGAATATCTAAGATATTCTATTTGAATGGTAAATGTCCTCATTTGAACCATAGCAAGTTACAAAGACCTGCTGATAGAGGAAGCTCAGGGCTACCGAAGATGTTTTACTACTATGCTTTTAATTTAAGGCAGGTGGAACAAGCTGTAGTGGCCCCTCTGTCACCCATGCAAATCTTGTCTACTAAATTAAGTAAAAAAGCAAAAACACACCCAATAATCTCTCATCTTTTTGATCGCTTTCTAAATATCTCTTCAAGTATCTGGTTAAATCCTAAATTACGAATTGGTAAATTTCCCATTTATTGGAAGTTATGGCAGGAGAAAGGGGTGGTCACATTGGGGGATCTGTATTGTGATGGTTCTTTAAAATCTTTTGGGGATTTGCTGCAGTTCCCCACAATGCAGAACTCCTAGATAGAATTCTAAAGAGTTACTGTAAGGCAAAGGATATAAGGCAGCTGTCTATTATTCTATGATGATTCAGACTCTTGGACTGATGGGCCCCTTTCAGCTCTGCAAAAGACATGGGAAAGGGATCTGAACTTGACATTCAGTGATGAGGATTAGAACAGAATTTGTAAAAATGTTGTAGTATAAAATTTTATGCTAGTGGCTAAATCATTTTATGCTAGTTGCTAAATCTTAAGCTAGTTGCTAAATCTTATGTGTGAGTAGTATACGAAAACATTTAAATTAGAAGGTTTACTCTGATTTAATGTGTTGCTTTAAGAAAACTTTGCTTTAATGTGTTTTGGTTTTAGAAACATATAGAACAGGTAGATAATGCTGAAATGCTCTGCTAGATAATGCTGAAATGCTATGCTAACCATTATGCTACTACTGAAACAACTGGAAAACATTTTTAATCAAAGTAGAACCCCTCTTTGAGGTGAAGTATGATTTAAGTGATGTGATTCTTGAGGAGTTGAGGTGCATATATAATCACACTGAATGCTGTATGCTAGATAGAACGCACCATGGTAAACACACTGGTTTGACAATATAATGAGCATGTGAAACCTACTGAGCACATAAGTAGTGAAGTAATGAGCACCTGGTGTTTAGTATGATTTAGAGTGAAACATATAAATGTGTGACTTGTAACGGTGTGAAACAACTTTTTTTAGAATATAATAAGAAGGCCCTGTGACATAATGGTGTAAAACTCTGCATTAAAGGGACTTTTAAAAAAATACTGTAAATCTAAGGCTAAAATCTAATGGTGTAAAAAGCAATAAAAGAGGCTTTTTTAAAATCGCATAAGGTGCAGAACAAAAAATAATGGTGTAATAAGGCGTAAAAGTCCCACCTACATGTATAAGATTACACCATTATGTCATATCAAAAATTGGATGTTGATAGGATGGACGTATACAGATAGGCGGAACTTGGAAATTTGCATGAAGGTATATAAGAGAACGCGAATTCAGTCTATCCATGGATGACTCGGGCTCTTGTTGTCTGTAAAGATAATAAAGGGCTCTTTCTGCTGCCAACCCTGATGAATCCTGTGTGTTATTGCCTACTGAAGTAGAGTAACACTAATTGGCCAACTTTGATCCTGGAAAAAGACAAATTGCAACCAGCCTGCAGAGCAACAGTCAGGTGGAAGATCACGAGACAACAATGTTAAAGTACTCTCAAGGGATACAAGAGTACAACTTGCTGTATTCAGTTCAAAATTATACATAATTTTTATTGGATTTTTATCAGTGATGTAAGTCTGAGGAAAGTACTTTAGTTCATGTTTTATGGTCATGTGACAAAGTGCAACAATTCTGGACCAATAATTATGATAATCTATGTGAGGTTACAGAGATGCAAATTCCATTTAGTCCTAGATTATTTGTTTTGGGTGATCATTCAGTTCTGACAGGACAGGATGAACATATTAAAAGCTATTTCCAAACCAGTATTATGATTGGCAGACAAATACTAATTTGGGGATGGAAGATGAAGGGTGTGCCCTCTCTGCAAGAGTGGGCTATAGAGATGGCACGAGTTGCGGCATTTTAAAAAATGTCATATAAACAACTGGGTAGAATGGATCTATATGAAGCAAAGTGGGGCAAATACTAACCTTTTTTTTAAAAAGGATGTTATTATTCTAATCTTTTTTACTTAACAAACTATCTCTTTAATGCAGTGCTTATTTTACTGACCGTCCCTCGAATCATTTTCTGTCTATTTTTTTTTAGCTGCTGTTAGTTAATGTTAACTCAATTTGTTAGGCGGATTGCACAGACTGTAAGCACTGTGAGTACTGGGGGAGTGTTAGTGTTTGTACCACAGGTGTTCTAGACACCTTGGAAGAGGAAGTTTTCAGGTCTGGTGTGCAGGCATATGCAAAGAGGCAATGTAACCAGACTCAGCATGCTCTCTGGTCAAAATAACAGAGACGAAGAGAATGAAGACGACATTGACAGAAGAAGCTAAGAAGAGAAAAAGAGAATGAAGCTACTGGACAAGACTAAATCTGGGACCGACGTTTACACACATTTAGTTCACCAAGATCAAAACAATGAACACTAGACTAATCAAGCTGAATTACATGATGTTGGTAATTGGTCATTACCGAACACATGTACATAAATTCCCTTTGATGTTAGTTAAAGCAAATAAGAAAGTGTTAGCATGAAACGTTAAAAATGAATAACTGTTATATTTGATAGAGAACCCCACACTTGTCAACACAGTGGATGGAATCAGACTTTGGTTCAAGTCACCTAACTCATGCAGATGTTGCAGGATCACAGGGGCCTTAAAGCTCAATAGAAATAAACACGGAAAGGGCTGCTCTCTGCCCATTGGTCAGAAGAAGCCACTACACACTAGACACACTTACTCACACACACTTAAGGAGCTCTCCAACTCACTCACATAAAGGCCAATCACTCTGGCAGCCTCAATAGCTCTTAAACAATCTTGGCACACACATACACACTCATAAGTTGAATTCAAGTTTGACCTGTCACTTATGCAGTCCCATTAGACTGTCTCCATTCATGCAGGTTATATATAGAAATCCAATTCAACACTTGTGTCATTTAAACCAGGACAGAATGTCAATAAAATGAGAGAGTCCTCTTATAAACAACACCTGTAATTCTCCTTGAAATATTGAAAGGACATTTTGGATCATCACTGCTGACATTTTTTTCCCACAAGTCTCAGATGCACCCGGAAGCCACTTTTGATATGATGTGGCCAGTAGTTAATTGCTGCTTTGATCCCATGTTCCATGTTACTCACTGTTGGCGTGTTTATGACAATTATTGTAGTATGGAATGTCAGAAGAGCAATACTGCTGCTCTTCAGTTTCTGCCTCTCTGTAGGGATAGTCAAGGAGTTTATCAGTGAAATTTACATTGTACACTGTGCAATGTATGATGCTGTTTATCTTTAGACCACCAGTTTTGATAAGGCAAAACTTTGCAGTTTAGACAGTTAATGAGTAGATTAACTTTGTACAGTTTTGATCTTGATCTCCACGTCCGGAAGTGACCTCCTAAAGTGATAACTGTACAGAGAATACACTCTTTTATTTAGGTACCATAATATCCAAACGTTTAATGTTCTTGCCTCACTGAAGGTAAAAACAAAAAAAACTGTCTCTCCATGATGCATATTTGATGTGCTTTCAACCACTAAGTCAAAAAATAACACTCTCTAGAACAATGTCTGGAGCAATCAGCTCATTTTAATCAAAGTGATCAAGGTCACGAGAAAGTATAAGTATATATTGATTGACTGACTGGTCTTGGTTTAGGTTGAGGTAGTCAAGAAGTGGATAGTGGGCTTGGGGGTTAGAGGTTAAAGTAATCAGACAGAAGCGTTCCAGCAGAAAAAGGTTAATCTAAACTTCAGCATTACCTTGGGTAGTTCCTCAATCTGGTTGGCGTCTAGATAGAGCTCCTCCAGAGTTCTCTCAAAGCTGAAGATTTCCTTCGGGACCTGCTGCAGGCTGCAGTGGGAGTAGTCCAACACTGAGATCACTTCCTCTTCACCACGGAAACAACGGCACGGCACCAGCCGGCCTATCAGCTTTCGCTTAGTAGTCATTTCCAGACACTGCACTATGGAGGCAAACAGGAGAGAGAGACAGATTAGAACTAACTTGTGAAAATATAAAACTAGCATCTAACATGTTTCTACCTCAGAGCAGAGCCGTGTCTTGCTATATGTGGATGCATAGGGCCCCGCAGCCACCAGGGGGCCCCCAAGCTGCAAGTTCAACCTAAATATATTTATAGTATTAAAAGTACCTGTCTTTATCCATTAGCCTTTTTGATTATATGCTTAAAAACTAAGCTGCTATGATGAGGAAGTTGTGACTTGTATTTGTGGCGCAATCAACTGCCTACCTGTGTGTCTTGCTCTGTGCCCTGTATCTCTGTGTGTGTCCATGTGCCCCAAGTACGCATAGTGAGTATATTACATGGTGTCAGAAGTCCGTCAAGAACAGTACACGCAGCCATGAATGTTTGATCACCACAGGATCGACTGGGATGCTGCTGATCTATATAAGGAATTTGAGAGTTTCTGCTGCCATGTGAGTTTCGTCTTTGGTCCTCTCTCGGCACTAGAAGCTAAACAGAAAGCTGTCTAGAAACGTGGATCGGCGAGCAAAGCAGAGAAATCTACAAGATGCTGACATGGGTGGACGGTGGAAAAGAAGTCTTGGATAAGTTTGCCAACTACATAAGACCAAGAAAGAATAAAAGGATAGCCAGACATCGTTTCAAGCAGAGAAAACAAGGTGCGCCTGAGAGCTTTGACCACTTTCTGAAAGATCTGAAACTGAAACTGCTCAAAATGTGGGAAACACCCACAACATACATGAAACCAAGGAAAATGCCCAGCCAAATGCTCTGTATGTTCATACTGTCACCAACCAAAACACTGGGCAGCAGTTTGCTGGAAACGTAGCATGAGTTCATTGAGTGTGGAGGCAGAGGACACACTTGAGGAAGACATGCTGCACATAAACCTGACATTAGAGAATGTTCCAGTAGCAGCTGTGTCAGATGACAAGTGGATTGTAGACATCAGTGTTTTGTCCCAGGAAGTGCAGTTCAGAATAGACACAGGTGCTAAGTGTAATACACTAACTGTTAACAGTTATTGATGTACACAGGTGAACTGGGGCACTCTAACAAGGTGCTGCGCTCCTATTCAAACCACAAGGTGAAGCCAGTTGCTGCAGCTAACCTCCCCCTGAAATACAAAGACCATGAAGCAAATGAAGAGCTGGAAATTGTGGACATTGTTCAAGAGAACATGCTCAGCGGCACTGCAGCTGAGGCCCTTGGCCTGACTGTTTGACTGGACTTTCTGCAGGATAGTGCTAATAGAAACAAGGTGAGCACTAACACCAAAACCACCACGACCACAAATACAGCATAAAGATTGATCCAGATGCAAAGGGTGCTGTGCATCCAGTGCACCGACAACCAGTGGCACTCAGGGCTAAGATAATTGAGAAGCTTAATGAGATGGTCAAGGATGGACACATGTCAAAATAGACCAGCCAGCAGAGTGGGTCAGCTCCATGGTCGTTGTCACACATAAAGACAAGATTAGATCCAAGTGACCTGAACAAGACCATTAAGAGGGAGCATTACCCTATGCACACCATAGAGGTCATATCTGTTGTGGAGAAATTGCTGAAGCCAAAGGTCAGTGGTGAGGTCGGGAAGGAAGAAAGTGTTCAAGAGCCTCTGATGTCTTATGCTGTATTGTTTATTAACACTTGATCAAGGAGAATTAGAGACATTCTCATAAAGCATCAGAAGTGCCTGAGTCGGTCTCACATTCTGCCCAACTCATGCTGGTGGATACACTTTAAACCCTGGCATAACATCACAAATACTAAACGCCCCGAATTAGGTAGAAGAGAATGCTTTTACCAAGGATGGTGTCTTTGTCAACATGATTAAGTCTGGAGACACAGATGTCTGTTTACCCAGATTGGAATGTCAGTGGCAAGCTGTCTATTATGTCTAAGCATACAGCACCAGAGTCCTTCGACCCTGGCCACAACAGTGTTGAGATAGGATGGCCCCTGCTACTGCCAGCCAAAGACAAACAACTAATACTGCTGAGGACCTCAAGGCCCACATGTGACTTCATGTAACCTTGTATAATGTCTGTATGTTTGTGCTTTTATTATATTCCATTTAAAAGTATGTATGTGTCACTCAGAACACTACAAGAATAGAAAATTCCATAACAATATTCACCATGCTTGTTGCAAATGTATTCTCAGTCCTGAATGCTAAATCAGGCTTCCTTCAAATAGCTGGATGAAGTGTCATCCCTCCTTACAACCCTCAATACAGCAATTGGCAGGTTTAGATGGCTGAGATTGCCGTTCGGCATAAAGTGCGCACCTGAGATTTTTCAGCACATCACCAAGTGCTTGAAGGCATTAATGGAGCCACAGGCGTGACGGATGACATTCTGATAGCAGCACCCACGATGGAGGAGCATGATGCTATACTGCTCAAAATAGAGAGTAGAAAGCCACCAACTATGATCTGAAGCTTAATTTGAACAATTTTTATGATCTAGCAAAGCCTGTAGAAATATTCTGTGATGCCAGCAGCATGGGTCTAGGAGACCTGTTACTACATGACTGATGCAGAGACACATGCCTGCATTAAGTTTCACCACTACATATTTGGTTAGCACGTCACAATTTACAACAACCGCAAGCCACTTGAGGATATCTACAAAAAGCCCCTATCCTGTAAGCCACTTCACGCCTGGAGTTGTTGTTCAGCCACACTGTGCGCCACGATCCTACATTGTTATTGAAATTGAAATTTGGCGTGTTTTCATGAAATTTTGACGTGCCAATCTTCACCAAACCTCTGATATATAATGGCAGTCTGGCCTTGAATACATTTCCATGACAACATTTGGTGATTTCCACAGCGCCTCCTAGAGGCGATAGAAAAAAACACTTGTTCGAGAAGACGTCCAGCTCGGACGTCAGAAACAACCTTGGGAAAAAAAACTCCAAAAATGATAAGTTTTTGAGAAACTATGTAGACACAGCGCCCCATCAAATTCAAATTGTTTTTGGTTTTTTAAATATGTATAACTCCATTCAGGGTGACAAGTGACAACATATGACTGCAGCCATTGACAGTGAATTCAGCCCAGCTATACCTCTTTCTGTTCAGTGTATCCGCTGCATGTTACACAGCTAGAGAAAATCTCAGGACATGGTCATATAAGGTTTTACATTATGGAATTGGTATGTATTCAAAAATCAATCTGTGATGGTTTTGTATTTTGAAGTTTAGTATTTCCTGGTTTATTTTGTAATTCTTTCCTCTCCTCGTGTCTGGCTTTACCATTACCTTTGCTAAGCCCTGATTAGTTTTACCTGTGTCTCATCATCCTGCCCTCACTGTATTTATATGTATGTATTTAATGTGTGTTCCCGTGTGTTTCAGTGTCAGTTTGTCATTGTACTGTGTGCTACGCCATAGCCTAGTGTTTAGTCTCAGTGTTTTTGGATCTTTGCTCTCTGTTCATTGACTATGACCTTTTGTTTGGACTTTTGTTATGAAATCATTTGTACTACACACACTGCCTCATGCGTGTGCATTTGGGCCCTTCGTCTTGTGTCCCTCATTGCCTTACATTGTTACTTTGTTACTTTGTTTACATTGTTTTACAACATAATTGAGATGCTAGTACAAATAGGTCTGTATTTGGCAGCCAATTCATTTTTTGACAAAAAAGAAAATCATGAAAAATCCAATATTACCATGAAGCTTCCAAAATGGAATAACACACAATAAATCTGACAGGTGACAAATTTGTATCTTCTGATGTGATACGCCAAAACTATATATAGATGTTATGTCTTCCATCCCTACATACAATCTCAGCCTTTATTTAGCATCTTTTGGGCTTCCTTGTTTTGTTAAATACATGCTATTTAAAAGATTCTGCACACTGTCAACTTTTGCACACCTGGTACTTGCAGTTCCTACAAAGTTGTACTGCTCTTTTCATTTTAAAACATATTGTGTATACATATGTATCTATATTGTTTATATTTTTTAATTCTTGATTTTCTTTATCTTCCACATATTTCTAGATGATATTTCTTATGCACGAATTATAGCAAAACAAATTCGGTGAAAACCTACTTGGCCTGACCTGATTCTGATTCTGACACATAGGCTAGGTAGTAGGCTACACTACTCACCAAAAGTTAGTAATATTCAACTTTCAGGTGAAATTTATGTAAAATTTAAAATGTTAATGCTACAGTGATTGAAAATCTATTGAAACAAAAACTAACAACAGTGGTGTGTATACGACAACAAAAAATGTCAATGTTTCTTCACTTGTCATGTGACGTTCGATTACAGCTCGGCGGGACGTCTCATGCTGTTCACAAGTCGACTTATTGCTCTCTGACACTCAGCACTCAGTAGTGACTTCCCTCTCAGTACATCCTGTTTGAATCACACTGACCAGGTACTATTGATGGATTGTTAGGTGTCGTCTTGGTGTCATGATGTCAAAATGTGAACAGCATGATGAAGAGGACTGTTTAAATACAAACTGTCATTGAAGCAGAACATTTAGTGGTCCATTCATGGCTCCAGGACAGGAATTTCACGAGGGCCACAAGGGCCATGGCCCTTGCAATATGGTCTTGTGCCCTTGAAAGAAATATCAGCCCTAAGGCCACAGTGGCCTGATGTCTCGCCCGCACTGCCTCTAGTCGTCTTCTTTCCTGTCAACACAGTTTTGACACCTGCATCTTTTGAGAAAAAAGCATCTTTTGCTGACATTCATCATCATTGGTGGGTTTGATTGGTGGGCCTGGCATGAACCGCTCGGACAGTCTATAATGACACTTCATCAAACGCACCCCCACCCTCTGGTGTCCGCATCCGTGAGGCTTGTTGTCAAGTTTTTCCTTTGTGGACCTGCTGGTTCCTGTTGTAACGTGTCATTTTTTATGGATTTATGATGTTGGTGTTGCTGCTTGGTGAGTTACAGCTGGTTGATGTGTGCTGGCTGTTCATAGTCACCTTACATAATCTGTTTGCAATAGTGACATTCAGTAGAAACGGGCAGGAAAGTTGGAGAAAGGATGTACTGATGCAACATAGGTTCTTTCTTTGTGTTCCATATTTTTAAAGCATTGCAGAGCCAACAACACGTGATGCTGATGGGTTTGGAGGCCATAATGCAAAAGTGCAGAAAACAAACTAAATCTGAGTGGCTGCTTGACAGCAACAGCAGCTGATGGAGCAGCTTCAACTTTGGAAAGACAAATGGTGTCAATGTGTTCCAGTGTTTTGCAAATTGACTTACTCTTAACATGACAGATATATAATATTTCAGATCTCTTGATATGAGAGTCCTGTTTTTAAAAATAAAAAGTCAGATGTTTTCTTTATTGTCTGTTTAGTTTATTTTATCTCCTCCATAATTTTCCTTGATTGAGAAATCGGTCTGGGTTCTTATGGGTTAATCAGTACCCTATAATATAGTTTACAGTACTGTTTACAGTCAAACATTTTGATGCACTGTAGGCTCAATTTTGATCAATGAAAAATCTGTGTAGTAGTTTTTTGAGGACAGTCTGAAGATGGTCTTTCACATTTGGTGTCAATTGAGAAAAAACTGTGGGTGACGATTGATTTAATAAGTTTTGCAGTTTTTGAAGTGAGTGATGGACAGGTTAAAAATAGACTACATACAAAACATAATCACATTAAATTCATTATGGATGTGGATTTGAAATTATTGTTTTACTTTATGGTTATGGTGCCCTGGCCTTTGGCCTTTGTGCCCTCAAAAAATTAACAACACAAAAGGCCAAGTGGCCTTGCCCCTAAAATGACAAATGTGGTTCTCAACCTTTTTACAGCTACCAAACTGAGCAGGAGGATAGTTGGTTTTAGATAGTTGGAGGAAGAACAAGGAGTAATCACATTTGGACTTTAATTAGTGTTTTTAGATTTATTAAAGTAATGTCACATTCACATTCAGAAGACAACATATCTTCTTTATTCCTGAAGAACTATGTTAGATGGGGCTGTTAACATGTCTAAAAATATATTATACAATTATACACTATTACAGTCTATATTATATGTACAGTAAGGAATAATTGCAAATAAACGCTGACCACCAAAGTGATTTATTTCTACATCATCCCACTTATTACATAGCTATTTAAAAGAAATTATTCATTTCCTCCAGAATCTATGATCATGGCATACCAATGGTCTGCCATGCAGAAACAACATGTCCCAGAATGCCATTGAAGTGCTTTTGAGTGCTTGTCCACAAAGAAGTCACAATTCAATTCGAATCACGATTCATATGCCACGATGCGATAGTATCACAATGCATCACGATACTTGAATTATTGCGATGCACTGCAATACTTAAGTGAAAATGTACCAAAAAAAGAGGATAACTTTATCAGTGGCTGTGTATCTGGGTAGCGTCTTCAATTGATACATAACTCTGAGCAACTCAATTCATAACTGAATTTATTGAATAACAAAAAAATCAATATCAAATCAAATCAATAAAGTCTCCTCTGATATTGCGAGTGTAGCTACTTTCATTTCAGGTTTCATTGCAGTGACGACCTCCTCAGCAGCTGTTATGTCACACTCGGTAAGGGTGCAGATGTCCTTCTCAGACTTTCGTATTTCGTATTATGAATGAATCCTTTGTAATTCTGCGACAACATCACTCCATTACACAACTCCATTTAAGAGCCAGTGGCTGAATGGCACGAGCAGGCTAACCATGGGGATTAAAATCACTGAGTGACAATTTATCATTCAGCTTTATCATTTCAAACCCAAACGTTCTCTACACTCAATCTGCTGACAAATAAAAACGTCTCAATGCCAGCCCTTTCAAATAGAACAAAGAGTGAATTTCAGTTATCTGACTGCCACCTTAATTTCCTGTTTGATCTGGATGAGCTAGAATCAGCAGTGATGAGAAGTTAACAGCTGCAGCAGTTTACAGAGCCAGCCAGGAACCAAAAAAAGGAGATGAGGAGAAAATGTGAATGTGAGGAGTTGCAGAGAGAGGGAGGACCAGGAGAGATAAGACCTCTAGCTTTATCTGTCTATAAACACACACACATGTTCAGCTCACAGTGTAATCAGAAGAATCCAGGAGATAGACAGAGTGATCTTAAACATTCTGAGGACACGCTCTGTTATCTGCTCCAGTTTGTTGCAACGGCAGTGAAATCTGATAGAAAAGACAGCAGATCCTCCAGGACTCTTTATCTAAAAGGGTTGGACCTTTAAAATCAATACATCCTTATCCACAGCCATGTACAAAGCAAGCGTAATGAGGTAAATCGGGATTTACTGTTTGTCTACAGTATGTGTAAACCCAGCAGGCAATGCTTTTCATGGTGCTCACACCTCAGACCACTGCTTCTTGTCTGACTGCTCATAAATGTATTTATAGCTTAAAAGGTAACATGTGGTTTGTTTAGCATTGGGTAATGGGTGGGGTTTTAACAATGAGCTTGTCAGCTCAGATGAACCTAATGCAGTACCGTGTGGTTCCTGGGTTAGTAGTTGTCCTCATTGACAAAGAAGAAGACGCAAAATACAAAAAGGCAAAGGGCTAAAACTACAAGTGGTACAGGTTTTTTTGTATGTGTGCCACTGTCTTTTCAACTTTTGACTTTTTAAGACCATACCACTCACAAAAGGCTTTCTTTCCTAGGCTGCTATTGTAAATAAGAATTTGTTGCCTGATAAATAATAAAAGTTACAGAGTAGATGTGGCAGTGTCTCATATAATGTAAGCAAAAAGTAAATTTAAATTCCAAAATAAAATCCATGTAAAAGGTATTGATGTATTTTCTTGCTGTGACAGAATAAAGATGGCAGGTGTGGGTTGACTGACCTAATTTGAGTGAAACTGATAGATCTGACCCTATAAGAAGACTATAGACTATAGTAGTATAGACTGTAGTTTTCTGACTAATACTGCATTTTGTAATACATGTATATATTTTGAAAAGATGGTTTTAACTTTATTTTGTATGTCTTCCATTTATATTAATGTATATTTCCCCTTTAACATGACAAATTGATGTATATGAACATCTGTTAAGATATTTAAGATTTGGGGAATAGTTGTGCAACTTTCTCTATAAATTTGATGAAGTTGTGCTTTATTATGTGGATCTACATTCAACATCTGTACAGATGGTCAGTGCTTAAATTTGATTGAATTTAGATTCAGTTGATTTATTGACCCATGTTTCAGCCTGCTACCTAAGATCAACCTGCACTGTGCCATGTGTGCATTCTCAGAATCCAGCTTAACATTTAGACATTTAGACATGCAGCCCATGATAAAAAATAAATAAATAAATAATTACCACCCATCCCTGTCCAAAACACAAATGGCAAAGTGAAGATCAAGTATATAATATCATTCATAACTACATATCTGTATGCCACCACTGGAAAACAACAAAGTACAGCAACACAACCACCAACAGTTAACTGTGAGTTAAGAGTTTCTAGGCTTGGAGCAGAATACACATTTACAAGTCAAGACATCTGCTCTTTATGAGGTACTCTGCACCAATGGTTGAACAAAGTAATGGAAACTATGCTCCATTACACACGACACCACTTTTTATAAATATATTCCATTTATATGTGGTAGGTCTACATGTTTTAGACTTCTGGTAGATATCAAACTTTACAGTCTCTCAAACACTTGCTTCCCGCCCAGCTGTCCAGCCAGCACATGTCGCATGTTAGGGGACATCAAAGCTACACAGAAGAAACATTAGGGATCTTCTCATTGGCTGAGTGAGCAGGCAGCAGGCAGCAAGCAGTGCTACCTTGGCTACATGAGTACTAAGGTCACAAAATTGGTTTAATACTTGCTGCATCCTTAAATCAATCAATCAATAGACAGATGATCCAGGATAATGTTCCAAACCAGAAACAATGACCACAGCTGATGATCTGTTGTTCCTATGTACGACTCATTTTGTACGACTGTTATGACTCTTTTTTGTCTCATTTGGTGGAAGCAACTCGACTTGATCGTGAAGCTAAACATTTGTTTCATAATTACAGGCTGTCTTTTGACCAGTATAAAAACAATTAAAAGTATTGTATGTATTGATTTGACAAAATCAATAGAATAAATATCAGCACACAGACTGCTGAACAGTCTGTCTTTATTAGTGGCTGATACTGCAGCTGCTTGATTATGCACTCATGGTCTATTGATGTAACAGCTAAAATATGCAACGAGAGAGACAATGACAAATATTAGGAGCAAACTGGTAAATGTTTACGTGGGTAATGATGAGTGCCGACCGCAGGCAGTCACCTTCATGACACAGACACCTCCAGACTGATCTACACCTGATGATGCACAGAGCGGGAAGGATGTAAAGAAGAATGGTCAAATATATATATATATATACTGTATATATATATGTTTCCAGTCCTGTTCTGCTCAGACTCCTAGAGAGCCAAACAAATTTTAAAAAGTAGGAAGAGAGTCAGAGCAAACTGGCACCAATCAGGTGAAACTAGGAAGTAAGTGTGGTTGGCTGTGTTGGCTCTCACTGCTGCTATGGAAACAGCATGACAGAGCAGACTGACTCTGCAGAGGCAAACGCTATATGTGCACATGCACACACACACACACACACACACACACACACACACACACACACACACACACACACACACACACACACACACACACACACACTCATACACTCACACAGGCACACTACTGTGTGAGTGTGTGTGTGTTTGTCTGGGTGTTCTATATTTTAGCAAATGTAATATCACCAAATTTACAGCATAAATAATGGGATAATTGTAACTGTATTTGTAACACTTTGAGTGTTTTTGTGGTTTAACCTGCAACTTTAATATTGTTAATATTAACATGATGACATTAACATTTATAATAATATTACAGTTTTTTCTGATAGCTAAGACGCAATTTTTGAAACTTTTGGCTTTTTTTGCAAAACTCTACACACAAATCGCAAAACCTTTCACCCAAATAGCAAAACACAGTAGATCACTTGCAAAGCATGTTTTTTGTACTGTTGCATAAGCACTTTTTGCTAAACTGTTCACACTCTTTTAAAAATAGTTATTTTTGTATCCGACGGTGCACACAACTCATAATATCAGTAAGCACACAAAGCAGCCACTGCACACTGACAGTAACAATGAAAAACTCATTTGGCTTTTGCTTATCCTGTGTGCAGGGCATATCGGTTTTCAGTACCTTTTACAGTAACACACAGGGGTCAAAGTGAATGGATATTTATTTACACACATCCAAATACGTAAACACACGTAAACGTGTGTTTTTCAGGTCAAGGCACAAAAAAAAAAAAAACATAAAATGACAATCATTGAGGGGAAAAAATCAGTCTTGTCTTCTTACTGGGTCCTGGCCACAAAATCTTGTCCACATCACATGCAATGTCTTCCATTGCTAGGCACCGGGGAAAATATCTCCTGTTTATAGTGCTCAGGCAGATTGCAAAGTGAAGTAATTATAAATAATAGTTTTCACATGTGAAAGTGTGGCCTGACAGTTGGCAGAATTGTGTAAAAAATAGCCATAAATATGTATAGTTTTGATAGGAGTGTGTAGATCATCTGGAAATTGAGTGTAAAGCAGTGGAGCTGTGTTTACAGTTTTGCAAAAGGAGTCCTGTGCAGTGAATTGTATTTACACATATACAAAGTGTGTTTTACGAAATTGCAAACTAAGTGCAAAGCAATGTTTGAGCTTTCAGTTTTGCAAACTCGGTGAAGGGTTTTGTGATAAATGTTAATAGTTTTAGAAATTGTGCTATAAGAATCCATGTAAGTGTTTAAGCCATCAGAAAAAACTGTAATATTAACATAATAAGTGAATGTTTTGGAAATAATATAATGGTGCAGTAAGAATACTCAATCTTAAACATAATAATAATAACAAAAATGTTTTACAATGACTGAATTAAGAATCTAAAATATTATTTATATTTTATTTTAATAACAGTTTTTAGTCCTTGAACAAGTTGATCTCCATTGAGAACAGGTTGAAATATTAAATATTATAACATGGGTAGCTTTTTTCATGTATTACAATACCTGAACTTAGGATTCAAGGATTCAAGGATTTGTTTCAAGACTAAAATAACCTGATATATGGGAGATTTGTTTTCAAAAATGCATGTGATTTTAGAAGGTGGTTAAATGTTTTTTAATAAACGATAAAATATACAAAGTAACTGGTGACCATATAAATGTAGTGAAGTAAAATTGCAACATTTCACTTTAAAATGTAGTAAAATACAGTGCTCGAATATAGTAGCAGAGTATACAGTATTAACTAGCATCACTGCTAGCACACAGTCTCTTTATCTTTTCATATTCCTTTCCTCTGCTCTTCATTGAAGTGTGTTGTGTGTGTGCGCGCGTGTGTGTGTCCTCCAGCAACTCGAGAGGGTGAATTCCCCTGGGACCCATGACAGACACCACTTCACGTGCAGGCTTGCTGTCACCATAGTAACGGCTGCCATAGAGACCATCTCCCTAGAGCTAGGTGTATTTTTACTCTCTCTCTCTCTCTCTCTCTCTCTCTCTCATCTCTCTCTCTCTCTCTCTCTCTCTCTCTCTCTCTGGCATAAAAGAGAACATGCTGCACTCAGTGGGCGATCGCTCCACATTTGGCGACACTTTACATAGACACAGATATATCAGACACCTTTATAGCATCTGAGTACGAGCTTTAGCACAGCTTCTCCATGTCTCTCTGACTCTCTTTCTTGTGTGTGTAAAGGTGCTGCAGAACTCACCCCAGGCTTTTGCACTCCCTCACAATTAAACAGTCACATACTGTCATGCATTAAAAAAAACAAACACCCACACACATATAAATCATTGAACACAGACACAGACACACACACACACCTTCAAGACATTTGAAGACTTGTTTAGTTTATGATTACTTTGCGACAGTGAGCGAAAAAGATCGTGTTTCACATCCCAGTCACATTTTCAGACAAATCCCTGAGCAGTGTGTATATATGTGGGAGGTAGTTAGGTAACTAGCAGCCAGAATCATCTTGTTCTGTCTTTTTTTACATTAATTAAATAACCTATTACAGCAGTTACCTGCACAGCACATGCATTCAAACACAAGGTTTATTTGTCTTTTGTTCAAAGTTCATCTGTTCATCCATCAACATCCTAGCTTTGACTCGCCAGCAGATATTGTGCTGTGTCAAGGGTTTTACATGCACTGGAATGATCTGAAAATAATCTTAGTGAAATACAGTAAAATGTTTGAAATACAGTGGATCTCAAGGGGAATGAAGAATATTGATGATGGTATTGAAAGTCCAGTGCAGTCTTCGGCTTAATTATGAAACCAGTTTGAAAATCTCTAATTTGTGAGTAAATTAGTTTGAGTGGAAATTGTCAGGTTAGATATCAGAATCAACTAGAAGTGGTTTGGAAATATACAGTAGGCTATACCTAAAGCACATGTCACCAAACAACGAAATAGGTTCTTTAGGAACGTTGTTGTGGTCTTTTGTAACTGTGGTTAAAGTCTGATTAAATTTAGGCAATGTAGGAGGGAAAGATTGGCTTCATGGATAACATTAAAGTTACTAAAGGCAGGAATGATGTCACACACTCTGTACACCCACACACCCACCTCAAGCCTCTCCTTCATAACAATGCCATGCCACATCAGCCTTGAATGACGTCACTAACACAGTGAAGAGATCACTGTCAGGAAAATGCAACCAGAACAAACAATGCTTTCCTTTTCCTGCTGGACAAACTCTCAAGGAGTCAGTCAACAGTCTTGTTGAATCATGGTTTGAATCTGCTGACTACACTGGCTCCAGGTGGCTCCATGTCTGTAAAACTCAATGATCCTTACATCTCTGACACTAAAAACAATAATCGACTGACATGATAAAACACAGAACAGCTGACAATTCACTTGCACCCAAAATGCGGGAATCAATTAGGCCATGCTCAGATGCATGAATGAGCAAATACAACAAATGGGTCAAACAGTGTTACCTAAACTCAGACTGCAGCCACACAATGACCTATAAAGATGTTTGTAAAGTGGCAAAGGTGCTCACTTTCACTCTGTACTGGAAAAGTTTAGGACCTGACTGCATGCAGTGGCAAATGCTGACAAATGACAGACAGAAATGCAGACAGACAACAGTGGGATATATAAATAGTATGCAATAAAGACAGATAAACAAGCAGCCAGACAGAGGAAGGCAGCATGACAGAGAGAGTCGTGTTGTCAGAGAGGAACATATCTGGGTTACTGCAGTGGTTTTCAAACTCTGGTTACTGTAGTTCTGGCCTAACAGCAGTTTTGATAATAGACTTGTTTCAATTATTCAGAAAGCAAATGTTTGTAAACTGAAGCTAATTGCTGCTTTGCTTTCATAAATTGAATATCTTTGGGTTCTCATAGACTGTTGGCATTTATTAGATAAATGATAAACTTCTTTAGCCTTCCTCACATTTTTTCTTGTTAATTACAAAACAACTTCACTTCTTCAGGAATATACAAAGAAAAAAACAGAAAGAACGTATCCAATATTTAGCAAATTGGAATTGAATTGAATTGAATTGTCTAAATTGTCTAAATTTCTTGTCCTTGAGCAGGATACTGAAACCCAAATTGTTCCTGGAGACTGAATGTGTATGGATGGTTAGCTCCTCACCCTGATGGCACCTTGCATGGCAGCCAATGCCATCAGTATATGAATGTGTGAATGAAATATGCAATGTAAAAGTGCTCTGAGTGAAGACTAGAAAGGAAATATATAAGTAGAGTCCATTTACAATTTACCAACAGTGACAGAAAGTCTTTTCTTTTGGAGTATTCTAAATAGTATTTTAGATAGAGTTTTAGAGACTACTATTACCACATTGCTACCTGCAATGTATAGCAGTGGGGTCCTGGTAGCATAGTTGCTATCATGAATACCAATCAATATCCGCAAGAAGTCCTTCCCTATCTCCCACGTAAAGATGAAGACGTGAATAGCACTCTAATTTCTGTTTCATGGATCTGAGTACATCCACCATTGTCTCCCTTTAAGAGTATCTGAAATACAATGGGATTACACTGTAAAGATCAGAGGTACTATAAAACAGAAGGGGGTGTGTATTTGTGATTTAATGTAGACTGGTGTCAATATCAACACAAAGTCAATTTGCTGTTCACAAACATTTGCAGATTGACTTATTTGATTTTTCATCTTGAGGCTTCAGTCATCCAACTGTTCCTCAGAGAAGCTCAGAGAGAAACTTTATGTGAGCCTCTCCTCTCGCTCCCTCCTTCTGTCATGTCTCACTTTGTCTCCCTGTCTCTCTACCTCTCTCTCTCTGTTTTCAGGCCAGTCTTTTTTTTCTTTTTTCTCCTCTCTGTTCTTTCAGGGTTGTGCTCAGTGGCCCAGTTCTGCCTGAGACGCCCCAGCATATCTCCTCTTTCTGTCTTTTCTCTTTCAGGCCTCTCTCATCTCTCTCCTCTCTCTCTCTCTCTCTCTCTCTTCTCTCTCTCTCTCTCTCTCCTCTCTCTCTCTCTCTCTCTCTCTCTCTCTCTCTCTATCTCTCTTTGCCAGGAGACAGAAAGGGAAGCCATCTTAAATTGAGCATGCTACTTTTTGTTTCCTCTCTGTGGGTCTTGATCTAAATCCATCTTTAAATTCCAGGAGGTGATTCATTGGAAAGATGAACTTATCATCTTGTCTTTGAGAAGGAAGAAATCTCCACCGAGTGGGTTTTGATCATCAGGGTGTGAGACTAAAAAGTCAATGATACTTTCTGTGATGCAAAAACAAACTCCAAATTCATTCAATAAATCAATCACAGACACATTCACATCTTCAAAGTCCCCATTGTAACCTCCTGGTCAAACTATACAAATAAATATGAGTAATAATCTTATTATTATTATTACTTTACTGTGTTAGCATTATAAATACTATGTCACTGTAAGTAGACTGTTGATCATAATGCATACATAGAACATGTTTGCTTCTTAGTTTAACTGTATTTTGGATGATCATTCACAAAGAATATTAAACTTTTCTTAAGCTGTTATACACCACCAGAACCTCTGAAGGAGGTCTGTGTACACAGTTACACATATAAAAATAAAAAGAAACAAGCTTGGCTAGATGGCCTAACCACATGATCCATGATCTCTATAATCTTCCCAACTAGGACAAAGTAACATAATAAAACTTGTCATCTTGATCTCCTGTCAAATTATTATTTATTTTTGCGTTTGTTAGACAGTGATTGGCAGACAGGGAATAGGAGAGATAGATGGGTAGGGCATGCAACAGCAGTTGGCAGCATTGGTTACGACTGGCACTGTGGCAACCAAGACACACACAGGGCTAAGCAAAAAAAAGTAATTCTGAATGAGGGGTTTATTATTTATCTCATCTATCATCATCATCAGTCTTGGAGATGATTCACCAAAACCTGCAGAGTGATGCAACGAATGCTTCGAATCGCACATCACACATACAGTTCACGTAATGAATAGTAGCTTTTAAAAAATCTTTCACCTTGTTCACTTGTATTTTTAAAACAAACGTAAGAATAAGCGGGAAACAGGGACTAAACTGGACTACTTAGACTGATCTTTAATGCAGAGGACAGACAAAGAGGCCTTTAAATTGAAGTCACACAGTCTGTGTGTGTGTGTGTGTGTGTGTGTGTGTGTGTGTGTGTGTGTGTGTGTGTGTGTGTATGTCTGAGGGTGTATGTTTATCCATGTGTTATTTAGTTATTTAAGGTCACCTTGCCATGCTGATGTCCCAGTAGCTCATCCAACACTCACAGCCCGAAGGACAGAGCAGCAGAAAGAAAGAAGACACACACACACAGACATCTGCTATTACAGTGTCATGTCTTCACACTTTTGACCTAGAAGATATGAACTATTCATAGATCATACTAAGAATGGGACAGTGCTTATTAGTAAAAGTTTTAGGTTAATTTGATTTAGCATTTTCAAGACAAGATATATGGACCATCTGTTCTCGAGGTACAACATTCGATGCACCAGTTCACATAGAGTACGGTCTGATCCACATCACACTTTAACAGAGTCACCTGAATGTGAATTTGGTAAGAGTCTATTGAGATGACATGGTTTAAAACAGATGTTGTTGTTTAACTCAGCGGTTCCCAAACTTTTCCTGTCAAGTCAAATGGGTGCTCTACCTTATTTATTTTGAATTAATTTTATTAAAATACATAAACTCACACAGTTTATTGTTCAGTTTGTTTTACAACAAATCAGTTTCCATAGTGATATCTGATATCTATTCTTTTTTCAAGTAAAATTTACTTCAAATGTTAAAATTGAAGTTACAATTTACATTTCCTCATTTAACAGTATAATATAAAATGTCTATATATATATATATATATATATATATATATATATATATATATATATATATATATATATATATATATTATATATTTATTTTTATTTTTTTTAGACATTTCCATATTGTTTTTATATAGTCTGTATTCAGTGTTTTTCTTTGGAGGGGCTATTTTATTTTATTGTTGTGGTTGCATCTCCTCTTACAGCTGTAACAGACTTACAGGGCATCTGATTTGTGCTTTATACCGGAATATATATTATAATTCTGACCTCCAAGCTCTTTTTTTTAACCTCTTTTTTAGCTATGACAAATTCACCCATTCACACACATGCATCTTTGGCATAGAAGGAGAAGCTGGGAATTAAACTGCCAACCCTGTCACCAGTGCAATGACAGACTCAGAGGCAAAGAGGAAAATAAAAAACCAGGTGCTGGAAAAAGTCTGAAAATCATACTGATAAGAGTGAATCATTAAACCAAAACAATGCCTGAGACTCCACAAAGGAGCATAGATCTGAGGGATCCAACATTCATAGACCCTAACCCTAACCAGGTAATAATCATGACCCTATAACAAATGAGTGACCTGCGACTTTTGTTATGTATTATTTAGCTCACATGTGACGTTGCATCCACACTTCTTCTCCTACAACGTGACGAATACAGAGCACACAGAGTCCTGATTACAAGAGAATGGTTCACCTTCACCTGAAAAACTCTCCCTGTACACACTGTGAGACCTGCTGCTATCTGGAACAACCTCTCTATCTTTCTGTCATTCCTCTCTCTCTCCTGCTCTGGCCGGGAGTCAATCTCTTTTTTTACTGCCAGCTGATAACTGCATGACTGTCTGGATCTCTATTCATGCATTCACTCCATCTATCACCTGCTGCCTCTGTCACCCCTGTACCCCTCCCCTCCCCGCCACTTTCTAATGCAAATCAAGGTCACTACGCTTCGCAAGAATTAAACCTGTGACCTCCTTGCTGCAACGCGGTCTCTTTTAAAACAAACTCTACCTATAAGTTTTGCAGGATTTGACTGTTTCTCCCAGTGCTTCCATTTGCATAAATACCCTTCAGTAAGTTTTTATCCCTAAAGCTTTCATTAACAGTCCATGGGAATTGCACAGTGAGCAGTTGTCATAGTAACCATGGACTCAATTGCCCAAAACTACCACAAAACACTAATTAAACAGCCCTGGCTAAGAGCACCACTTTAAGCTTTATGCAGCACTACTGAGCCAGTCCCTCAGGTGACAAAAATGGACTGGGAATGGAAATCATTTTAACACCCAGTGTTTTATAATTCTGTGGACTGAATGTCAATTTAGTGTATCTGTCTGTTGTGTGTAGTAAAATATAGAGCTGAGCTCAACTCTGAAGTGCCATTTTTTAGGGCATTAGATTGAGATGTATAAACTCAATCTAATCAGAGCTGTATAAACTGTTGGGATTGCCATGGTTACAAATCAGACTGGTTTCGGCACATTTCTCTGACACAATTTGTCTAATTTTGATCAAATTTGATGAGGTCGTCGATTGTGTTTTTGCCAGTTGGAGTACACAGATTTGGGGAAAAAAAACCCACAAAAGGCAATATTTCAGAAACTTCACACAATGTCATATCACAAATGTGTATCCAGATGCAAGGACAGATCATCAGATCTCCTGTTGTCTATTGACATGTGGGAGAAATGACTTAAATGAAATAAAAAATCACGTGAACAGAAGCTGTAGTGAGAGCACAGTAGCCAGGATGTGCTGATCCAAAGAGCAAATGTTATCAAATTGCTGCTTTTCTGGAGAATTCGGGGGAAAATGGGACACCTTTCTCACATGTCATCTCTCTTCTCTTGTCTTATTTTCTGCCACTTCATCACTATCAAATAAAGGCAGGAATGCCTGGAAAAATACTTGCTATATCACAATGGTATATCCTGACAAAGCAAAGGCACGTGTTAAGCTGTTGCTTCATTGGTGTGTTCCACCATCTGCATGCTCTGCTGTGACGATGTACAGCTCGCCCACCTCTCTGTCTCTGTCTCAATTCAACATCTTGTCTTGTGAAACGTCTAGCATATACTATATTGTCACTATTGGTGAACTACACCAAGTGATGTGGATTATTATTTCACTGTGGATTATCACTGGGATAGTTGCGCATTACTATCTGAGATCCGCAGCAACAATCACCCCAACTCATCCTTCATACTGCTCACATCTGTCGAAGATTCAGGTCCCTGGCCTGTAAAGGAGCATGCTATAGCATAGAGTTTAGTCCCTTCTGCCACAGCATCTCTCAACAAAATGCTCCAGTAACTGCCATGTGCAGAGAGTTATATGTATGAGATATAAGTGAAAGCAGCAGAAGCAGCACTACCAAGATGGTATCAACCAGAGTCACCACACTCTGAACTTTACACCAGCTCTGTGCATGACCTCGTGCTATGACATCCATGTTATCTTCACACCCCTAATCTGTAAAAAACACAGATTCAGCATTCAGAGAACACCACCAGTGCAATTCTGATGAATGTTGGAAAGTTTTAGAGGACATCTCCATGGTAACTGTTCTTTTGATCACCGGTCATCACCAGTATCATTAGTACCAAGCAGACACAGCTTGTATAAGAGTATAAGAGGACTGTGTACACAGGTCCTCACCAAAATGAACCAAAAAGTTAGTTAGTCAGTTTCAGAGGGGGGTGTTGTCTGCACGCTCGCCTGAAGTCCACAGCAATCTCTTTTGTCTTCTCCACATTCAGGGAGAGAGATTGTTGTGCACGCACCATGAGGTCAGACGGCTCACCATTGAAGCCTGGGGGTGAGGACTTTTTCTGTACCGGGAATGTGCTGGTGGATGTGAGGCATGTGGGGACAACCGCCTGACACAGTGAGGTCTTGAAGATGTCTGTGAAGACATCTGTGAGTTCCCCTGCACAGTCCCTCAGTATGCAGCCAAGTATGTTGTCAGGACCAGAAGCTTTGCGGGCGTTGGTCCTGCTGAATGTTCTTTAGACTATCCATACACAGTGTAATCACGTGGTCGCCTGGAGGGGGTGGGGACTTCTGTGCAGGTGAGGTGTTCTGTGTCTCAAAACGAGCCAAAAAACTTGTTCAGCTCAATTGGCAGAGAGGTGGAACTCTCAAGCAGCCACAGGCTGTGTGAGTCTCTGCTGTCACTGAAGCGGTGGGCAGTCCTTTAGTGCCTCTACAGACCCCTCTGGCCACACTCGCAACCCCTTCCAAACGTATGGTTTGGTGACTTTAACCAGTGGTCTATATGCTGGCAATAGCATGACAGTAATGTGATCTGAGGCACCGAGGTGGGGGAGGGGGAAAGCCTTATAAACTCCTCTCTGGAAGGTGTAAAAATGATCCAGAGTATTGTTACCTCGAGTTGGAAAGTCTATGTGCTGTTGTAGTTTTGGAAACACAGTCTTGGGGTTAGCATGGGTAAAATCCCCAGCCAAGATGAGGAGAGCACACAAAAGTGTAACGGCGAACCCCCTTCGATTAGGGCTCTCATCTGCCCGATAGCATGTTAGCCTCTCAAGCTGAATGGCACGTCCCGGGACAGTGTCATTAAGCCATGTTTCTGGTAAAACAAAGACAACAGTCTCTCACATTACTCTTGGTATTCCTTAAGAACCGTATGTAGTACATTTTATTGTCCAGGGAGCATACATTGGCCAGCACAATATTTGGGACTGCCGTCATGTCATGGCTAGCCGCTAGCCTGGCTCGAATACCTCAGCACCCTCTTCTGTTTCCTCTCACGCTGCTTATGGTGCCTCCACTCTGTGGAGTGGGGGTCGGGGCTGGTCCAGGCCTCCAGGAACAGACCACACCCTCGCAACATTTCCTTGTGTTACGGACCACAAGGGCTCGCAAGGCCCGAAACATATAAAAGAAAACCAAGACAAAAATTGTCACTAAACAACCAATAATTTTATTAATTCGAGAAACAAACGAAATAGAAATGAGGTAAGATAAGAAAACAAACCACCAAACAAAAGAGTTGGAGGTTCTGGCCAAAACAAACAAAAGAAGAGGGGAACACAGAGTCAGCCAACGGCCGTCGTACCCAGTGTTCACCCCCAAACTAAACCAGCCTAAAACCAACTAAACATAAATGAAAGAAAAGACCGAAAACAGGACTATCAGGAACCTCCAACCAAAACTAAAATAACAAAACCAGACAGCTCAGACTCTAGCCATGGAACCGGAGCCTCAGCCTCCTCACCGGGTCACCTGCAGGGAGAAAGAGTGGAGAGAGAGAGAGCAGACAAGAGACACCTCCTTAAGTCAGCTCAAGCTGACGAGACAATAAGTCTCACCTGAGGTCTCGTGCTGAGAGAGAGAAGGGAGAGAGAAAACACACGCCCACCACATAGTCCTACCTCCTGGCCACACGTAACACCTTGTACATTGGGTTTGGGTTTGGGTTAGGAGATGTGTTTCTGCCAATGTCAAGCAGAAACTGACAGCTGTAAGTCTGTCTCAGATGTTGGATGACACAACACAACAAAGTCGATGACGAAGACGTACAAAAACACTATACAGAAACGTATTGTTGGGAAGGAGAGACACTGCAGCATGCACACGCGCAGTCATCTTGGTTCACAAAGATACTAGATTGAATAGCCAAGGATGGTGGGAGAATAGAGAATGATAGAGAACGTACAGGGTCCAGAATTTTGTGCCACATCCTTGCTTGTTGCACAGGAGAGTAACCACAGACACCTTCTCTGTCTGGACAGAGAGAGGGAAACAGTAGGAGAAACAAAAAGAGCTGGGAAGCAGAACACATTGGTGTGAAACCCACTAGTCACGACACAAAGGCGCTCTGGAAAATGTTTTTAACACGATGCCATCGCCATGGCGATGTAGGCATCACAAGACAAATTCAGGCCAATCAGTCAAGGGTGAGACACTTCACTCCCACATACCTGGGCACGGTCGAACTTCACCATCACGATTCATAGAGCTTTAAAGAAACACAAATCATGTATTGTTCTTCTCAACTGACATTTCATGCTTTAGTTAATGAGAAATCAGGTGCAAGTTATTCTGACTGCAGGAATATTTAACCTTGTTGCTAAATCTTGTTGCAAATGTTCTTGTGCTCAAAAATGAACAATACGTCATTCCCACAAATGCACTGGGGACTACACACAGTTTGTACTTGGTATTTGTCATGCCTGCCTCTCTCTGTTCTGTGACTCTGACTTCTTTATCTGTGGTTCAGGCTTCTAAACCAAATATTTCACTAGAGAAGTGAAATGTGCCAGTGAATGGGTAGATTATTAACTATAATTACATTTTTACAAATACTAGTTACAATTATATTACCCTATTTTCCGCAATATAAGTACTGGACCGTACCAGCTTACTTTCACTCCTCTGCGAGCAGTCATCAAAAGAGCCACATCTGGCTCGCGAGCCATAGGTTGCCGACCCCTGATCTAATGGATGCATAACGTAAACCCAGCCTCTAATGTAGGGCCTTAAAATGAGGTGCGCCTTATAGTGCGGTGCGTCTTATATATGGAAAAAGTTCTAAAATATGTCGTTTTTTGAAGGTGCGCCTTATAATGCGGTGCGCCTTATAGTGCAGAAAATACGGTACAATCCTTCACGTGGATGACAGGCCTAATAATAGCTGATGTTGAAAGATTATCACAAACCTTCTCTGATTATGAATTGTTCATAGGTTATAACTAACCCTGAGCTATTAAGCGACAATAGCATACATTTCATGGCTATCAGAAAAATGTGATCATCAGAAAACAATTCCTTGCAGTTCTGAATGAATCTATCTCTACATACAGTTGAGATATCTCTACAGTAAATGTAGTGCACTATATAATAAATCTCGAACACAACACAATTGACAGGTCATCTACTCTCCAATACCCCTGTTTGTTGTTAGTGGTAACCAAGGTTACTGTAATGTGTTGCTGTTGTGGTTGTGTTTCTATTCTAAGGTTACATGGGGTCATGTGTGGGCCTTGAGGTCCTCTGCAGTAGTAGTTGTTTGGCTTTGCTTAAAACAGTAGGTGCCAGTCTATCTCAACACTGTGGTGGCCAGTGTTGAAGGAACTGAAGGTTGCCTCATTAACATAAACATACAACTGACTAGAATGTACCGACGGTAACACTAACAAGGGTAAAAACATTATCTTTGACTAGTTCTGGGCGTATAGTATATATGGTGTTAGTTGATGATAGCTGATGGAATATGGTTTGGTTTTGGATGAACAAAAATAGGAAGAAGTCACTTTGGACTCTTACTTAATTATGATGATTTGGTTGTGATTTGACATTAAAACAATTCATAGTTAGGAAAATAATCGTCAGGTTATGAATTTTATTAGATTAATTAGAGTAATTGTAGATTAATTACTGTGTTTTATCTCCTATGAGGACTTAATGGTCCTTCCTGACATGGCGGACTATCAAATCAAATCCGTGTTTACTTGCTTCATTTTTATGTTTCCTTATGTTATCACATCTTCTGCTCTGTCTGATTCATGATCACTCATTTAAGTTGTTTTCACAGCTTCACAGTTGTTTTCAAGAAAGAAAATCAACTTCAACTGTTACTACAGCTGGTGTTCATATCATCATTTAATATAGTGTAAATATTGTTAAATACCAGAAGTACATATGTACCATGATGGAAGAAAAAACATTTCATATGAAAGCTCCCAATTCATCATGAAATTATTCAAAACAAGACGTGTCAGGGCCTCGAAAGTGTGTCGCAAGATGAACCTGAGGAATTGAAGGATGATTAAAGGGACTGGATATCAAAAAAAAAAAAAAACATCATTTCACTTCTCTAAATGTTGCCTTTCCATGTTAATTGTGGGGTGATCAGCAAAAAAAAATCAGCCCGCCTTTTGTCCCTCGTTGATCCATGTCTCTGCCAATTTTTAGATTAGAGAGGTGGAAGAGGCAGGACAGCCACCATGGCCATGGCCAGTGCCACATTTTTTCAGCTTCAAAACAGTGCTTCCGAAACCTGAGTGCATACGCTGTCCATTCTTTATACCAGACCTGGTCAAACTGTTCCACAAAGGGCCGGTGTGGCAGCAGGTGTTTGTTCAAACCAACCAAGAGCACACAGTTTAACCAATCAACTCTAAAGACTGAGATCAGTTGATTAAATGAGTCAAGTCTGGTGTGCTGCTGCTTGGTTGGAAAGAAAACCTGCAGCCACAACGGCCCTTTGTGGAACAGATTGCCCCGGCCTGCTTTATACTGTCATTGGTGGTAACCACTGTAATGACACAATGACTGTTTCCCACAATCAAAATCAAATATTTAAAGGAAGTTAAAATGCATGAGATGGCTCTGAAATATCAATAGCTACTGTATAGTATGTGCACATGTTAACAGGCATAATTGAAATGCAAATAAACTCTGCAGATTGCATGTTTAAGGTAGCAGAACAGGCTGCCATGCTACAGCTGCCATACAGGCAGTCCAATGGACACCTATAGAGCCTATAAGACCTGTGGGAGCTGGCCTACATATACTGATATACTGCACGCTACAGAGGGAGAGAGAGAAACAGTCAACAAGAAGTGGCAAGAAAGAGTGGAGAGAAAGTCAATCATGCATTAAGCACCCAAGCTTTAGACACATATATAGGAAACACGCATGCGAGGAAAGTGGTTGAAAGGAAAAGATTTTCAGGGGTGGAAACGACAGTGTTGTGACTAGAAAATTCCTAGTCAGCAATCCTCTCAGTGTCTCACACATGAACACACTCACAATTTATATAGTCACATGTAGCTCCACGCATTCAGTACACTCAGACACACACATGGATGGACACTTACATGCTACAGTTACACAGTATGCTGCACACACACACTGGTCTGAGGTCTCCCCTCAGTCACGTGGAGTGGAGTGGAGTGGAGTGGAGTGGTCTATTAAGGTTCTACACACATCGGTGCCTACGGAGAGCCCGGGGACTTTACTCAAAAGCAAAGAAAAAACACTGTCAAACAAAATGACTACATTTCATTACAGAGATGCAGTCATGAACGGATGAAAATCATTCAGTGCATAATTGAAGAACTGAGAGTTCCACTAAGAGAGAATCAGGCTTGTCTTTGTCACATCTCAAAACATTCTTACATTGTATGCTTCCTGTAATTTTGTAGTAATAGATGTTTGACGCACCTGCATGGTTGTACAAAGCTGTGCTGATATTCTATGCTAGCAAACAATTCTGTCCTACCTGAAGGCGGTGCTACCACCATTGGTGTTTCTCCAGGTTCTGGCTACTGATTGGTCAAGCTGCTATAAATGGCCGCCGCTTGACACGTTCAGCCTCTTCTCTGGAACCTACTCCCTGCATCTGGTTTTGTTTTGTTGTATTGTATTGTATTGTATTGTAGTATATTGTATTGTACTGTACTGTATTGTATTGTATTGTGTTGTGTTGAACTTGTACTTGGTATTGTCTGCTCAGACTTTAGTTTAGCAGTCCATGTAGATGTAGGGGTGAGAAGCTCTTTTGGTCTATCTCTTTTTCTCCTGTTTATTTTATAGGGAGGCAGGTTAAACCTGTAATTTTTGTTTTGTGTTTTTGGTTAGGTAAGTTAATTTGTCAGATTGTACCTTGATTGTTCCCTTCTCTGTAAGTCGCTTTGGATAAAAGCATCTGCTAAATGACTAAATGTAAATCTAAATGATTGTTTTGTTTGTTTTGGGTGTGTGTGTGTGTGTGTGTGTATGTGAATGAAGGTAGCTACATGGATAACAACAGTTAACGGTTGTTAAGTTCTCAAATCTGGTTGGGCTGCTGAACCTGGTTCTGTTGCCTGCTAATGGCACATTTAGTTAATTAGCATGTA
Organism: Nibea albiflora; assembly: GCA_014281875.1. Taxonomy (NCBI): domain Eukaryota; kingdom Metazoa; phylum Chordata; class Actinopteri; family Sciaenidae; genus Nibea; species Nibea albiflora. The sequence continues at coordinate 392,323 of CM024792.1, forward strand.
GACATGTGATAGATGGAAATTAATTTTGTCTTTATGAGAACTTGAAAGTACACATTTTAAAAACTCTTGGATTAACTGGAAAATCGTCACAAAGTTGAAAACTGCAGTTTTTCTGAACCCATTTTAGAGATTAACAGCAATGGTACAAACAATTATCTCATAGTAACATTATATATAATAGAAATGTAATCATTTTTCTACAGAGTAAGTACTTTTAAATGGTAAATGGACTGTACTTATATAGTGCCTTTCTAGTCTTCTGACCACTCAAAGCGCTTTTACACCACATACAATTTGGGGTTCAGTATCTTAACCAAGGACACTTGCAAACTGGAAGGGATCGAACGGCTGATCAGCTGATTGGTGGACAATTGACTGATTGGCCTCCAAACCACAGTCACATTGTTATTCTGTACACTGAGATTTCTGACGGACAGCTTGTACTTGTTGAGGAGTAGTGTGATACTTTTACATAAAAACATTATGAACACACACTGTACTTTACGTTATGAAATGTTATGAAATTCTAAATACACTGTGCAGCCATCAGTAGTAACAACTCTGCAGCTAGAAATAGTCTCCATTGAGTAACTTTTGCTACAAGCTGTTTTGGAAACTGTCTCTGTGCTCTGAAAAATTGAACTACATATTTGTGAGCCATTCATGAAGATTTATGTCTTCAGTAGGAAACAAGTGGGTTAGGATGGAAAGCTACAAGCTGGTGGAGTCAGAAAGTCATGGGATTTGTTGACAATGACAGAACAATTTTCTTCTCCTTTAAAAAAAAATCTAGACATATAAAGATGAAGGATGGTGATTACAGAGAGAAAAAAGTTGCATTATTATAAAATCTAAAAAAGCTGCAATCCCAAGCGTACAAGGAGACAAGCCATTTCTCAGACTCTTCCTCTTGTATCTTGTCTGATAGCCTGTATCAGCTGAGCTGAGACAGGACAGGAGACAGATGCTGTCGATTTAGAAAGATTATTATGCTCTCAAATTCATTCTCTGTCTTTTAGTCCCCGTGCTTTCTGTGTCTCTGCTTTGCAAACTTTTCTCTGAGATTGCTACAAATTTTAATTACATGTTAAATTCAATAACATGTTTCTGCTTTTATTCCAGCTCGTTGGCACTCTGGCATTAATGAAGGCTGTGGTTATTTTTGCCACAATGAATTAACCATTAATAGACTCAATAGGTTCAAATTACATCCATGTTAAATGCTGTGTGTGAAACGGATGAGAGGATCTTAAAGTCTAACAGAGGCCTTGGGGTTGTTCTCTGTCTCCCTCTCTCACATTCAAACATCCTCAGTCATTTAATAAAGAGCTCAGACAGAGGCTGCGCAGGACTTTGTTTTATTAAGAGGAGACTGGGTCGCCCACAGCGACATGTGGACCAACCAGTACAGCAGACTGACCCGCCTCCTCCTCCTCCCCCTCCCGTCTCTTGGGAGACTGTCAACCCCCCCCCCAATCAGGAATTCCTGGATCTCTTTGGTATGTTTTTGAAAGCCAATAATTTCATACTTATATCAGAAGTAGTACTGCTGTTTTACATCATTCAAATCATCTGTAGTGGAAATGTTGGTGCTAAGGTGAATTATGATAAACCCATTAACTTCTTCAATAGAGCTCAAACAAGTGTAAATTCTAATGTTTGTTTGTTTGTTTAAGTCCTCAAACCTTTTTTGTAAATCTGAAAGTGGACATCTGTATTCTACAAAGGAGCGGCTTTAACCCCTGCCGGCCCAGCCAGGCCCCTAATATCAGCTGTTCAAAACCTCTTAGCTGTTCCACCACCCAGACTAAAAAACCAAGAGTGACTGACCTTTTATAGTTATGGACACTTGGCTTTGGAACAGTGGCAACTCCACCACAACTTTTGAGTGTCTCTTTAGAGCTCACTTATGGCTGACACTTTCTTACATTTCCTTGTTAGATAATTATCTCATAGTCGTTCATTTACTGTTTCTCTCACTGCATGTTTTATTTGTGCATGTTATAAAAATTAGGATTATACTGGGGTTCAGATTCTTGAAAATCATATAATGTGTGTATGTGTTTCTATTTCTTACATGTCTTGTGGGTCAACTTTATGGATAGATGAAGGAGGAGGAATTACAGAACAGAACAAGGGTCGGAGAAAGGTCGGGGAGGTGTCCTTTAGACTAAGGGATATTCTGCTGACTACTGATTAGAGAACTGAGAAAGACGTTATGATGCCATCTGTATCTATGGGGAGGTGTCTGAGACAGCCCATTAGAGAGTGTATAAGAATTAATTGTCAAGGCTCTTCATAGAGGCATTTTCTCTGTAACCCCTTTTGTGTGTTGCACTGTTAAACGCTCCTCAATTCAAGATTTTTTTTTGGCACTTTGTTTGTATGATGGATGTAAGCATCCCTTACATTTCAGCTGCTTAATATAAGCTTAATTCTTTGACTTCACTTCCATTTGCTTTACATGGCTTTATGATTTTTCACATTTTTGTTCATTAAATCCTTTAATCTGGAAACAACTTTGTGCTTAATCTTGAAAAGAAATCCTTATTCTTACTGTTATCATTATTATGTAAAGTGGAGCTCCCAAAGAGTCTTTCAAGTGAAAAAAAAACATCAGAAGCAGACACATGATGATAAAGTTTGGGGCTTTGTGTGTTTTCTAAGATTTCTAAGACAGTTTTATATTTATTTAATTTAAAAGATATATTCGTTGATATAGTTTATTTGAAGCTCCACACATATTCATACAATCTAGCCTGACAAAAGAATAAGATGTCCTACTTAAATTCACATGCCTTGCCTGAGGTCAGTTCCCTCCAGAGTGAAACTGAGCAAGCAGCAAACATGGAGACAACATGGAGGGAAATAAAACTGCACACACACACGCACACACAAACTCAGCAGATTCAGCAGAAACGCTGGGTCACACCATGTTACACATTGGACAAGTGTGAAAGACACACACGCATGCGTGCACACCCACACACACACAGCCTATGGTACAGTGTGAAACACCTTGCTACAGCCCTGCCGGGTTGTTTAGCAACTGCATGGTGACCTATGGTTTTTGTCAAACTGTTCATTTGTCCATTATTTTGTCCATGTCCATACATTTTAATATCCTGTCACCATATTCTGCATCCCAACAGCTGCTCCTTTTATTTCAGCAGTGATGTGGCCATGCTGCCCTGACGCTGTCCTATTTTACACAACCCCTGAAGAGTTCCATTATCACAGAATGGACTTCCACATACAAGCTACAATATCCCGGCATGACATTCTACTTGCCAGTATTCTTTGGTGTTCTTGTAACTGTCACAAAGGATGTGCTGAGACATTTTGTTGAGATAGACAAATACCAGGAGCACTCTGACCTGTCCCATCACTGTATCACAAAAAAAAAAAAGATGCCTGCTGAGCCACAGCTGTGGACTCTGGATCTCCAAGTAAAGCCTGAGGAATCACATGACAACCACTCAAAACAACTGAAGCATGTCAAGACGATGTCAAGGTGATTGTCTCAGGCATCTTAGGACTCCTGCAGAAAGCTGCAGAGTTGACATCACACTCTGAGGAGCACATTCTATCAACATTTTTTTAACCTCCTTATCACAGGGTCCCCAGAGCCAATCCCAGCTGGCAATCATTCATGCTAATATTGACACCAACCATCAATTTAAAGTCATGTCAAATCAGTCTCATGCTGTCCATCAGCTTTTGTGCCCGGACAAGTTGTTCTTTTCCTACAAAAGCACACAAATGAGAGTTACGATGGCTATTTCATTCTTTAAGATTCATTCTGCTGTTAAACCAATACAGGATCCAGAATCTCTTGTTCAATCCAAATAATTATGTCACCCTAGAGAGAACAATGTGCATGATGTAACTATGGCAACACTGTCACTGAGACTGGGAAGGGGACAGAACGGATGCTCCCATATGAATCTGTACTTATGAATCTGTACTCACAGTGGAGAAAAGCATCACATTAAACCAGTGAAATGAACAAAGCGAACAAGATAAATTTATCCTCTGTGGGACCAGTTTGGAACAGTTTCATGCAGCCTGCGTGAATCTACAGTACAGTATGTGCCGTGACGAAGAGGATAATGTTTCTGTCTGTCTCTCCTCCCTCCTCGCCTCCCCTCTGCTTGTCTAAAATCCTGCAAAAATTCACCAACATGGATTTGGTGGTTTAAAAAATGCTGCAAGATTTTATAACATTACAGAAATGTGTAGTTTCTTGCTTAAACACGTGCGCTAGAGCTGTACGTAAATTCACTCCCTGTAGGATTCAAAAGTGGCTATAAAACGTTTGCAGCTTTGGCCAGCATGAACACAAGTTACAAAGGATTTATGCCCTCTCAAAAAGCTGTTGAAACTTCTCAAAAACTGCTGATGTAAGGCTGCAACTAATGATTGTTTCCATCATCGATTCATCTGCACGTTATTCACTTTATTACTCAATCAAATAAAATAAAGATTGAGTCAATTCCAACTATCACTTTCCTCAGTACCATCAGCGACATCACCACAACCAGCAACACCAATAAATCACAAGCAGAGCCACCATAATCATCATATTTCTCCATAATATCACAATTCATCCCCACCATCATAACACCCACTGCAGATGTACTGGTATCTGTTCCCCCTTTCCTCCCTGGGTCTCTTTCCCTTGGCCCATCACCATGACGATGGGAGCCAGTTCCATGGATACAGTCACTAGGCAACCAGCAGCATCAGCAGCAGCAGCAGCAGCAGCAGCAGCAGCAGTGGGAACAGCAGTGTCCTATCAGAGCTATAGTGGAGCAGCAGGGAGAGATTGAGCCAAGCTTCGTCCTCTAACTACATGCAAGTTTGCTCTTTGAAGAGGGAATATTAATGCACTTATCGTGTCTTAGATCTGAAGCAGCATTACACTCAACACTAGAGCTGCTTACTGTAATTTAGACTGACGTAAAGGACTTACACTAGTGAGTATGTCTATAGTTAGACTAAAATGGGTTGCATTGGTTAATAGCAATGATTATAGACTGTTACTATTGAAATATCAACACTAATACTACTTTCACCATCATTACTGTCTCAAACATGAACACTGTTCTTGTCCATATATATACATATACATACATATAAAAGAGAACTACCTAAGACAGAAAAGAAAGCACCAACACAATATTACAATGACTAATAATAGTTATTTTTTCATTAGTGATGAATCTGTCTAACGTGATATTGCAAACAGGAATAAATCCTCACGTTTAAGAAGATGTACAACGTTATTTTAATGATTAATCCATTATCAAAATGGTTTGCTGATTAACTTTCTATCCATTGACTGATCAATTAGTGAACCAACATAACTGCTACTAACAGCTGGCACAATGTCACTAAAGAGACCACAAATACATGGAAACAGCGCTGGGCATGAGTGCAAGAAATATGCAGATCCTCTACTTCAGCAAAAGCAGTAATACCTTGGTCAAAAAATACTCCATTACATGAAAAGTAAACACATTCAGACTGTAACTGAAGAAAAAGTACAGTACAGCAAAACGTACTTCAACTATAAAGTAAAAGAAACTGATTCGCCAATGTTGCCAAATTTGCATTAATGTTAAGAAGCATTTCTGCTGATTTTGCCTACTTTAGAAATGTTGAGCTGTTTGATCAGCAAAAAAAAGAGAAAAATTTTACATTTACATTTTTCCTGTCAAAAGTTGAGTCCAAAAAACCTTTTAGCAGTGTAACCGCAGGAAGTTTTTCAATCAAATGGAGAAATTGAAGTATTTAAATAAAGTACCTCACAGCCACACTAAAGCACAATACTAATAGTACATGTACCTGGTTATGTTGCCACAGGAACACATTTCCAACAGGTATTTTAATACTTTTTATAAGCACAGTCTGACTTTAGACTATCCAAAAAGTAAGTAGTGAGTCTGCCATATCTAAAACCAACAGAAAGACAAGGTTATACATTAAACACACAAAGAAAGAGACAGCACTGCATACATAAATGAGGCAGGTCACTCAACATGTCAGGATGATTACATGCACTATATTCTGTATAGACACAAAATAAGGTTATTAGAGGTCTGTATACAAAATAAGGTTATTAGCAGTGACTGCAAAGCCCTGCTGAAAAGAAACCATATTAACAGAACTCATCTTAGAGGCAACACACACACAGAAGCTTTGAAATATGTTACATTGAAGAGTGTAATTAAATATTCCCTTTGATTAGAAGAAGCACCCTTTTTGCATGTTGCTTTAGTGCTCTGGCTGCAAGTCAGAAGATGAACAGTATGTGTGCTGCTCAGTGATAAGACTGGACTAAAGACGGAACAAAAAAATCACAGCACATAACCACAAAAAATATGATCCAGACAATAAAAGCATTTAAACCTTGTGCAGGTGTATAACAGCATCAATAAAGCATTTAGCCGGATGGTTAACAAGCTTTTCTCATTACAAGCGTGACTGATATAGGTAAATAATGGGTGAGATAGGCTAATATGCTACAATACCTCAGGCTGCTGGATTTAACAGGAGTGTGTGTGTGTGTGTGTGTGTGTGTGTGTGTGTGTGTGTGTGTGAGTGTGAGTGTGTGTGTGTGTGAGAGAGAGAGAGAGAGAGAGAGACTTATATATAAAACCACGAAGCTATCATGGCAGAACGGCTGGGGGCTACATGTCAGGACAGGAGGGTATATGTCACTGCATCATATATCATCCTCCCCCTCACACACACACACAGACACACACATACTCCCCCTCTCTCATTCGCCCTCCTGCAGTCATGGCTGTTTCATTAGCCCATCGCAGAGCTTAAAAGGCTCGTGAAAAAGCGTCCATGCAAGCATGAAGGGAACAATTTGATAGAAATAGAGGTGGAGGAAGAAAATCATGCAGCACACAGTGCCAGGTCCTGTTGCTCTATAGTAATACTGATGAAAATATTAAATAATGGCCTTAAACGTGTCGCATGATATTAACCTAATTAAAAATGCATGGTCATGACATTATCATACAAGAGACCTTCATATAACCATGGACATGACAGCATATTTATGGGATGTGTGGGACATAAAATGGCTTTTGTACACAATGAGTCTATTAATATTAATGTGATTATTCATTGAGGCATGCCCATCATTAATAGACTGAATGACAAATACTGCAGTAGGCATGTGTCAATCCGTGTGGCCTTACGTTGTAAAGTAGAGTAGTTATCCATCTGTCAGGTTGCTGGTGGCGATCCGGTTTAGAAAAAAAAAAATCACTCTGGTGTCCCCTGTGGACTCCGCAGCACCGGATAGGTATCAGTCTACCGGGACGAACCGAACCGGTGTGAAACCAGGACAGGTACCCGCACTACCAGCCGCATCTTTAGTACCCGCGGGGCCAGAAAACGCGGGAGATGAGCACATCAACCCGGGTAGTAAGACTCATTTCAGGATCAGTCGGTGAGGTTTAAATCCAAGTCAGTTACGCACACGCGCACGGCACACGGCTTCCAGTCAGATCTCCGCGGTTGGTTTCTTCACAAGATGCTTCGCTCCGCCTCCATGCAAGGAAAGAAGGAAAAGATGCGGCCACAACGCGAAAGAAAGGTCAGTGTGCGCTCACGAAAATCACACCGAGTCAACGGATCCGTGACCGAATCTCTGAGCGGTGCCCTTCTTCTTCTTCTTCGTCTTCTTCTTCTTCTTCTTCGTCTTCTTCTTCGTAACCGTGAACCCCGCTGCAGGGAAAACACATTGAGCAGGAGCGTCTCCTCCCATCTATCCCCCGTAGAGAGAGAGGAGAGAGGGAGGAGAGAGGGAGGGAGGGCGAGATGGATGAAGATGGAAAGAGGACGCCAGAGTAGTTGCGTTTGTGCTTGCGTGCGCACGAACGTGCGCGTGTGTGTTGCAAACCTAGTTGTGCGCGCATGTGTGTGTTTGTGTGTTTGAGAGAAAGAATAGAAGTCGTCTTTTTATCTCACCGTGTCACCACACACACACACACACACACACACACACACACACACACTGGTGCCTCTTAGACTGTTGCTATGCTGCCTTTTCTTTTCCTGTAAGACAAAAATAACCCAAATGTTGATAAAACATGATTTCAAATGAGAATAATTTTTGTATGCTTATGTTGGATATGTTATTATTTTAATCATACCATACACATACAACGATGACTTTCACAGTTGATTGATCTGTTAAATATTTGAAAAAACAGCAAAAACTGAGGCTCACAAATCAAGTCCAAAGTCCAAAGCTATTTGATTTACTATAATAATCAAATATGGAAACACAGCACATGCTAACATTTGAGAAACTGAAATAAGAAAATGTCTGTGTCTTTGAGTTTAAAAAATGACTTCTACTTCTTTACTACTACTACTACTCAACTAGTAATCTGCAACCATATTAAAAAATCTATTTATTAGCCTCTATGATGTATAAACGTGAGCATTAATGCTTGTTTGCCTGTGTTAGTCCTGTGATGAGCTGCTGACTAGTAGGCTAGGATTGGCTCCAGCCCCCTAGGACCCTGATGAGGATAGGTGAGGCAGTTATGGAAAATGGATGCAAATAATAAGAAATATCCATATGTCATTCCATATTCACCAGCCTTTTGTTAAAGGGTATCCATTTAGTTATAAACACAGGCTAGAATAAGACAACGCAACTTGATAAAATGAGACAAATCATTGTTAAAATGATGTGATGAAACTTGTACAGTTTTTTTCTTAAAGGACAAGCTTTACAGTTGACCATTCCTAAGTCCCGCCTCTTTTTTCTCCAATAATATTTGAGAAAGCCTCTGTCTACTTCCTGCTTTCCTGTGCATCTGTGTATGCTATGTGTATTGTTGAAAGGCTGGCCAAAATGTAAAGAGTTAAAAGCAGCACATACCCTATATGTTATCACAATCTTATATTAGTTGTTGGCCAAACCTTAGCTGACTAAAGATTGATGTAAATTAGCTATCTGGTTAGCTAATATTTAGCTATTTAACTCACTGGCTAATTGATTGACATGAAGTTAGCATTTTGCTAGCATCTAATGTGACTACATATACATATATACATATATATATATATATATATATATATATATATATATATATATATATATATATATATATACACTACCCGTTTTAGAGCACCCCAATTTTTCCAGTTATTTATTGCAATTCAAGTCACTCAAGTCCAATCAGTAGCTTGAAATGACAAACTTTGACAGGAAGAGGTCTGGCAGACCCAAAGCCACAACTGAATCAGAGGAGAAGTTTCTGAGAGTCAACAGTTTGCATGATAGGCGGCTTACAGGACAACAGCTTCAAGCACAGCTTAATAGTGGTCGTAGTAAGCAAGTCTCTGTTTCAACTGTGAAGAGAAGACTTCGAGCTGCGGGTTTGACTGGACGAGTTGCAGCAAGAAAACCATTGCTAAGACGTCAGAATAAGACAAAGAGGCTTGCCTGGGCCAAGAAACACTGCCATTGGACTACTGAAGACTGGAAAAAGGTATTATGGACTGATGAATCAAAATTTGAAATCTTCAGTCTTTGTACGGCGTAGAGTAGGTGAAAGGATGCTTCCACAGTGTGTGGCTTCAACTGTCAAACATGGAGGAGGAAGTGTGATGGTCTGGGGTTGTTTTGCTGGATCCAGGGTTGGTGACTTGTTCAGAGTGAGAGGCACCCTGAACCAAAACGGCTACCACAGCATCCTGCAGCGCCATGCAATACCCTCTGGTATGCGTCTAGTTGGTCAGGGGTTCATCTTACAGCAAGATAATGACCTAAAACATAAGTCCAAGCTATGCCAGAACTATCTTGTGAAAAAATAACAAGCTGGTAAACTTGAAAACATGGAGTGGCATGTATTTGATTTCTATTGTAGAAAGAATGCCTCGTGTGTGTTCAGCTGTTATATCTGCCAAAGGTGGCTACTTTGATGAGTCAACAGTTTAGAATACATTTTGGTCTATAAATTGATTCCATAATTTCTTTTTTGACTCCAATTGCTTATTTGTACTATGCTTTCACGCCTGAGTGCAATGAGACATTAAACGGCATAATTTTCAGTAAAAACATGGGGTGTTCTAAAACTTTTGACCGGTAGAGTGTGTATGTATATATATATATATATATATATATAAATGTGCCCCTCCTCTTTATCATTCACGTCTTGATCTACAGCTTAGTTCCCAAAATGAAATCTGAATCTGAAAAGTAATAATGCCATCAATCAAAAATGATGATGATGATGACTGTGTCATTATTTGGATTCACAGGCCTTCTGTTGATATTGTGATATGTTGATGACGGCAGTCCAGAGGCTTTATGTTTCACATAAATAACTGTAGAGCAATCCAAATAACAAGCCACAGGTGTACCAAAGTTATGATTGCAATTCTTGCCATAGTTGCTGAACCACAGAGGACTTATGTGGGGGAAATCATAGATGTTAAGTGATCAGTCTTACACAGAGCTCATATGTCAAAGCTTGGCAAGTTGCTGCTCATAGTTAGTGGCCTACTGTGTGGACCTCTGTTTAGTGGCTGCCACTGTTTAGTGGCAGTGGAGTCCAATCAGCTTATCCACAGCCAGAGTGAGGACTGTGAGATTTAATTTAACTGACTTTAATGTCTATTTAGAAAGCAATGAATCCATGAAACAGTTTCTTCAGTCTTGGCGACTAGTAGTATGAGCAGGTTGGCAATGAATTATGCACTAAACTTCTTGCTAATGTACAAAGTGCAGCACTTTCATGCTAGTTTGACTGGAATCTCCTCAACAGTAGTCTTTCACCTCAGCTACAACATTTTACATGTCATGCTTTTTGCACTTGGCAGCTACAGTATGGTTAATGAAAGACTGTCTATGCTCTCTGCAGTCTTTTCTGGAACCTCTTTGGATATTCTTTGAAAGGAGAACTGTGGGAGGTCCTCATCCTCACTTTAAGTTGAGGTTAGGAAAAAATGCTAATTATGGCTATTTTGTTGTGGTTAGCCATTAGGGGTGTGGTTATGTTTAATAAAAAGGCAAATATATAAGAAATACATGTCTTCTGCATGAATTTAAAATGTGTTCTATGTCTATTCACTACCTCGACCTCCAGACTCTTACCTTCTTCCCTACTACATAAACGGAACACTATCTCCTGCTTTGGTACTGTGCATTGGTGCTGGACATAAACCAATCCCACAACATCTAAGCTAATGTGCAATGTCCATCCCTGGGACATACAACACATACAATCAGCTCAAAACATAAACAATAGTATAACAGAACAATAAAGTCAGCAGGTCATACTGAGTTTAAAATGAACCAAATCATGACCCGTTTGAAGTTCCTAAGTTTAAATCCTTGATAAACTGAGCTGAGATTAGAGAAGCAGACCTCTAAAGTCGATTCCAGGACCATCAGGATAAATTTGTTTGGGAAAGGTGGTACTTAATAACTCTATCACACTGTGGTTGCACTGGGCAGCTTTCAGGTGTAAAGTATGGAGAAGTATACTCCTGTTAAAGTTTCAATGGTTTATGCTCAGCAAATGTACCCAAAGACAGGTCCAAGACAAAAATAAAAGTACTATTTCACAACAATGACCCATGTGCTGTACATCATCACGCTTATTACACAGCTAATATTGATTGCAGTATTCATCAATTCTATGATCAACTGTGTCTCTTATAACTGCAGTCTGCTATATGGAAATAACAGACCATAGAGCACCTTAACTGACTAATCAGAATCAAATATTCAACACAGCGATGTAAACATAGTAAATAATCAAGTAAAATCATCAGTCCTGTCCTTTAATTACTCAGCCTTAATGAGATACTAAAAAAAAAAGGGCATTGTCAGTCAGGATGTGCTGCTTTTAAATTCTCATGATCCACATCTAAACACTGAAGACAATAATTGATGCAACAGGGGAGGGTACTAAGGATGAGAACGCACACTGGAGGTCATGACAACAACTGAAGACTTAAAGCTACATTGACAAATAGAAAAAAGAAGGTTTCTGAAATACAAAATATAGAGATGACATGTAACCCCCCCTTGAGGTAGTCTGGACAAGTGGATAAAAAAACGGACCTCTGACTCTTGGTAACAAAATATAACCATGAGTTGTATTTCACTGTACTATAACAACAACAACTATAACAAATGACATAGTATCCTTATGCCATATGTGCCAGTTGGCGGTGCCAGAATGAAGCTCCAGTTAAACCCAGATGGCAGAACTGGGACTCTCCAAGATTGACTGAGTTAAACAACAGTCTGTGAGAAAACAGGAAGCTGGCCAGTCAGTCAGTCAACAAGTCTCTCTGTCTGTCCGACTCTCTGTCTCTCTCTAGCTCGGTTTCCTGGGTTGCCCGAACACATAGAAGGTGAAAAAACTTCAACATCACTTCTTTCAGTTTTCATTTCAAGGGATGAAACTTCCTTAGACTGAATTTGAATTTGAGTCATGTGTAACATCTGGCAAGTTTTGTGCTTAAAACTAAATATCACACAGTGGTCTATTTTGTATGACAGCACAAACGCTAAGTAGAATCTCAAGGCTTGCTCAAATTGATATATAAAGTTGAATTGTTTAGACTGATATGAGTTGTTATAATACATGAACATATACTATTTATTTGAAATTATGTGTACTGTTATACTCTCATGCTCTCTGTTTGATTTCAAAGCTGTGGGCCAGGGGCAGAAAGGCTTTACTGGGCTTCATGTTGCTGCTTGTGGGTTTGTTTTTGTGTTTAATAGTCCCAAATATTATAGAAAATAAGCATCTATCTTATCATTATAATTATTTGTTAGGACTGTAGAAACAAGGACTCCACATGCCAAAACAAGATCATTTATTGTTCACATTTACAAATACTTTCAGCTTTTCCTCAACATCTAATAATGGGGCTCATGAGAGACGTGTTGTCAAGTAACTCAGATGAAAAGTGATACAATTTTAAACACCATAAATGAGAAAGAGCACATTTTACACGCTGTGTAACACTTTGGTAAGCCAAACTCTTCATGAAAGCCAGGTTTTGCCCACAAGTCCTATTTCAAGCAGCTCGGATTCAGCTGATTTTGCCCACAGATCCTATTTTGAGTAGCTCTGGTTTAGAGAGCCAAGCATGGATCTGCCATAAAACATCAGGTCGCACTGCTGTATATTTAGAAAGCTCGCCTATTTTGGGTAACAAACTGCAGCTTGTTTTCTCAACACCTCATACCTATTCTGTGACTGTTAGCTGGAAACACAACAATGATCATAACATCACAATGGCAGGATTCCCAGCTCTGCAGATACTGTACACTAACAGCAATAAACAGTGGTGTCAGGTAAAACTGCAAACTGTCCAGACTCTTGCATACTATGACATGCACATGTGTATGTGAGCACTCTTATATCTTTGTGAGGACCAATGATGGTGAGGGTTGAGGTTTAAGCATGTGGTACTTATGATTAGGATTTGTGGCAATGACAGTTCTAAAAAGCATAGAGACACAAACATGTGTGTCTCTCAGGGGAGGATAGCCGATGACAGAATTGTGTCATTATGCTGTAATCACAAGCAGCTTGGGAGAGCATGTTCAACACACACACACACACACACACACACACACACTTGCTTCCCAAAGAGACAATATGAGTATGAGACGGTACCCTGCAGGTAGCAGGATGTCATGCAGCGAACTGTCAGCCTGGTGCAAAACCAACAGAAAGAGTTGTGTCATTAAATCACTGAAGCCTCAATAGTTGCTTCCTGTTAAGATGTTCACTAAGTTAATGTTGCCAAGCAACAAATACAATTCTAGCCAGTAAGTGGAACTTTAGCCAAGATCACTTGGCAACGAAATTTTGCAGGGAGATGTTAAAAAAAGAAAAAAAAAGAAAGAAAGAAAAGAAAGGCATTAAAGGATCAATCAATTCAAACCATTAAATGTTACATTAGAAGAGAAGTCACAACTATGATCAAGGCTGCGGTCAAGTTCAACAAACGTGTGAGTATGGTTGCTATAAAGCTGGTATGTTTACTATTATGACTGAAGAAAGATAAGATGTGTGGAAGCATAATTAATGGATCCATCCTATACAAAACCACATCCTACTATACTAAACCCCACAATACTGCACACCAGAGGAGAGCAGAGCAAAACAAAACTGCTTTCAGAGTCCACACAAATGCACGCATGAACCAGCAAGATGCTGCATATAGATGAACGATTCATTGAGGTTTCTATAATTCATAGGTCTATGAATAAGTGATATGAGATCATAAAGTGATTCATGGAGATACTAACTCAAGTGCAATCACAGCAGTGAGGGGCCATGCCCCCCACCCCCCAAGCATGCATGCACGCATGCAAGTGGACCACACCAAGTGGTGACTGGTGTTTGTGCTCATTTTAACTCAACTCAACTTTATTTATAAAGCCCTTTAAAGACAGCTACAGCTGACACAAAGTGCTGTACATGAAATAAAACATAAAATGAAAGACATAAAACATAAAAGACAATATAAAAACAATAATATAAAATAAACAGTATTAAAAATAATAATAAAACAGAAACATGGTCTCATACTGGGTTAAAAGCCAAAGAATAAAAATGGGTTTTAAGACGCGTTTTAAAAATGGACAGAGAAGGGGCTTGTCGAATGTGTATAGGGAGGTCTTTCCATAATTTAGGACCGGCAACGGAAAAGGCTCTATCCCCTCTGAGCCTCCGTTTAGCCCTTGGTACCTCCAGGAGCAGCTGATCAGCTGACCTGAGGAACCGGGCGGGAGTGTATGTATGGAGCAGCTCGGAGAGGTAAGGCGGGGCGAGACCGTGTAAAGATTTAAAAACAAATAAAAGAATCTTAAAATGAATTCTAAAGTGCACAGGCAGCCAGTGGAGAGAGGCCAAGATAGGAGTAATAAGCTCCCTCTTACGTATTCCAGTTAGGAGGCGGGCAGCAGCATTCTGGACCAACTGGAGACGTACAAGGGAGGACTGACTGACTTCAAGATAAAGTGTGTTACAGTAATCCAGCCGCGATGTAATGAAGGCATGGATTACTGTTTCAAAGTGCTTATGTGCAATAAAAGGTTTCACCTTTGCCAGCTGCCTAAGGTGATAAAAGCTGGTCTTCACCATTGCACCAATTTGCTGGTCAAGTTTAAAATCACTGTCCATCTTAAAACCCAAGTTTGTGGCCGTTTGCTTCCTAAAGTGCTCCAAGGGGCCCAAATCAGCAGGAGGTTCGCAAGAGCCACTGGGAGAGAACACCATCACTTCTGTTTTGTTTTCATTGAATTTTAAAAAGTTCAAGGACATCTAAGCTTTAATTTCTTCGAGACAGAACAGAAGTGGGTTCAGAGAGAAAGCATCCTTCTTCCTTAGTGGCACATAGATCTGGCTGTCATCAGCGTAACAATGAAAAAAGATGCCATGCTTTCTTAGGATGGAACCCAGGGGCAGCAGGTACAATGAAAAAAGCAGAGGCCCTAAAACTGAACCCTGTGGAACCCCATATGACAGCGGAGCAGAACGGGACTCATAACCACCAAGGCTTACGCACATGGTCCTGTTTGCCAGGTAGGACTTGAACCAGTCCAGGGCGGCACCAGAGATGCCTACTAGATGCTGCAACCGATGCACCAAAATGCTGTGGTCCACAGTATCAAAAGCCAACATTAAGTCCAGGAGTACAAGAATCACATAATCTCCAGTCATTCGCCAGAAGGATGTCATTAAAAACTCTTAATAGAGCTGACTCTGTGCTATGCAAGGTTTTAAATCCTGACTGGAAAACCTCCAGAACCTCAAGCTCACCCAGAAATGATTTCAATTGAGTAAAAACAAGTTTTTCCAGGATTTTTGAAATGAAAGGCAGTTTGGAAATGGGTCTAAAATTGGCTAGCACACCAGGGTCAAGACTGGGTTTCTTGAGGAGAGGTTGCACCACAGCATGTTTAAAGCTTTGGGGGACAACACCAGAAGACAGAGTGCCGTTGATAATGGCCAGAACCGACTGCCCTATACTGGGGAAAACCTCTTTAAAAAAGTGAGGCGGGACAATGTCACATGGAGAACCTGATGGCTTAATCTGGCCAACCACATCTTCTAAGGCCTTCAGAGACACGGGCTCAAACAAATCAAGCACAGCTGTGCAAGGAACAGGATCAGAAGGGTCGGATGCAGGAGGAGAGATAAGAGCCCTTGCAGTAGTAACCTTGTCAATAAAATAGTGCAGGAAGCTATTGCACATTTCGGGGGATGCCTCGATGCACTCAGGCTGGGGGGGATTAAGAACGGACTCGATGGTTTTAAATAGCAAACGCGTGTTGTGACGATTGGATAGGTATTCCCTTTTGGCCTCCTTAACAGTGCTCTGGTAGCAACGCCAACAGTTTTTTAGGATTTGGTAGGAGACCTGCAGCCTGTCCTTTTTCCACCTGCGTTCAGCTTTGCAGCACTCCTGTCTAGCTGCGTGGGTTCTCAGATTAAGCCAGGGCTCAGGTTTAACTTTGGGCTGCACCATTTTTAGTGGAGCCACGGAGTCCAGTATGGTTCGGCAGGAGGAGTAAAACCAAGAACTGACCTCCTCTGTGTTTGCAGATGTTGAGTCAGAGGGAACACACAGCTGGTTAAAAGCAGACGAGAACTGACCGGCAGTGACCGGCTCAGAGCGATCCACCTCAAATAAGTTTACCTCAAAACTGGAAAAGGAGTACGAAACTGCACGCTGCTTACATTTAAAATCATTTTTATAAACAGTAGCCGTTCCTCCTCCACGGCCCGATGTTCGCGGGGAGTTAAAATAAGAACAGCCAGCCAGTTCAACCAGAAGGCTGCACTCACTGGGGCCGATCCAAGTCTCTGTCACGCAGAGAAAATCCAAGCTATGAGAGTTGAAGAAATCCCTCGAGATAAACGTCTTGTTCACCAGAGATCTGGCATTCACCAGGCCGATCCTGGCGGACGCCGGGGGCTGGGGTTCGGTGGATCTGCGAGACCGAGGCAGCGTCTTCAGGAGTCGGGGGATCACCCCGCTCTGGGAAAGCCGAGGAGGGCAGGGGCGGCGAGGCTGGAGTCCCGCAAACGATCCGGCGACAGGTACCAGGCAGGCATCGATGGGATCCAGGAAACGCCGGGGCACGACGAAAGGATGGGTTAATCCAAGTCCTGTCCGGGAAATGGACGAAGATCCTGCCAGCCAGGCTTTAAGCTTCACCAGCCGACCGCCGCGTTTGCCGCGGCGACGGAGACGCTTCCGTCGAGGGGGTAGAGCTAAGGCCCAGTACAGGTGAGTCGGGATCCCCGCCAGAAGTGGGGGCACTGTTTTCTGTCCACCATGCTCAAACGTACCCAACAACCTGACATTATGTCGAAGATCTAAAAGGGACTGGCGATCATACACCAGCAGAGACCTGATCTGTATAGTGCCAAGGGTTAGGATCACTAAAGACACAAGCCACTGTAGGAGCAACAGGCGGCCAGGTACACACAGCGGCGCCATGTTCCGTTAAAAATACAAAGCAAAAATGCTACATTTAGTTTTAAGGACTTTTACCACAATACTACTTCAAATGTGAATTTTTTTATTTTTTAAAATAGCTAAGTAGGGACCTGTAGCCTTTAGTGATGTCTACCTATCAAAGAGGGAACCTCCATAGACTACAGTGTAACTGACTTACTAACTAAGTTTTAACTTAATGTTTTCAATATTTAAACATTTCTCTGCAATACAAATATTATGGCCAAGAACAGATTAGGTTTTACCTGCATATCAGAAGTAACCTGTCTGCATGCACTGATATCAAAGACTGCAGAATTAGCTATCAAATTGACTTTATCAAGGCTTTAGACATATAAACTGTTTTATTACATTAATTATCTAATTTTAACTTTCTCTTCGTGGAATTCATGTTCTTCTGTGTGGATGATGAAATATGCGTTTTAAAGAGGGGTTCCTTCATCCCGTGGATTGTATTGCAGACCTTGGGTAAATGGCTTTAAAAGATAACCCCACGGCCATACCACAGTCTGTGGGTTGAAAAAGTTGGTTAAAATAATTTAATATTTGCAATGTAAAAGAAAGTGTAATAAACTATAATATTTTATTCAAGGGGCAAAAATAAACACAACAATGAAATTGAAAACACAGTGTAGATAATATACTCAGAATATGACAAAAAACATGAAGTGACAACTTCACATTTGCTTGTTTGTGGAGCCATCAGTAACTGTGAGTCCCTAAACTAATTTGCCCATGCCTCAGGCAGCAACAGTAAATGCATCAGCACCAGCTGCATCAATATGCACTAAACTGCTCTGGGAGCCAGCATATTAACGTTGCTCCCTGTGGTCAGAAGAATTGTTTCATTTCTAAGAAGCAGCCTTTTGAGGAATAATGTCACCAAAAGTGTCTGAAAGGCCCCTAACTGTCACAAGAAATTTCAAAGAGTTTAAAGGTGGACCACATTATGGAGGATCAACTGGCAGAAATGGAATATAATAGTCATAATCATGTTAACATTCACGTTCAATGAAAATAAGTAATAATAATTTTGGTTTTGTCATATTAGAATGCGCCTTTTATATCTACAGAGGGAGCTGGAACTCTTCAGCATGTTTCCACAAACTAAATACTAACACATGAGTTTCACAGCCACCGTAGTTTCTTATACACGTTTGGAAGCTCGCCTTTTGTTGCAGTCTGCAGCTTCAGCACTAAATGACAGTGGACCTTTAAAACATTTGTTGTGTGGCCAAGACCAGCCCAATGCAAAGTTTAGAAACTTTAATTTCATACATTTAAAATGGCTGAATATTTGCTCAGTGCTGTATTTTCATTTGCTTGTATAGCAAAGGGACAGTGATTCCTATCCCTCAACAAGTCTGAAGCTATGATGATCTACTGTAAGAGGCAAGACAAGAGAACAGTAAGCATAAAATATCCATGGTTGTTATGGAAACACAGTTTCATGAATCACTGTGTTTTATTTTCTTTTTCTGTGGCCAAAAGCTGCAGTTTATAAAGCTGTCTTGTGCACTGTGCCCATTACTGTCTGTATTGTAAGCCTTGAGATCTGTTAGGTATTAGGTGTGGGAAGAGACCAAGTTTTAGTCTTCTCCCACTGAGATGACTAATTGGCTGGCTAGTTGGTTGGCTGGCTGACCAGCGGGCTGAACAACTGACTGACAATGCAGAGACACACTGAGGAAAGACGGGAAATACATGGTTGATAGGAGATGTATTTGGAAGACAGGGTAAGACTGGGTAGGATGCAAAAGCAGCTCAGTCTTATGTAGGACTCATTGACGCTGGATCATTGTAAGACTGCAGTGATGATATGTCGATCAAGGTATAACCCTACACCAATGATGATTCTTTATAAGTCTGATAGCAGAGCAGAGCAGGATTTTCACCATTTGATCACGTCTCTTTAATGTCCTCTCACTCTGCCTCTCTCTCTGAATCGGAGAGTACTTCCAGACTCTATACTGCATTATGCCTTATATGGCATTTTGTGAATGGGTGTTGCTAGGTAACTGGAGTGCAGTAAAACATAGTGACTTGGTTCTTGTATTTAGGATGATTAAGGATTAAGACCACAGTTTTAAGCACTGGAGCTGCTCAACTAACCAGAGGAATTATGTGCATAGAGAGGCTGTGTCATCTTTAATAAGCCTTTTCTTTTTTGGCACAAACAGACAAACATACTGTACATACAGTTTTCTCAATGGTTAGCCATCTCAGCATGTGTTGAACAGTGTGGAAAAGCAATATTTTGTACTGCACTGGTTTTTCCATTTTTTCCTGTGGGTCAGCATATTGGTCCAGCAAGTTTGCAATTAGCCATGGGGGAGCAGTCATTAGCTGTGGAGAGGTTGTTGATCATTTTAAAAGTTTTGTTTGAATTTTCGCCATTGTTTGGTTTGACATTTGTTATGCATATCTTTAATTGTGTCTCAACTCTTTCTTTTACAACAAGCTAACAAGCGAGTTTGAGGGCTGGAAGAGTAAGATCTCCCACATGACTCCCAGACATATCCAAAGTGTCTCAAAGTGACTCCTAGGACGAGACCTCCATGGAAACAAACTTCAGATATCTGTTTTGAAGTTGAGACTCTTTTGTAACTAAAGATGTTTTTCACTTCCCCAGATGTACCAAATATACAGTGCATCAGTATAATCTCCCACAGGTCCTGAATATCTCTCCAGTTGGCCCAGGATAAACACCCTCAGTGCGAAACCTCTTAATTAGGAGTCTTAATGACACAAAAAAGTACCAAAGGTGCGCTAACTACAACCAACTGGTGAAACATATGGAGTAGCTGATTGCACATACTCAAGAATAGGTGTCCACCTCCTCATAGTGACAGAGCATGGCAGTTTTAGTCTTCTGATACTGAGCTGCAGGTGCATGGGAGCAGTAACTCAGATCCAAATCTGAACTCGTCTTCACTGAACCTCTTACTCTTACTTACTATGTGATTTTATCTGAATTCTACATTCTTTCCTGTGTCCATCTCCATGGCATGTTGACTACTACCTATCTGTATGTATGTGTATTATTTGTTCATTGTATTATAGTTAGTTGTTATTACTTCTCTAACAGTCCTTTACAGTTGTGACAAACAGATGCATGTCACATCTGGTTAGCTGTGAAATTCAGCCAGCTGTCCACAGTATGGATGTGCTCCTGTGGGTCGGGATGTGGTAAAAAGTCACCCTTGTCTTTGTCTATCCTCCTTCTTGTATTTCAATCTCTTCCTCATCTTGAGTTTTTATCATTTCTCAAGTCTCCACTGTTTACCTGGTTTCTGTCTCATCTCATTTTTGTATACTTTCCTTTTTTTCCATTTCTCTCTCTATGTTGCCAGTGCACAATGTATACAGAGGAAGGCACAGTAGAACGCTGTGATGCAGGTAATGGAAATACATTTATGGACAGTGAGAGTGTGTATTAATAATAATATTTTGATCCACATTTCAGGATTTAATTTCCCTTTTAAATGAAATAAATCGGATGGATGAATGGATGGATGGGTACATTTCTGGATTTCTTCTCCTCACACTTTATCTCACACTTTCTGCCTCTCACTTCCATGCCTCCTCTCCCTCTCACTTGCGTCAGCACTTCTGCCTGCTGATGAATATATGAATGAGATTAAAACAGAGAGAGACACACACACGTACATACACACTCTCTTGCTCAGTCTCCAGCCCATAACCTACACCACACGGGGACATAAACATTTTATTGTTGACATTTCAGCAATGTTAATGTCCACTGACTCTTTCTTGTAAGAACAGAAGAGATTTCAGTTCATTTATTTTGCATTTAAGAAACTTGGAATTGCACAAATAAAAGCAGAATGAAAGACACCCAATAATGAGTCAACCAGGAGTCAGGAAACACCTTGTGTGACTTTCTCTGCTTTAAATCAACCCACAGCACCCCTGACAACAAGCAAATAATGCAGCTAACAAGCAGTTTTTACCTCCAGCAAGAATCCATCCTCCCCTGTTTACAATGGAGGAGTCTTGCTGCATACAGAACACACACACACACACACACACACACACACACACACACACACACACACACACACACACACACACACACAGTGGAAAGTATAGTTGTGTGTATTATATACCCTGTTTCTGTTTCTCAGACCCAGAAGGTATAATTGGCCCTTAACTCCAGGACACAGACGGATAGATGAAGGATTAGAGATGAAGCTGGAGGGAAAGATAGAAGGAACAGATGAAAGCTCCAGGAGAAGCTCTAGGAAACCAATCTATGTGAAGAAAAGACAACATAAGGTGTAGAGCAAAAGACAGACGCCATGAGGAAGAGATGGAGTGGATGGAAGAGCTGCTTTCAACCCTAAAAGTTTCCCTCCTTCTCTCCTCTATCTCTCCCTCTTTTCGTTTCCTTTCTTTTCTCTCTCATTGACTCTCACTTCGCTGTAGGCTCTCTGTTGCTATGGCGACCATTCCTGCCACCACTAAGGTAGAAAGGATACCTGAGGAGAGGAAGAGAAGATGGCAGAAGAGCAAAAGAGGAGATAAAGATGGTTTGTGACAATGTGGATGTATGTACCGATTCTAGATCATATTAATGTGTTGGCTCAGTGTTGGCCTATATGTGAAGGGCATGTGAACAGGACTATTTCTTGGCTTGGAGGAGCAACTTTCTGAAGACTAAAATTCCTCAATGATAAGCAAACTTTACAAAATGTCAAACTAGCTTTTAGAAAATGAACCGCGCTGTGAGAAATGTCTATGATGTAGCTACATTCACACACATCTGATAGAACAGATATACTTGTTTTTAATCAGTACAGCTATCTACATTGCTCTTTACACACAAACATGAAGCATGTTTTTTATGTTTTATGCTGTTTATTCTTATATACTTACTATACTATAAGTTTATCTTATCCTGTTTTCTGTGTGGATCTACAGTGATATCGCCAGACATCACACAAGTGAGATATAGTCTGGGAACCACCTACTCAATTTCTCATAACAGAGGTATGGTTAAGGACTGCACATGGCCGTTTATGAGGCGTTACGAATGTCTATCATTTGGTGTATACGTAGCCCATAGCCAATGGTGTCAGTTGTACCCGATGACGTATTTAGAGTGACAGAAATTCGACGAGAAGGAAAAGTCAGACCCAATCTCAGCGAAAACAGAAGGCAAAACAAAAATATGATTAAACAATGGCACCAGACAATTACTGTCGTCGAGCGTTATGCCATGTTGAATTGGATCCGTAAACAGTCTCAAACAAACTATAAGCTTCCGTTTGTCGAGTAGTACGCGTCATTGTCTTTCCACCCCTCCCCGCTCTCGGATTGGCTCCCTACCTCAGGCAAAGGTTTTGGCCCGGGTTTCTATGCTGTCTTTCGGATCAGTATGATCATGCAAGGCAGCATGGGATTTCCCATATGTTGTTGTTCCCATATGTTCCCAGATGTTGTGTTAGGCACTGAACATAAATGACCTACGCACAATACTGTGCATGAATCCATCCTATGAAGACAGAGACGGACTGTGCAAAACATGGACACTGTAACCATGATGTCACCCATAGGTTTCTGTAGAGCCATGTGTGTGTGGCCATATGTGAAGCTCAAATCATGGTGGTTCTGATCATCTTGGCCGTTCCTCCTATCTAAACTAAAAATAGGTAAAAACAGGGATTATTGGCAGAACAAAGGTGAGACAAATGATGCTGGATACTAAAACAAGCCATCTGTAAGGCCACCTACCTGTCAATCAAAGTTTGATTAATTCTGCATAACTTTAAGACTTAATATCATTTGAACAGCTGAGTTGTACATAAATTCACCCTCAGTACAGTTGTCATGAATGGGGAAATTATACAGACCAAAAGTGGCTAAAGTTGGACATTTTAACCTGGGGGCTTATGGGGAATGACGTGTTCTGGAGACAACTGACTCCCAAAACTACTATGAGGTAACAAAGAAGGTTTAGGTCTGGGTAACAGGTAATCAACAGAACTGTGCGTCTCATTATAGGCCGGAATTAAAAGAACTCCCGTTCCCACCCTGATACCTGACAGAACTATTTAGGTGGACTTCCTCAATGGCCCTTAATGGTCACTTAAGCAGCAAAGGTTTTATAGAGGAGGGACTTGTGTCTCTTGGAATCACCTGCAGCAACAAATACTGCATTCAAGAGCATGCTGCAATAGTATAGTGACAAGGTCTTGAAAGACAGGTCTACAAGGGACCAAACTATAGGTTTTCAAATGTAAATACAAATTTATACATTCATATGTAGCCAGAGAAAGCTACATATGAAAAAACTCAGTGGATTACCTGGTAAACTAAAGTTCACTGAGTTGAAACTTTCTTCCTTTTTGCCTGATTTTCACGTTTATATGTGAAAGACTCTACTTCATTCACTGGTGCTCATAAAACCTTAAAATCAATTTACAAGTTGTCCTGAAAATCTATTTTACTTTTAAAGGTGAACTTTGTAAATGAGTCAAATTGTCTGTAACATGGCCAAATAGAATTCCCTAATGATTCTAGTTTAGCCAATAATGCCACAGTGCCACAGTGCTGGTCTGTGTTACTTTTGCACCCTCTCTATGATGTTAATGGCCTTTTTGCACCTCTTTTTTTAAAATGTATTTCCTTTTCCAGGATTTTGCCCCTTGTCCCTAAAAATGTTTCATGCCACAGTCACTCAAAAGCAACAGCATGTTACTGTGATTGTGCTTCTACTTCAGCTAAGTGCATAATCACATTATCTTAATCAGAGGGTGATACTATTAGCTCTGACTACTTCCTTTTCATAAGCAAATGATACTGTACTATAATGTGTGAGACATCAAACACAGTCACTTAACACATCAACACCCACTGTATGTAGTGTCTCATGCCATTACAACATGTCACTATCAATACATAATGGTATAATGATGCTAATATCACATGTGCTTTAGTCATTTAGATTCACCCTTTGCAACAACTTAGGTTGTTACGCTCACATTTCTGCAGTTTTCTGCAAATCAGCCTGAAGTCTATGGAAGTATATTTTTGTCTCAA
This sequence comes from Nibea albiflora, assembly GCA_014281875.1. Classification (NCBI taxonomy): domain Eukaryota; kingdom Metazoa; phylum Chordata; class Actinopteri; family Sciaenidae; genus Nibea; species Nibea albiflora. The sequence goes on from CM024792.1 coordinate 416,938, forward strand.
ATATATCTGTAAATGCACAGAGAGTGATCTACAAATGTTCCTTGATTTGCACATGTGTTTTTCTCTCCACCAATACAAATTTCTAATTTGTAACTTGGATCTTGTTTTTTACAAATACACTTGCATGTGTAAATATATTGGGTATTTGTAAATATATAATTTCCCATTTGTAAAAACAAAAAAGCCATTTGGAAAACTGAAAATTCTGTTTGTGAAGCCTGATTCAGCATTTGTGGAAATCCACACACAAATACGTTGTGATTCACAAATGGCCTGCCCTCCTCACCACTAGGTGGCAGTGCACATAAATATTCCTTCCAGAAACACAATTTTTTTGGAATGTATGTATACTGCCAGTTAAAATGAGGTCACATTACAGTTTATTTTTTAGTAATTGTTTAGAAGGCCTAAATAGTGTAGCAGTTAAATACTGAACTCATCACGGCCAATCGGCCTCAAGGATTTAGACTCCAGAACAAGGATGTAATAGATCCATGCTCCGGTAAGGAGTCGCTGCCGCCGTTGTTATGGGAACCATGACGCCCACTGCAAAGTGACAGTTGGATAAATTATAACTAGAGGACAAATAAAACACAATTTGCTTTCATTCGACATAGATTTAGGACGTAAACGCACATTTCTCGCTAGAAATGTCCTCAAACAATGCCAGATATATCTTGAAATGCAGTTTTTACGGCCAGAAAGCTGAATAAATATAAAATTCAATATACACATTTTAACCATTTTAAAATCGCGGAACATGCCATCCAGGAGCTGCTGTAATTATACCATTCCAACAGAGCTAGTGTGCAGGCAGCGGCAGCAGGCTGTATTGTTTTGCCCATAGACTTGCCCTCCAAGGAAGGCGTTAAACCATTCAGCTAGTTAACAACTAACACTGCCGCCTAGTGGTGAGGAGGGCAGGCCATTTGTGAATCACAACATATTTGTTTGTGGATCTGTAATTGAGTAACGAGATGTGTGTGTGTGAATGGTGATGCACAAATGCTAAATCAGGCTTCACAAATAGAATTTTCAGTTTTACAAATGGCTTTTTGTTTTTACAAATGGGAAATTATATATTTACAAATACCCAATATATTCACAAATGTGTATTTGTAAAAAACAAGATACAAGTTACAAATTAGAAATTTGTGGAGAGAAAACATGTGCAAATCAAGGAACATTTGTAGATCACTCTCTGCATTTACAGATACATTTGAGACAAAAATAACTCCATTGAAGTCATCTTCCTGAAAACAATGCTTGGGAAATTGCTAAATGGCATGTGTCTCGCAGCTGTCATAATAGACTCTTCACACACAGCTCAGTAAACTTTCAGTTTCTGAGGAATGTTTTTTTTTGTTCAATTATGAAGAATGTTTTTTTTGTTCAAGGTTGTGACAAAGCAGTGAAATATGTTCAGGGAGAAATGGTGACCAAATATCCACTGACCATTCATTCTAACATCTATCAGTAGCGGAGTTAGTAAGGCTGAATTTTAAATGAAATTTTGATGTAATACTAGTATTAACAAAACTTTACCCGATACTTCTTTTAATACTTTTTGGAAGTACTTTTTCTTAGCACAGAGTCAGTCTGGCTATCAGTGTAATGGGTGTGAGAGTAGACCCAAGAACAGCACAGACTGAGACCAGGGTTAGGAGAGTTCAACAGTTTATTGGCCAAACAGGGTCGGAAAAATCCACAGCAGGTACTCAGGCAATAATCTCCAACTGAACCAGCCAAAATAGTCAAACTCTCCAACAGAAACCTCAGTGGAGGGAATCAAAACAAACAGGAGACAGACAAGGGCAGGCAGAGGAGTCAGGGACAGAAGGCTGGTCTGGTTACCTGGGCAGGGACGACGAGGACAGGCAGGGTTGAAACCCGGGGAAGCAATCCAACAAATGCGTGAGAGCTTAGCATACTGCTGAAGACAATCTGGCAGAGAGTTGCTGTGTCTCAATTCAGGGGCTGCGTGCTTCGAGGGACGCAGCCTTCGAAGGCGACTCCTTCTGAGGCTCCTTCGAAGGCCACATCAGCTGTTGTTAAATGAGACGGTCTAGCCTTCAAAGCTTTTCCTGGTTGCTTCACCAGCTGCGCACCTGCCGTCAGTTGGTACTTTTAACGTAGCCGTTGAAAAAACGTATCGATAATAAAAGTATAGGTAGTAATAAGTAAAAGTAATTAAATATAAAAAAACAATATTTACATTTAAATGTGAATTCCTTGCCGCTTGATGTCGCCATTATTGTATGTTTCCCGGCACTGAACAGCGGTGCGCAAAGGATCCTTTGATATGTGAGGCCGTGAAGGATAGTTGCGGTGCATCCTTGAAAAAGAGGGAAAAGATCATCTTTTTTTATAAAAATGTGTGTGTGTGTTCAGAGTGCACTCGACTCTTTGTGTTGTGTTCATTACAGCTCAGTCACCCCACTGAGTCTGTGGGGAGGTGGTTGTGTGCTTGTAGCATGACAAACAAAAGAGAGGTGTTCATGTTATTTACCTTCATTTATATAAAACAAGGTGGGCAAAATAATAGAAACAGCTGTCAGTTTAACACAATACAATTTGCAGCATAAGTCCTGCTTATCATACATTAACTTTATAGGTGGAGCGAAGTTTGTAAATCATGTCCTCAACATACAGTATATACAGAGTTACTGATTTATGAGGCCATGGAGTGTCCAAAGTGTTGAACTATTACTTTAATGTCATGTCATATCATATCACATTGGAGGGACATTAGACAGTAAGAGACTCATCTTGTGTGTAAACCAGTGAGACATGAATTATGGAGATAATTATAGATGATTTGAAGAAGGGCACTGGTACAATATGAGGTCACTACTGAAAATGCTCAACTCCACTAAACCTTGCCTAGCCTACATTATAACTGTGATAAGTATAACCATATAAGAGCTACAAATGGCCACATGAGACATCAGTCAAATGCTGCTTAAAGGGGATGTCTTCCCCTTGGAATAAAAGCCAACCAAAGTCTTTCAAAATGACTTCACTTGATGGTTTCCAACAACTAAATGTGACTTGATATTTCCAAACAAGCTGCTCCAATACTGTTCAAATAGGTCTGAGATGCCACCTAGTGATTCTGATAGGACCACCCCAGTCAAACTACACCCTCCTTTTACTGACTCAGCGAACTGGGATGAGTGGGACTGGTTTCTACGGTAACAGTAGACAGAGGGAAAGAGAGATAAAGAAAGCACAGAGAAAAAAATGCAGTGAGGCTGGCCCATATACGCCCACATAAACACCCACTCAAAAACATACACACGCAGTGATACATATTATAGATCACAGTTTAATGGTTACTCATGAAAGTACTCCATAATTATCTAGCTGTGTTTAATAAGTTGAACAGGAAGGATCACCTTCTGTTTACCTATTGGAGCAGATTGCTCTGAAAGATGTGGAAGAAGCACGATGGGAAATAATCTTTCATTAGTCTGAGATCTAACTGTTGACAGTAATGTGTGTCTATGAATGTGGGCAATAAACCTTATTCCCACAGCAGGCATTTGGAACTTAATGAGAAAGTCTATCCACAAGAGTGACGTAACCTGGTGATGGTGGCAAGTCAAGTACTAACATGAAAAAAATAAAATAAAATAATAAAATGAAATTATGTTGCTGTCTTCAGCATTCCAATGACAGAAATATCGATGGCAGATTTTTCACAGATCTGCCTCTTAAATTTCTTCAAAGATTAAGGTGAGATCTATATATGTTTATGGGTAATTAAAATGTAACTGAGTAAGTTCCCTCTCCCAAAACAATTTTAAACTGACCTAGCCAACGAATTGGAGTTGCAATGATCGGCTAGTCAACAGCAAACTATTTTAATAATGGATCGTTTTTTAAGAAAAACATGGCCTTAACTTCTTTGTGTTGTGGGAAACAGTGACCAACACATATCATCATTTTATGACACTTCATGGACCAAACAACCAATTGATTAATCGAGTTGCAGCACTACGTAGCATCATTATATCATAACTACAACTGCAAAAGTTCACTCTGATCATAAGACAACACTTGTATCAACAATAAATGAACACTTGAGAAACAAATGAACAGTTTTCTATCTTTAGGGAAAATGACACTATCCGGACAACTGGTCTGACTGCTATGACAGCTGGCTGTTCAATGCACTTGAAAGATGTATCCTAAATAATTTAGCATTGCTTCTATTACGTCTAAATTGTTCACTTATATCTAAATGAATATTTACTGTGGACCTTGATGCTCCAAGAGGATGAACCTTTTCAATTCTGGACAATATGGTCCAGCAACGGATTGCCTTGAAATCTACTAAATACATTCATACAATCCAGAGGATGAACCCCATCCAACCAAACAGGCCAAAATCACAGATTAGTACATATTTTCTTGTTTAATGTCATCTGTTAATGTCTGATCCTATCACCCAGCACTGGTTCACTCAGGTTGTGTTTAAACTTCTCCTGTACATCAGTGGCTGAAGTGATGAAACAAAACTGATCAGCCAGCTGCTACTGCTGCCACAGATGCAGTCTCAGAGACACCTGAAAACCTGCTTGTGATGCTTATTATCACATGGTGTGACGTTGGTAACAGGAATCAGGGGGAACAATGGCAGCTCTGTGATTGTACACAACCCAACTGAATCATTAGAATGACATTGGAAAAGTACTTTGAAGTGTTTCTGTGGGTGGCTGTAAACCCTGCTGTGTAATGTATGTATGCATTTTGTGTGTGCATGTAAGGGCCTATTCTGCCACCAGGAGCTGATTTGAGTTGAACATTCTTTGGAAAGCCATTTTTTATTGTCAAAAGTAATTTTTGGAGCATTATGTTCAGGTGCTTTTTGTTGATTTTATCTTTCTGTGATTGGTTTAGTGCTAACCTAGCTGATTTTTTCATTTGAGTGGGGCAGACCATTTTGGCTACGGTGATGTGGGTTGCAGGGGACACCGGAAAAAACAAACTTTCGCCATGGATCATGGACTGAACTAAGATTTTCTAACTGTTGTGTTATGGCTAAGGTTATTTCTTGTACCAGTGTCTGTGTCTGGCTCACAATTTACGCTACAAAATAGTGACACAGAAGTTTCCTTTGGTTTGTATCTGATGGTTTGAGAGAGAGAAAGAGAGAGAGAGAGAGAGAGAGAGAGAGAGAGAGAGAGAGAGAGAGAGAGAGAGAGAGAACAAGGGCTGGTCGAGCAATATAAACAGTGAATGAGAGTGAGCTTACACTGCTATCAAGAAAGCTGATTAATCAGCAAAATAAACATTTTCAGAATGTTTCATAGTAGTTGTATTCAGTCGAAATAAACACGACATGGCCTTAGATCTGCTGGAAGGAAACCTCCTCTCCCAACACCTGTCCAATGTCTGAATTAGATACTGAGACAGTCACTCCCATTTTAGATAGCAATTGGCTAGATGCAATGATTCACTTTTCACAAAATCATGAGTCAAGTCAATCTCGGTGTAAAACCTAGTGTAACACTAAGAATTTATCGCCCCTCCTCCAGCTGCATAGTCATAATTCCTACCTGTACCGTGAGCCAATGGGGATTCAGATACCAGCGTAGGAGGTGTTGGTCCAGCTGTCAGTCACCCTGAAGATCAGTGGTGGGTGGAGCTTATATCTCCAGGTGACGGCCTGTCGTTGTTCAGGGTCATTTCTGCCTCCTTGTAACCCCACCCACTGGGCCCCTGCAAGGCCTTATGGGTACCACGCTCTGCTAAACATGTTTGTGTCCGTGCGTTCAGTTTAAGCGGTCAGCAGTCTTCTTGGTGAATCTTCTTGTGCTGTCTTCATAGGTTTCCTGTTTGAACACAACAAAGAGAAAAGGTACTATATTGTATGTTTGTGCATAAGCGGTTTAGAATAACGGACGGATTTACCAAGAAAGAAAATGGAACGGTGGAAAGCAGTGACTATAATCACCCATGCCACCAGATGGCACTGTTTCAGTTTGGATAACCACCTGTAGGCTAAATGTTTTGGGGAACAGTCTTGAGAGAAACCCAGAAGAGAGACTCCACCTCCACGGGCGGTCTGAAATATCAAGCTAAGGACATGTGAAGTAATTTGTGACCGCATTTTGTGAACTGTTGTACACTGCCATGTTTGTATCTGTTGGATAATAGATGTTAGTTAATAGATCTGCAGACCGTGTTGAAGTCAGAGGTAAATGGCATAGTGCCCTGTCGCCACTTTGTTTTGTACTCCTGGACAGATGCACACGGTAGTACATGCAAATTCCACACATTTATTCTAACATTTGGAGACATGTGAATGTAAACTGTGAATTTGTGGGCTGTTTGTGTTACAGGGATGAGCCATTAGAGATATTTTTTTGCCCTTCTAAATACTAGCCTACATGTTCAGAGATATTTTTGCACTCTTTTGTACTAGTAGAAGTATTTTTGTAATATTTAGTACTAACAGACTGACTTCTACAGTCTTTTGAAGTTGGTATTTTTGCACTAGAAGTTTATGCTTATTGAGGCAGACAAGACAAATCTTGAGAAACTCTGGAAGATACGTTTTAGTTAGGGCCTGAGCAATGTACGGGCAGTGAAAGCCCTATTGTATCCTCAGGATTTTTTTTTTCCTCAGTGCCACTTCGGGAGCATTTTTCAGGGGCTAAATGAGCTCGAGAACTCACAAAACAAAAAACTCAAGCAGTAAAGTATGCTGAAATTTTTAATCCGAATCCGAAAGTTTCATGGGTGCTCGGACCAAGATGGCTCCACAGCGCCACCTACAAAATCTTGTACGGAGCCTCTGCCATTGACGAAATTTCACATGGAGACATGGTCTTAGGAGGCAACATGTATCTCCCCCAGGCCTATAAAAAGTCTCTTGGCGGCCCAGGCTACACTAAGCGCACGGCGTCCATTTTGTTTCAGAGCTGGTGTTTTCGTATTTTTGGGGTAATTTCCCAGGGTCGTATTTGAACGAACTCCTCCTAGGGCTTTCATCCTATCTGTTTAAAACTTGCCGTGTGTGTTCTTAAGGCTTTGACAATGAAAAGTTTTCAAAATCGTGAGTTTTGGATTTATTGTGTGGGAGGGGCGGGGCCATAAAATTCAGTGTTTTTTCATGAAATTTTGATGTGCTATAACTTAAAATACTCCAATCTTCCCCAAACCTATATATATATATATGATATTTAATGGCAGTCTGGCAAAGTCAAAAGTGACATTTTTTTCAAAAAGAATTTGAAACTCCATTGACTTTTTGGCTGATTTTCAGGCAAAAGTGTTGGGCTTTCATATACTTTCTCAGAGCTGTCTGAAACTTCTTGGTCTTATTAAGACCAATATTATGCAATTTTCAGCTACATAATTAATTAGGGGGTGGGGCAAATTGCTCTATAGCACCCCCTTGTACTTTTCTTTGAGGCAGCCCCGCCACAGTTTTAGACACAGAGTTATGACCACAGCCGAATTGTAGAAGATGCTTCTTATGTTCTGTTTTAACAAACTCCTCCCAGGAACTTCATCTGATTCATCTGAACTTTTACTCAGGAAGTCTATATGAACACACCTACCAAGTTTGAAGTCAATTGGATAAAATTCCTAGGAGGAGTTCGTTCTAATATGACCCCTTCTCAACCAGCTCGAAACACCAAAAATGGTGATATTCATTCTTAAATATCTAGCTTCCTGTTCATTTTAGGCCATTGCTCCAAGACACTTTTTTGTAGGTCTTGCCATGTTCGGCTGAGGTTTCATAACTCTGCATCCAAAACTGGGCTGCCTCAAAGAAAAGTTCAAGGGGGCGCTATAGAGTGATCTTGCCCCACCCCCTAATTAATTATGTATCAAAAATTTTATATTGGTCTTAATAACCACAAGAACTTTCAGCTCTGAGAAAGTATAAGAAAGCCCAACACTTCTTCCTGAAAATCAGCCAAAAAGTCAATGGAGTTATACATTTTTCAAGAAAAAATTCTATCACCACTAGGAGGCGCTGTGAAAATCACCAAATGTCACGGAAATGTGTTCTAGGCCAGACTGCCATTATATATCAGAGATTTGGGGAAGACCGGAGTATTTTTCGCAAAGTTATAGCATGGCAAAATGTGCTTTGTGATGACTTTCCTTTTTCACTCAAAAAAAAACAAAAACAAAATACTTGCCTCTCCTCTTTATTAACACAATCCATTCAGATGAAAACATGCAAAAAAAGAAAGAAAGAAAGAAAATGAAAAATTAGCAGCTTCACAATGTTGGGTTGATGTTTTGTCACATCTGGGCAATAACAACGAGAGTGTTTTGGCACTGACGGCAGACAGCACTTACTCAGTTATGAGTGAAATGAAGGGTTATATTGATGATGTTCTGCCCCCCCATTGTGCGATTCTTTTTATCAGCCTTCTGCCAGCATGCTCTTTTGAATAATTTAACATGTTTTAACAGTTGAACATGGAGTAATAGATCTTTTCCTATTTCCAAAGATAGTGTGGATAACTACATCTTCTATGTCTTGGATATATTTACATGTGGATTATAATGTAGTTCAACTGAAGATGTTTTAATTGTTCATGGATTCATTGTACTGTACTTGCCACTTAATGTACCTCTGCAAACACTTCGAGTTATACAGTGTAACTCTGTATGAATTTAAACTGAGAATATTCATGGCCTGGTATGGACTACATCACAAACCAGTCACACTTTTACAGCTTGTAGTCTCAGCACAAACGTGTTCATAATTCTTCCTAGTTTTCACTCAGTTCATCTGCATCAAGCTAAATCTCCACAGACCACAAATGAAATGGAAGATGTGCTCTGCAATGAGTTTTCATTGGTGGTGAAATGAACAGTAAGTCAAACTGGCAATGAGATAACAGCAGCCTGCCTGCTGTGTGTCAGTTTGTCTGTCCAAGCAAGTCAAATGACATCCGATAATGTGGGGCTTGTCACCATGGTGATGCAGCGTGAGTCATTGTAAGGTTCATTTTGGAGACAAAGGCCTGTGTCGAATGTATGATTATGATGAAGACAGAGAAAGCTTGCTGAGATACCAGCACACATACAAATGCTGTATATGGATATAATGTATTATGTTTACTCACGCTGCCTCTCATTTCCACCATGCAATTTCACACATGCCAGTCATTCTTCCTCTTTCAAAATAAAAGCAGGTTTGCAAGCTAGCGTTACATTCTGTATACACTCACTGGATCTCTATCACCAGCCACATCACTGTTGTATTGATATTGTATTGTCACTGTTGCCATAGTTGTTGTTGTTACTATCAGAGTGTGTGAAGCAATTTGTGAAGGCTTGAGCTTCCAGCCAGAACTTAAATTCATGCTGCTGCTGTCCCTTGTGATTATAAGCACTATTTTAGTCCTTGCATGTGTGTTAGGTATCATATCATCTCTTTTCACATTCATCTCAACTGGGTGTATTCTAACCACTCTTAATTCTGTTCTGTCTGTGGGTTTGGCAGGAGTAAGTGAGAGTGAACTGGCTCTCAGGAACTGCTGTAGTTGATAAAGTAGAATTGGAAGATGTATTCATCTCCATAATGTTCAACATGCACAGTTTTACTGGTTAGAGGTGGGAATCTATGTACAATATGTTTGAACACCTGTTGAGCTGTATTAGACACATCCTGACACATGTTGTCTTGTTATCAGTGTAGTTACTACTTGCTGCTCTTTGGGGAAACGAATGCTAAGAAAGAGTTCTTTAAGTCTCACTTGCAGCACTTTTGGTGCTTTGAAGAACCTTTGTTCAATGTTCAATTTTTTTTTTTCTTTTAAAGATTGTTGGACTACTAATTGCTGTTTTTTTAAAAGTTGATTCTTTACAGCAACTGGTTCCAGAACCAATAGGTAAAGTGTTTGTTGAACTGACAGGTTTCCCTACGGCAACACCATGAAGAACTACTTTAGGTTCTTAGATTTTTAAGGGAATATATTTATCATTTAAATAGTTTTACTCATCAAATATATGATGTGTAGTAATAAGTAATATTATTGTTCGTTATCAATCATAATCTCACAGAGATTCACACTCACATTCCAACGAGCACTCCAGAGTCACCAATGAACATTTCAATGAACATGAACATTTACATTTAGTCATTTAGCAGACGCTTTTATCCAAAGCGAATTACAGAGAAGGGAAAAACCAAGGTACAGTGGCATAAGAAGCAACAAGGTCTTCTCTGAAGAGCTGGAGGTCTTCAGGGGTTTTTTAAAAGGTAGAGAGGGACGCCTCTGATCTGAACTGGTAGTGCGTTCCACCAACGGGGAACAACAAACAAGAAGAGTTTGGATTGCCTTGAACGAACGGGTGGCAGAGCCAGGCGTCCTTCATTGGAGGAGCGCAACGGTCGTGAAGTAACATTTGTCTGAATAAGGGCGTCAGAGTCGGTAAGTGCAGTATCGGAGACAACTTTGTATGCAAACATTAGCACTTTGAATTTAATGCAGGCTGCAACAGGTAGCCAGTGGAGCTCGATGAGCAGCGGGGTGACATGTGACCTTTCGGGTTGGTTGTAGACCAAGCGCGCTGCGTTCTGGATCATCTGAAGAGGTTTCACTGTGCAGGCTGGGAGGCCCGTTAGGAGGGCGTTACAGTAGTCTAGTCTTTCTTTGTTTTTTTTGGGCCTTTTGAAGCTTTTATTTGACAGAGACAGCTGAAGAGTGACAGGAATGTGGGGAGAGAGATGGGGAATGACATGGCAGGTCACAGGTCAGATTCGAACCCTGGGCTTCCACAGCAAGGACTGAGCCTTTGCACATGGTGCAGGTGCTCTACCAACTGAGCTAAACAACACCCCCTCTTGTCTAGTCTTGAGATGGCAACAGCTTGTGTCAACAGTTGAGTGGTGTGTGTTGCGTTAAGTAAGGTCTGATCTTTCTGATGTTGTAAAGTGCAAAGTGGCATCATGGGCAACTGAGGCAACATGATTGGAAAAGGTTAGTTGGTCGTCAATCATAAGTTTCTCACCACCCTGGTGGGGGCCAGACATAAGGAATCAGTTTTGATGTTGTGGTGATGATGTTTGTGGAAACCAACACGGGCAAGAGGAGGACATGCAAGCGCGACTATAAGTGTGGAAAATGTACAATGTACCTACCTGTCTAAATTACACTCCACCTTACATAGACAGAGGAACATGTGGCACTCTGTTCATGTGTTCTATACTCTGTGTGTTTGCATTTCACCTATATCTAGCTTTTATAGGTGAGATAAAAATGACAGCAGCAGTTTGTTTAAATAAAGATTATTTTCTGATTACTCACATCTCATTAATATGTTTAAAGGATAAAACATGAGAACCTGAAAGAGATTTCTTCCTAAAATTAAAGGAATACCTGCATAAAACAAACAAAGGCACAATCTGTGTGAAGTTCTTGACAGAGGGGTAGTAGGGGAGAACTAAGAACCCAGTGTCAAATCACAGGCAGAGCCTTGAATAAAACATTGAATAAGGCCTTGAATAAGGCTTTAAATGTATTAAGATGATAATGGGGCCTGATGAGGCTGCATACGTACAGGCCCCAGACTTCCTGTGCTACATCACTGGCCCTTACAGAACAGATAACAGAATGACACAGACTTTGGGTGCAAGCCTTTTGCCCACAAAAAAAACCTTTTTTTGTGGACAAGTTTTTCCTCACTGGAACCGAGGGTCTAAGGACAGAGGGTGTCACTCCCTGTACAGATTGTAAAGCCCTCTGAGACAAAATGTGTTTTGTGACTTTGGGCTATACAAATAAAATTTGATTTGATTTGATTTGATTTGACAGAAGACACCCAGTCACAACTATGCAGCCTCTCCCAATTAATGAACAAATACATATTAACAGCTCCACTCCTCAGTTAAACCATTTCATGAATGTGCCTCAAACTCGCAGAACAGAAGGACAATTGTCTTTCTCCTCTCTAAATACTCTGAATGCTGACTCCCCTGCACATCCACAGTCTGTTGGCTGCTTCACCCTGTGAAAAACAAAAACAAAAAAACAAAGCCTGTGCCGCCTGTTGGATGAATAGCTACAGTTTGTCAGAGATGTGATCAGCAGTGAAAATTGGTTGCTTTTAAAATAACCAAACTGTTCGGGCTCTCTGAAGTCAGACACAAAGTCCACCATTACCTCATGTCTAATTTTGACTTAATATACTGTCATTCATGAACGCAAGATGAATAACAGCAAAATGATTGTTTACTGTCTGTCTCGACTCCTTTGAACTCATTCACATCAGTTCACTTGTCCTCCCTTTCCTCTCACACTTTCTCTCTCCTTCCAGCCCTCCACCCTGGCAAACACAGTGGGAGCGAAGGGTGAATTAATAAAGGAGTGAAAGTGGAGCAGAACTCCCTGAGGTCCGCCTTTTCTGGGACGCTGACACAGAGAAACACACACTCACACACACACGCACACACACACACACACACACACACACACACACACACACACACACACACACACACACACACACACACACACACACACACACACACACACAAGGCCTTCATGTTCATAAAGCCACATGCATAGTTCTCATTTATGCTGTGGTGATGAGATAGGAAAGGAAGAAGAGATACCAGGAAAACAATCCATACATCCCATCATCTGCAAGCTCCTGGGATGTGGGAAGGGAGGGATGTGAGGAAGCAGGAGAGGGGAGGCAAAGAGCAGAGGAGATTAAAGAAGAGGAGGGATGAATGAAGAGAGGCTGCATGAGGTGGTGAAACTTACAACAGTGCTCTTATTTCCTTTCCTTCCTCTTCCTTCCTCTCCTCTTCTTCTCTCCTCTTTCCTTTCCTCATCTACCCTCCCCTCCTCTGTCCCTTTCCTCTCTCTGCTCTCCTTCCACTTAATTTCTTCTGTCCTCTTTTCCTCTCTTCTCTTTTCCTGGTAATTGGAGTTGAGCATGATGTCTTGGTGTCCGTTATAAAAATTAGTTTTATACTGTGTTTCAAATGTCTTAAATCATAAGATGTGTACGTGAGTTTTTACTTTCACATGTTCTGCTTTTCACTTCTCTAATATGACTTTGTTGCTAAGGTTGGGTAAGGTAAAGTCCAGGTTAATGTGTAAATAGAGGAAGTCTAGAACAAGGGTCAGGGACAGGTCAGAGTCGTGACATTTAAAGTGTGGAAATAACTTACCATTAAAGGGAATTAAGAAAACTTATGATGCCATCTGTAGTGTATAAGAACCAACTGTTAGAGCTCCATAGTGAGCCTTTTTCTCTGTAACCCCTTTTGTGTGTTGCACTGTTAAACACTCCTTCTTGTTCAAGAACAATACATTTAACTTTGATACTTCCAATGCAGTCCTCCTTATTGAAGGGTCATTTGAAAATTCTTAACAGTGTCCTCACTCATTTTGGCAGCAGTCATGCAGTGGAGGGACGACACTGTCTGATGTCACTAACGTCAGTAAAAAACTGACAGTCTGAACTGTTTTAAAAGAAAATAGTTGATGTGGTGCACTAAACGGCTGCACCAGATCTGAGCCCCTTTCTTGGATTATATCCACCTTAAAAACATAGTAAAATATTTGCATGAACATGTTGCCTTACAGCTGGGGAGGTAGGGATTGTTTCAATTTACACTCATAAAAGCTGTTAATAATTCTAAAGTCTTTTAGCAGGGAAAAAGAAAACGTCCCTCAGGAGTTTCATTGTAATTCAAAGTATTGTAGTGGGCACCGTCACACACTGGGGATCAAGCCAACAACTCTTCAACTACTCACTAGATTTTCTAACAGATCTGCCAAACAGCTTTTCATCCCTCTACTCCATCCTTTCTCTCTGTCCATCACTTTGTTTTTTGTCACTTCATCCCTGCAATCTGCTGATGGATACAAAGAAAAAAAAACAAGAGCAGGTGAATGAAATTAAAATGAAACTAAATGCATGCATGTATAAATGAATGAATGAAGGAATGGGAAAACGTTTATGCATTACAAAATCTTCTATAAGTCAATTAACTGCTCTTCTGTTTTTGAGCTGTATCACCAGGAAGTGACATGAGGGTTTCATCTGTAATAAACTACTGTGAAATGATGATATTGTGTTGAGACGGCTCTATAGAGAGTAGCTCTGAGTTTACCTCTTGGTTTCCTTTGTGAGAAAAACTTTGCTTTAAATGAAATCATATCAATGAATAATTAAGGCATCATTCTACCTTTCTTGTTCAATCATACAGTGCCATCTGTTTGAATACTACAGGTTTGTGCCCTCCAGTGGTCATAAGCATTGGATATCAGCATCAAAATGTGCACAGAAGTATTTAATATGCAGAATGGCCCATTTCACAATAATATGTAATAAATTATGATCACTGGAATCTAATTATTGATGCATTAATTATTATTATTTGTTAAATTTAAATAATGAATTAATTAAAGCTGGGTATCTGAATCCATAATAATACATTATCATATAGCTGATATATTACTGTATATGGTTTATATATATATATATATATATATAAGCTATACCACCAAGCTATATGCGGGCCTGCGGCCCTTTGGTGCATGTCATTCTCCCATCTCTCTCTCTCTCTCTCTCTCTCTCTCTCTCTCTCTCTCTCTCTCTCTCTGTTCCTGTCACTCCTCAGCTGCTACAGCAGCACTACAACCTGTAAAACAACTCACAATCACAAAATAATAAGCTCCTTTTCTTGTGGGTTGTTTTGTACAGATAAAAGTACATCAGTAGATCATTAAATATTAAATAGTGACAAAACATCAACACATGTATTTCAGCCCAGAAAGAATGTTTGTCTTGACTCCACATAGTGGACAAAACTGGAGCAAGACACGAAAGCTCACCAAGCTTCAAAGTAACAAGATAAAGATAAAATTGATTCCCTTATCTTTGAGTTACTACCTAATTCTCTCTCTGGCTTAAGACATCACAATTAAAGCAGCATTTAACTAACATAGAAAAAAGGAAGAGAGAGAGAGAGAGTGACGGTATGACAAGATGAAAGCAGTGAGGAGAAAGGATGCAAAAGAGAGAAATAGAGCAAGAAGGAAAACATGCAGAAAAAGTGAAAGAAAGAGTCAGAGCTCAAAGCAGCAAGAGGGAGAAAGAAAGAGAGCCTCTTGCACAAGCCCAGGGGGTATCCTGCCATCCCAGAATGCTTTGCTCTAACCTACTTTGGTATTTCTGTTTCTGTCTTTGTCTCTGCAGCACTCTGAGTGGGCTAGCTACCCCATACACACCACAGCGTAACAGTTTTGTATATATGTGTTTTTTCCTGGATTTCTGTCCTTATGAGGGCCTTGTTAAGAACTTGATAGGCTTACGCATGTTTGTTCTGGTATGTTTGATCTGATACATACTGATACTTACATACATTCCCACACACACTTGAGTGAGTCAAAGATGATATGAATAATGAAGATATTCTTATGGTATAAAATCCTTAAAACAACAATGTGATTGTATGAGTGTATCTTGTGTGTGTGTAACTGTTATTATTATGAATTGTGCGTGTGTCCTTGAATCAGTGCAACTGTAACGTGTGTGTCTGCGTGTGAGAGTATCTATGGGTGAATGAGTGGAAGTGTGCATGTGCATTTATGTGTTTGAGAGCTGTACGGGTTGAGTGGGCAGCCTGATGCTCAGCTCAGCAACACTCTGTTACCATGGAAACTAATGAGCAGCACATAGAACACACATCTATCTATCTATCTATCTATCTATCTATCTATCTATCTATCTATCTATCTATCTATCTATCTAGCCATTATTGGCTTATGCTAAAAGGACCTAGATGTTTATTTTGCAGCAGTTCAATTGTATCATAAAGCAGTTATAGCAGGAAAATGCAGCAGGTAATGTCTTTACACTCTTGCAAAATATCCCAATTAAAATCAGGAGGAGAGTAAGCAGTTGTGTTTCTTGTTATTTTGTTCAATTTTAACGATAGAACAGCTCGGAAAAGAAACTGCTGATGAGCTAATGACCGGAGAGTTCACTCAGCAGTACGTGAGTGCACATGTGCATTAATGTTAAGTATTAAGTATTTCATTTATTATTGGCTAGCTTCAGTATAACGTTATTAAAAAGTATAAATTCAGAGACTTATTATACTATAAATTGTTACTTTAAAATGCACACATTTATTTGTGTTCAGTGTTAAAAATATTAAATGGCTCTCATTTTACAAATACATCTCAAATACATTTTAAATATGTGGCTTTTATGGCTCTCTCAGCCAAAAAGGTTCCCGACCCCTGTCCTAAAAAGTCAAACATTTGAAAGATCCCCACTCTCTGCATGCCCCATAACTTCAGACGCATGTACAAAATTGTTTTAGTATTTTGTGACAATACTGTAGTGATATTTACTCCCTAACTAACAATTCCCTAACTTTAACCATATCTTAGTCTTTGTCACCGCATACCCCAGCCCAACATTTGATTTGAAATATAAGTCTAAAATAAATCGGTAACCTAGTGGGGACCAGACTTTTGTCCCCACATGTCCCCACAAAGTGATCACAAAGCACACACGTGCACCTATTGTTAGTGTGTTATTCAACACCGGAACCAGGGCTCCACCTGCTGCATGCACAGGAACACACACATGCACGCACGCACGCACACTCTTAAAGCCTTTAAGCTGTCACAATGATCAATGCTATTATGGTTCTCCATGATCACTTTCTATCGCATTATTTTTAAATTATTGTTTTTGGCCTTTTTATGCCTTTATTGATAGGACAGCGGAAGATAGACAGGAAGCAGGGGCAGAGAGAGGGGGAGAGACACACAGTAAATGGCCGTCCGATGCGGGAGTCGAACCGGGGCCAGCTGCAGCGAGGACTTGTAGCCTCTACACATGGGGCGGTTGCTTAACCCACTACGCCACCGACCGCCCCTCTATCGCATTATTAACATACAAAATCATAAGAGTTAACAATCATAACAACTAGACTAGACTCATGACTGTCCATACAAATTATGTGCTGTTCCTTTCAGCTGCATGTTCAGAAGCTGGTTTAACAAACTGCTGTAATCTGTGACTAGAGCTGTGACTGTACCTCACACACTCCATATGCGCATGATAACTTTAAACACATCAGCTGAATTTTCAACTTAGAAGCTGAAATGTATTACACGTATTTTCGTACCTACCCACACCTGTTGCATTGCTTGTGCTGAACAAGTGAGCAGAACTCCATTAACTTTCTGACCAAGGACAGCCCACGCCACCTCACAATGCTTTTTGCATTTGCTATAAAAACACCAACAACATAAAACATTGCTTGCCTTTGGCAGTTATTTTGTCTTCCAGTGTTCATGTTTATGGAGCTTTTACAGTTACAGTAGATACAGTAGAAAACTGAATCTATCCAGGATGCATTACTGGATTTAGTAATGGGGCTCCTTAATGGCAAGGACTATGATGCAAGATGGGACAGAGGGAAAGAAATAAATTAAACAATCACTTCATTGAACCTTTATAGAGATATTTTTTAAGATAGTTGCTAACCTACATTGTACCGTGCTTCCTCATACATGGGCTAGTATAGAACACAGATCAAAACAAGGTTAAAGGACCCCTGTGGAGTTTTTAACCACAACTGGGTTCAGTGGGTTCCTGTTTGGTTTGAAAAAGGAAGTGAGCACCAGAAGACATGGGTTTGTAATTCACAGTACCTGCCTTTACTTCTACAGATGGCAGTAATGTGCCAACAGATACAGTGAGGAAGAATCACAAGAAGACTGCTAGAAAGCCCACATGAATGTAAACAACACGCTAAAACACAGATGCATAACCTTATTTATAATGATCAAATCAAATTTTATTTGTATAGCCCAAAGTCATAAAATACATTTGCCTCAGACAAATTCCACATTCAAACATTCTTCATCAGCAATGAAGCATCCTGCTGACTGTCGGACCACATGGATTATTTAATACAATAATTAGTGAATGGAGCAGACAGCAGATGGTATTTTCAGAGATCACTAGAAACGACAGTAGATGGACTGCCAGTGCAGGCTGGTCTCCTCTCTTTTACCTCATGTCCTTCCTCTAATCCTTTTTGTCCTCCCCCTTTTTTCTCTCACCCCTCACTACAACGTATGTTTAACAGAACTCCATGGAGACGAGTACCTGCCTTGCATCATACAACATATTATATTATATATATGTATCACTGAGAAACAAAACAGCTGAAAGCAATGTGTCTTTTGTTTTAAGTGACAAACACTGAAGTGAATCTTGACTGTTGTCTCAGAAGTAAAGGAGGATGTAGCATCACAGTGTGTCAGTGTTACGTCTTAACACTTTCCCAAACCTAGAGTTTTGTGCCTAAACCGAACCAAACCATTACAATATTTTTCCTTCTATTTCTGGCCTATTTATTAGAATTGTTGTTTTTTGTTACATATCTATAGACGCCACAGATCCTCTTCCTTGGAATCCACCATGTTGAACTGCCATGTGTCCACAGTAGGCCAGAACTAACACTGGCTCTAGATATCTCCTTTCTTGTTTTTTGCAGCCATGGTAGTTTCTCTTTCATGGTCAGAAAGAGAGGGTGAAGCAAAGGGTTTGCAATCACTACACCACGAGATGCCACTATATCCAACACACTGGTCATTCAAATATAAATAAATGGACTTGATGTGCTCAGATTGACAATAAGAGGCTGCTCGCAAATTGTACACTGGACACAAGGAAAAAGAGATTGTGTCTGAAAATGAAGGATGGGTCCAACAGCTGATCCAAAAGCTTCAGCTGGATGATTGTGGGTTCAAGGAAATCAACTAACTATGCTATAGGTTAACTCTAGTTTAAATAAATGCAAACAACATACCCAAAATCTCAAGCATTGCAGTAGTTTACTTTGTCCTCATTAATTCTTGTTCCCAAGCTTTGCTGTCACTCTCAGTTCACAGACACTGGAGAAGAATATGAATGATGTTGGGTGTTATTTCATCTTGAGGTATTTCACATTACTCACAATAGAACCTTTTCAACACTTTCAAACTTGTAGTCATCAGCCTTAAGTGACACTGACTCAAGTTACATCGCTTGAGACAGTTTGTCACACTTTGTGCAGTCCCCTCTGGAACCACAAAAGGCTTTATAAAACTTTTTTGACATGCAATACTCCAGGACCTGTAAACAGACTCTGATGTGTAAAATAGAGGCCTCCAAGACAAATGTCTGATGGGCATTTAAGAGTAGACTTAAGACTTTCCTTTTTGATAGAGCTTATAGTTAGCGCTGTCTCTCTCTCTCTTTCCATCTGTAAACATACATGTCTCATTAATGCATGTTAATGTATGTTACTGACTAAACTTCGTCCACAGAGTTTCTGATTCATTGTCATTTTATCATTCATTGTAATTGTACAATTGTTCTGTACATGTGACATCCATTGCACGTCTGTCCGTCCTGGGAGAGGGATCCCTCCTCTGTGGCTCTTCCTGAGGTTTCTTCCACATTGTTTCCCTGTTAAAGCGATTTTTGTGGGCAAGTTTTTCCTCACTGGAACCGAGGGTCTAAGGACAGAGGGTGTCACTCCCTGTACAGATTGTAAAGCCCTCTGAGGCTAAATGTGTTTTGTGACTTTGGGCTATACAAATAAAACTTGATTTGATTTGATTCATTCATACACAAACATAGACAAAATGTAAATGTCCGTGTAAACCAGCCTAAACATGTAATAAAAACAGGCTGTTTACTGGCAACCTCAAACCGCCCCATCTGATTGGCTAATGGTTGGGAAGGCTCTTTGATGACTCACTCTCTTTCTCAAACACAAACCTTACGTACAATGAGACACAGAACATTCCAATGTTCTCTGTTAGTGTTTTCACAAAAACAGTTACCAACATTTAACTATGTCAGACATCAAACATCCAAACATTAATATCAACTTTGGAGAGTCTGGAGGGTCCAGTCAGAGCCCACTCCTTCCTGTGGTACAGTATGTGTGTATGTGTGTGTCCATGGGCATCCTGTATGTGTGGGTGGACAGTGAAGCTGAGTTGTCATGTTGGGCAGAACATATCTGCATATTCATAACCAAGCATTTATACAAGCCTGCACACACACACTCAGGTGAACACAGATGTACATGATTTACCATTTGCCATGAGATGTTCACAAAATTTTAATGGCACCGTGCTGAGTAGAACAGCAGGAGGCAGAAAGGACAGTGAGAGAGAAGAGATAGACGGAGAGAGCAAGAGGAGAAGAGGAAAGACACAATCGAAAGAGAGGAAGAGAATGAGTGGTAGGCAGGAGGAGACTGTGTGGGTTGACTTTTTCTCTCTCGGGTGCTATGGTAACCTACAGAGCTGCAGCTAATCATAGGAGAGAGGAGAGGAGAGCAGGAGAAGAGGGAAGAGAGGAGAGAAGTGAGGAGAGTAGAGAGGAAAGGAGGGGAGGAGGGAGGATAAGAGAGGAGAGGGGAGAAGGTTTTGGTATTCAAAATTATTGAATCACATCATGAAAAAAAATAGATTACTGTCACATCCTCACCTCATTCCTGAAAGACTGTTTCTCTGATCGGAAACTTCAAATCAACTCCCCTCCTTTCAACAGGCAGGTTGTACAGCGACCAGCAGATACATTTTAACATCTGGACCTAAAAACTCAGTCCACCTGGACAGCACAGGCTCTTAACACAGATTTGATTGACTGATTCTTTCCCTCCTGAAACTTGTCCAGTTGAGGTGGCCTGCACTCACCACTCCTGATATGAAAGACAGCACAGACAAACTGTACTCGCATTCTTGATTCACACCCAGTCACACAGAGTAAGGTTTGCTGTGAATGTTCTTTGGCATAGCAGGGCATCTTTTGGTCTATAAACCACCTAGGCACACACTGTCTGATGCCTACAATGCCTGACTGACAAGGATTCACCCATGCAGACGAGGCCTTTTCACGGGTAAATGTTGAGAATCCTCCACCCTGTGATTGGCTGAGCCTGGCTACATTCTCACCATACATTGTACATTGTCATAGCCCAGTGACACACCTTTACTGTTAGCCTGTCAAACTGATGCTGTCTTTAGATTATCTCTCTCTGCTTTTAGTACGTCCACCTGCACATCACTGCCCAGTTTTCACAGACTATCAGCCTTTCAGAGCTGACATTGGGCGAGAGGCAGGTCCAATGTGATGAACATGCTAAATATTATATGTGCTTAACGTCCGCAGATGGATTTCCTCCCTTGCAGTTTATTTTTAAATCTTCAGTGAAAAGTTTTGATGGCTTGTCCTCATCCAAAATGTATTGATTCTTAGCAGACAGTGTTTGATTGTCTGCATTGTCAACAATTGATCATAATCTCATCGTAACTGATTCATAATCAGGACAAAAAAATAGCTTTGCAGGCAGTAACGTGCAGTGAAGTCCATGGCTGGGTAGGCAGGATCAGTCAGAGCTTAGATCGCATACAAAAATATATATTATGTAGAAGTCAGCATTAAAACCTCTGTCAAAAATGTAGCCTAGTTATTGACATCAGCATATTATAGTGCCAATTAATTTTCAGAGACATACATTCACCTGCATTTCTACAGGACTTACAGCTGAGCAGAGGAGCACCCAAAGACAAGAGCCCAACAAGAAATCACCTGTATGTCGATAACACAGGACTTACAGCTCCGGCGCATCTATAAGACCAACATTATAAACACATACCATTAAACCTCTAAGCGAAAATAAGTCTGGTTGAGTCTGCCTCAGCCTCCTGTATTCACGTATTCACATACGCCAGCTTTGAAAACAAGCTCTCCTGAGTAGTGGCATTCGTTACTGTTAAAACAACACATTTCACGTTTTACTTTTTTTGTTTTTACAACAATAAATCAACTATATACTATATATATATATATATATATATATATATATATATATATATATATAAATAAATCAGTATATAGTTGATTTATTGTTGTAAAAACAAAAACGAAATTATATAAAAATAAGATACAAAAAAGATAATCTTTTAAATACAAATAAGTCTTTTGGGAAAAAGAGTGAGTGTAATTGTGTTTCTATGTTTCTTATATAATCAATTAACTCATACAACATTTCAGTAAGTTTTTTTCCTGTTTGTTCAATGTTTGTTCAGATTGTGTGATAAGTGGATGACCTGTGGTTGCCTTTTATCTCTTTGCAGTTATTTTGTGCTCTCTCTTTGTGCTTTGTATCTTTGGATACATTTTGTCTTTGTGGACATGTCTTTCTAGAGGCAGCTGTGGCTCGGTGATATGATCAGCAGTTCGATTCCTGTCTCCTCCGGTCATTAAACCTCTAAGCGAAAATAAGTCTGAAAGCCTAAAATAGCTACTGTATGGCATCGCTCACATAAGAGCACAGCATAGGAAGACATTATAACCAGAGAGAGAGCTGCGCTGTCTGAAAAGAAGGAGAGAGGAAACTAAAGTTTTGGTGTCGGTGCACCATTGGCAAACAAGTGGGGGGACACTTACTTTATTTGTAGATGAAATCCATGCGCCTGTCCTCCTGCACGAACTTATGCCCGGGAAGCAGAGCAGCTTGCTAGCCTGGCTACATCCACACTACCAGTCTTTTACCAGTCTGTTTGAAAAGTCCTCACAAATTTTTGTCCCTTCCTTTGGATTAAATCTTTTAATTCAGGGGTTGGTTTCCCAGTTAAAATTATATTTTCTCCTCAAAAGTCAATATTGAAAATCTTTTTAAATACGAAATATCCATCTTCGGTAGCCGGAATCACTGCACAGGTGACAACGGCATCGCGAGACCTTGGGGGCGGGGTTCGGGACATGTCGGGAATTTCGGCGAGATTTCCGACATGTCCCGAACCCCTGACTGTGGAGAAGCGTTATGCCTCAATGATGCCCACTGAAGACAGCGTGAGAACAGACTACGCATGCGCGAGCCTTCTAAACTGTTCGCGTACATTTCACACAGGACAGAGGTTGAGTCTGCCTCAGCCTCCTGTATTCACGTATTCACATACGCCAGCTTTGAAAACAAGCTCTCCTGAGTAGTGGCATTCGTTACTGTTAAAACAACACATTTCACGTTTTACTTTTTTTGTTTTTACAACAATAAATCAACTATATACTATATATATATATATATATATATATATATATATATATATATATATATATATATATATATATAAAAATCAGTATATAGTTGATTTATTGTTGTAAAAACAAAAACGAAATTATATAAAAATAAGATACAAAAAAGATAATCTTTTAAATACAAATAAGTCTTTTGGGAAAAAGAGTGAGTGTAATTGTGTTTCTATGTTTCTTATATAATCAATTAACTCATACAACATTTCAGTAAGTTTTTTTTCTGTTTGTTCAATGTTTGTTCAGATTGTGTGATAAGTGGATGACCTGTGGTTGCCTTTTATCTCTTTGCAGTTATTTTGTGCTCTCTCTTTGTGCTTTGTATCTTTGGATACATTTTGTCTTTGTGGACATGTCTTTCTAGAGGCAGCTGTGGCTCGGTGATATGATCAGCAGTTCGATTCCTGTCTCCTCCGGTCTGCCACCAATGCCATCAGTGTATGAATGTGTGAATGAGATATGTAGTGTAAAAGCACTTTTAGTGGTTTAGTGTGGTTTGGACTAGAAAGGTGTTATATAAGAACAGTTAATTTACCATTTTGGGTCTCTTTATAATCTAACACATTGTAATGACTTTCCAAAGGGAAATGTATCAGTGTGTTTATTTTCTGTCTTTGTGCCAAACCTCTGATATATAATGGCAGTCTGGCCTAGAACACATTTCCATGACAACATTTGGTGATTCTGATTCTATACTGTGCTGAAACTGAGTGAAAATATCAGAAACAACCTTGGGGAAAAACCCTCCAAAAATGGTGAGTTTTTGAGAAACAAGGCAGACACGATGGCCCGTCAAAGTTAAAAGTGCAGATTTTTTCGAAAAAATTTAACTCCATTGACTTTTTGGCTGATTTTCAGGCAGAGCTATGTGAAACTTCTTTTGGTTATTAAAACCAATATTATGCAAATTTCAGCTACATAATTAATCAGGGGGTGGGTCAAATCACTCTATAGCGCCCCCTTGAACTTTTCTTTGAGGCAGCCACAGTTTTGGACACAGAGTTATGAAACCTCAGCCAAATTATAGAACATGGCAAGACCTACAAAAAGTGTCTTGGAGCAATGGGCTGAAATGAACAGGGAGCGAGATGTTTAAAAATGAATATCACCATTTTTGGTGTTTCGAGCTGGTTGAGAAGGGGTCATATTTGAACGAACTCCTCTTAGGGATTTTATCCAATTGACTTCCAACTTTGTAGGTGTGTTCATATAGACTTCCTAAGTTATGAAAATTATGAATTTTGAGGAAATTGAGGCATTGTACTACATTAAATTTGACCCTTTGACCCAATTCTGGCTAATGGGCCTATTTTAACAAACTCTTCCTAGGGATTTCATCACATCTAATTGAAACTTGGCGTGTGTGTTCTTAAGGCCTTGACTATGAAAAGTCATCAAAATTATGAATTTTGATGAAGCGGTGTGGGTGTGGCTATTCTGTCAAATTGGACTCTATGAGAAAAAAGTGGTTGCTTCTTATGTTCTGTTTTAACAAACTCCTCCCAGGGACTTCATCTGGGTGACTTAAAACTTGCCCGATGTGCGCATGTTGCGCCCGTTGGGTCCGTTCAATGCCGCTAGCAGCTTTAAGTTTTCATTGTTTCTGTGTCTCTTTGCTGTCATTTAGTTTTTACGCCTTTGATATTGTATAATTGACTTTCCAAAGGGAAATGGTAACAGTGACTTCCTACAGAGGCTCTGGTGCAGGGATCTCTGGATTGGTAGCCAGAAAAACCACCCCTGCCCCTGCAGATGCATCATGGTCTTATGTTTGTATAACAGAAGAAGGAAATCAAAGCCTCTCTGCACCTGTGAAGTTTTTTTTTTTTCCTTTCATATCGTATTAATCATCTCATGCCCCCCTCAGATTCATCTTGTGACCAACCTGAAACTATAACAATAAAATGCTGTTTTCACATTGGTTGAGATGGGTTTGAAATGCAGGACCTTTATTTCTAATGGAGTATTTTACATTAATGTTCCTTACTTAAGTAAAAAAAATCTGAATAATTATTCTGCCACTAGAGATAATGGGAGAAAAATGGTGTTGGATTTCTCCAATGTGACATTTGTTGCTTTTAAATCAGACGTGGGGTTGAGACAAATTGTCTTTTGTCTCTGAAATGTCAGAGAAACACATGACAATGATTCTCAGTCCTGTAATGTACTCATTCATTATTCTGGTTTGGTTATATGAAGCTGCAAGACAATCAGAGACATTGATTCTAGGCTGTTGTTAGTTGATTGCAGATTAACACGGCCCATGTTGTTCAATAATGGAAACAGTTTCAAAGCTCATCATTTGAGTGAGTCACTCTCTCTGAGTCTCTTTACTGAAGTTATGTCATCATTCGTTCACGCTGTTTTCTTGATTTTGTGACAGATGAATTAAATGTTGCCATTAATGTCACAAGAATCACTGGAAACCTGGTGAGCTTTGTTTCTCTCATCTGTCGCTCGCTGTCTTTCTCTTCCTTTGTCTCTCTCTTTCTGCTCATGTCTCATTATTTCAAAATCCTGCTGAGAATGATGCAACCATACAGTAACTACACAGGCAAATACAAACACTCACACGCACACACACAATGCACAGTAATGTGACAGTGTTTCTGAAATCAGACTACTTAGAAAATATTTCATCTCCACTTAGATAGTAGAGTTCATTGTCAAATACAAAGCCTCCTCTGTCTAGCAGTTTGTCTCTCTGTCTGTCTTGTTTTTTAACCTGTCTGTCTGCCTGTCTGTCTGCGTATGTAGGTCAGGGTGCCCCAGTTGTAACTGGACCTACTTTAATTTGATTGGTTTACAGAATGTTTTCTGTTTTCTGGCTGATTAGACCTCTCTTCAGGGTACACCTATGCTGGCAGTTTGCTAATGTAATTCATCTTCATAAATGTAAAACAACAGTGAGTGTGAGGAGTGGAGAAGTGGAGATTGCCCTGTTGTCAATATTTGATCATTGTTCAAATTGCATCTGTTTTTCTTTCTACTCAGGAAGGTTGTTTATCAGCACCTATTGTTACCATTTTTTACAGTCTGTTTCTCAAGATAGAACTGTCCTCCTGATCCAAACCAAGATGGTGCCTGGAGTGACATCTCTTTCCCAAATCAAGGCTGTATGACTGACGAGGCAATGAAACTGCCACAAGAGCATCATTAAATTATATCCAGCAAATTATTATGTAATCTTGGTCCTGTCTTATGATTGAGTCTATTATTTGAGTTTGCATGTGCTCACATGGTGCATATTCCTAACAAGGGTGTGCATTTAACCCAGTTGTCACAAACCAACACAAGTAGTGTTAGTTTGTACACTACCAACAGAGAGGTAGTGTTTGCACCAGACATAATAACAATTAACTTAAAATACTAACTTAAAGGCATCAGCACAGTACACATCGCAAAGAAGGCAGTAAGAGAGAGAGAGAGGTGGGGAACAACACGCAGGAAAGAGCCACAGACTGGACCAAAAACCCTGGGCTGCCACGGCAAGGACCGAGTCCCTGGCCATGGGGTGGACGCCGCCCAATCGACACCCCAGACAGCAGACATTTTGAAATTGAATAACTATGTTATTGGTGTTTACACTAATAACAATAGCTCCATTCTATTTAAAGGAACAGTGTGTAAGATCTAGTGGCATCTAAGGGTGTAGTTGTAGATTGTAACCACCTTGTTTTACCCTGTCCTTCCAAGCATGTGGGAGAAAAATGGTGGAAAAAGGCCCAATCTAGAAGCTGTTAACATGACAGTTTAACATGGTGGACCTCTGTAGATATAGAAGGCTCATAACAATTCTTAATGAAAATAAATAATAAAAAATTTTAAGATATATTTCTTCCATGTTGCATAAACAGATCCCCCTAAATCTTTCACTCTGGACCTTTGGGTTTCCTGTTGTCTTGAGAAGAGGTCTAATCAGCCTAAAATGAAAACCCCTGTGTATCCGGTGTGTAGACACTTTAATCAAGTTGTCTTCAGTACCCACATCATGTCCCTCTCCCTCTGGAAGACCTAGTCCTTGACCTCACCTCTCAATCAGAATAAAGCCTTCTCAGAGGTTCTTATTTTATTCAATCTTTAAACTGTCAGTTTTCCAGGAAGTAGCGGAAGAGAGTATGATTTATCCCTGTAATAACTGGGCATGATATGATTGATGATTGTACTTGTTGGAGCTGTTGGAGTGATGATTTTTATTTGTAGATATGTGGGTCGAAATCAGTTGTGTCATGTTACACATGAATATATTCTTTTGGCCAAGGTCTGCTGCTGAAGTCGTGACAAATTTGGACACTTAAATTTGTGTTAATTTGTGTTTAGCCTTAACTGACAGCAGCATTTAAACATCAACATACTTCTTCTTCCTCAGGCAGACAGCTCAAACCAAACTCCACTCAGGTAAGTACTGTAGTCCAAATATTACAAACTGCTTCAGACTCTCCTGATGCAGGTCAGCATGTCACTGGTACATCCCTTTAGTAATCTAACTGCTTAAGCTCTACAAGTACATTCAATAAGCAAATGTTTCCAGGTGACAAAGAGAGTTTGTAGCCTTCATGCTGAGTCTTGGATGGTATTTCTTAGCAACTACATTTGTATGTAGGGTGTTAAAAAATGAACCCCACGGTACTGCATGAGTGTGATACATTTGAGGCCACAGGGGTGTCATCATGGACAAATCGCCTTCAGAAAGACTGTGTAACCTTGAAACCAGACAGGATAATCATCTGGATAAAAATATATACAGACAGTAACACCAACTGGACACAGAGTCAAAACCATCCACATCCCCAGAGGGGAATCTGTCTGCTCAGGGTTCATCTACACCACAGTACAGAAGTTAGGTAAACTTCATCAACTTGTTTTTCTCCTTTGATTTCTTTTTTTCTGTACGTGCCTGTACCATCATTTCATCTTTTCTTTTGGCTGCTCCATTGCATTACATGCATTTTCTAGAGGATCCGTGCATCAAACAGCTGAACCTGCAGCTCCTTTCAGTTTTACTGATCTTTAAAGCAACTTCCAGCCCTTCATTTAACAGTGCGACTGTTTTGGTTCCTTCTTTCACGTCGTTTTCAGTCACAGCAGGTGGCAGTGAAAAAAACTTACTGTACTCACCTACTCAGCTTTAAGTAAGACTGGTGAACACAATGGAGCATTTAAAGAGCCACACATTTCCTTCAGGAGTTGGCAGAGACTAAAAGCAGGGGTAAAATGAATAGTGAACATGGCCCTTATGTTGCCCTGTAACTGCTAAGGCTGAAGCAGCCAAAGGAAGCTTAGCACAGCTTAAAGACAGACTAGCTTGTATCTACTTTTTAATCTAACTATCGACAAGAAAGTATTAGGCATGTTGTGGTGACGGCTCAGGTTTGGCTGACTATGAGAAACTATGGGATTAGGAATACATTATGTTAGTACAAGCCCTCACAAGTACAAATGTGTGTGTGGGTGTATTCATGTGTGTATTGCAAATAACACATCTATTTCATTTTGTGATATGATATAACAAACACTATTTCAAACACATCAGATAGTACTGGTGTAAGTGCAATTTTAAGATTGCTAATCTTAGTTTGATAACAGTGGCATTTACAATGGAATGTGGCTTTAATTACAGCTTTGCACCTCCACACTGACAAACTTTCACTGATACGCTGTCATGCTGTGATCTTACAGGCTGTGGTGAAACCTTGACCAGTCAGGAGAGACATCAAGGCTCACCAGGTTTCAGGGCTGTTATCACAGGACTATTGATGTTACCATATATTTGAAGAATCTCTCAGGCCTGGGACATCCCAGTGAATCCGTGGGTTAAGGTGAATACCATGTACTTGTGATGTTGTGGGCTCAAATCTGGCTACTGGTACTACCCTTTCTCTCTCTGTCATCTTCCCTGCCACTGCTCTGCATACAGCCTAACGAAGCAAAAATGAATCCCAAAGCTTTATATCTGCAGTAGATGGAGTTGTGAAGATGAGATGTTTCCTCCTACGCAGGAAGCAGACAGGCAGTAGCTCTAGAGACCCGAACACTTCTAACTGTAGCTACTGTAATGCTATGGAATATCTGATGAACTCTCACTGATAGCAAACAGGAAGCCTGCAGTCTCCATTCTAGCTCATAGATTTATCCTGTAGATTTATATCTGCAGTGAGAATATAAATTCATCGTGAGGACTGATATCAGACCTGTAGTTGTAAAGATGTTAGAATAACAATATTTAGTTCAGATTGGTTACAGAATCTCTTCAGGTTAACTATGACAAATTCACAGAGCCGTCAGGCTGCCATGTTAGCCAGTTCTCCTCCAGTTGACAAGATGGAGCAGAGTTTTATGAACAGAGTGAGTCAGTTAACATCAAGATGGTTGGAATAAAAATGTCTCTGTTCAGGAGGAGTGTGCACTCATAAGGAGCAAAATATCCTCTTCAAAATGTATTATAGTATTTATAAGTCAGTTTCATATATTTACTATATGATGTATCTTTTGAAATATCTATACAATATATGATGTGTTTATGTCATAATCAGGGAAGCATACATTTGTGTTTTAGTGAAGCTTAAGTTAGACTCTTGTTTAACTCAGTTCAAGTCAGATTTTGTAGCATCTAGTAGTTTAGTTGCTGGTTGCAACCTCCCGGTCTCACCCTCTTGGGGCCTGTGGGTGGCTGCAAAAGCCTCATCTACAGCCAGGGTTTAGTTTGTCCATTCAGGGCTGCTGTAGAAACTACACTCACAACATGGAAGAGGACCTACAGCATCAGTAGATATAAAAGTCTTATTTTAAGGTAACAAAAACACAATGATTATTTTTGTCAGGTAATTATAAACTGAAAACATAGTTATGTATATGTTTTTTAGTACTGGTAGTTTTTAGTATTGGTAGCAGTAGTTTTAGTACGGTCAGTGTTGTATGCTTGATTTCAACTACCCAACAATTCGGACTAGCCACCAACTAAACTGGTTAGTTTTCTTTATCTCTGATTTCAAAACCTTCTCTACATTGAGTGATACTACGTCACAAGGTTTTGCCTTAAAAGCAAAACAAATATCAGAATCAGCCTCAAAAAGTGAAAATTGTGTTTAATGAAGGACAGTGCTAGACAAAAACTTCTTCTCATGTTTAGTTTTTGCTGTGTTTTTCTACAGAAATGAATTTATTCTAACATTATGTAAAATGTTGAATGTCTTTAATTCAATAAATGATCAAATAAAAGCTACAATCAGTGAATATTTGATTCATTTTTACTTGATGCTTGCTTGAAATAAGTTGCCAATTAATTTTATGTTGATGGAATAATAAAACAATCATTGCTGTCAATTGCTGTAAAAAAAGAATCCAAAACTAATGATATATTTTGAATTAAATGTCAGTACCTTCACATATTATTTTATTCCATTCCACATCTGTGAGTTTGTTTCTGTAACTGTCGAGCTGATAGCAGGG
Source organism: Nibea albiflora (assembly GCA_014281875.1). NCBI lineage: Eukaryota > Metazoa > Chordata > Actinopteri > Sciaenidae > Nibea > Nibea albiflora. Next base: position 447,514 of record CM024792.1, read on the forward strand.
AGGACTCAAACCAAGAGCCAAATATGATTTGTTCCCTGCAGGGTGTCTCAGAAGTCAAAATGTTTATGTCATTGAAACAAAGTTTTACACATTGGATCATGGGAGATTGTCTATATCAAGTCAGCGTAGCTGTCAGTGAGCCCCTTCTCACCACAGGAAGATAAAAACAGAAAACAAAAACAAAAACGCACTTCCTGCAAATGAAAGTTTTCACACCTGATCTATAACAGCCACAAAGTGTTTGGACCTCCTCAGGTGGTTGGGCAGAGGAGTCCAGCTGAGCAGCAGTCTTCCGAGTCCTGAGGGCACAGGAAGAGCCCGGCTGTCGTCTGACCCCAAGGTTACTAATGGATGTCTTTGGGAATCCTGGTGGCACGGAGTGCCATGCACTTACAAAGAAATGAAGCCAAAGCATGACCTGTGTCTCATTATCACTTTTTATGTTCTTTTTCCAAATTGCAACAAGACGTGAGGGATCAAGAGTTTTTGCCCCTGCCCACTTGTTAACTCACACATCTGCCCACTCCACTGAAGCACTGGAGTAATACACGGACATATACACACACAGATGGAATGATTCCTTCACACAAAAGTGGAGATCAGAGTATTCAGCGAGAAAAGAACAGCCACAGTCCTCCAGATGATTTTAGCAGTGGAGGGTTTTTTGGTGGGACAGTATGATGCTGCACAGCCTGATACAGGAGTAGAGATGGAGTGTTATGTAATTAATACTCCTCCTCCTATGCAGATACAGTAGACAAGCCTTGAAATTGTGGCCTCAGCTGTAGCCCTGAAAATGACTGATACAGCGCCTAAGTACAGTGTCATTTGAATCACTCCGATATTCCCATATGGAGTTGCAGAGCTTGACTCAGCTAAAGCCTTTGCAAAACAGGCATCCACTGTAATGTAGGTTTCTTACAGTTACCAAACCCTCTCTATAGCCACGCAGCATGCAGAGAATCTGTCTTTTTCTCTGTCTCACCCACACACACACACACACACACACACATAATATACAACCCAAAGAAACCTGCTGTTTACCTTAATTACCATAATTCATAGTGCTGGCAAGGACAGGTGACTGGTCAAGCCAAGACAGGCAGTGAAAAGTGATGTGGAACATCTCTTACCAACAAATCTCCCCCCTCTCTTCAGGAATCCTTCCTTTCCTGTCCCTTCAGCCAGCTTGTTCCAGCACTCCAGCTTTCATCGTTCCCATGAAGAGAGCAGGAGGACAAAGAGTGAAGCACTTTAAATCATCAGCATTCCTCTTGCTCTTGTCTTTTCCCTCTCCGTCTCTCTTCCAGATTTCTCCACCGTCTCTGTGGGGTGAGGGTAAGGGGGGTGGGGGTGGGGGATGGAAGCAAGAGCATCAGTGATACAGTGCCGCGCGCTCCGATGCAGGAGGCTGAACGTCAATCACACAGGTAACCTAGGGAACCATTGGGCCCGCCCCCACCAGCCAATGCTGATTGGCCCAGCGGATGGAGAACCAGAAGTCACAAGTCCTCGCAGATCCACAGATGGTACACTGAGAGACAACGGTAGTGGATTGCATTGCGGTACTTGTGATCTCTCTCTGTCTCTCTCTTTCTCTCTCTCTCTCTGTCTCTCTCTCTCTCTCTGTCTCTCTCTCTGTCTCTCTGTCTCTGTGTGAGAGAGAGACCGCTTTATTTTACAGTTACTTAGCAACAGACTGGCATGTGTATGTGTATGTGTGCAGAGCAGGAGGAGAGATGTGGGAGAGAGAAAGATGTTCAGGTCCTCAGCTCGCTCTCTCTCTCTGTCAGAGGTGTGGATGGATGTTGAATATTTCAGCTCTCAGAAGCAGTCTGACTCAGAACAATCCTCTATAAGCAGTTAAAGACACTGAATGCTGCTTAATAGTAGAGTAACCAGTAACCAATAGTAGGGGCAATTAAGAAGTATTATTTGAGATAGTGAAATGAAAGTCTTGATTCAGTCTTTCACTGTGCATATATTCCTTCCATCCCGCTTGGACTCACAGCAGTTGCACAGTTACAAGATAATGTGAGTGTCACAGTGTCCAGAGAAACTTCTCAAACCACTCCTGCATCAAAGTTCACCTCTCAGACTTTATAAAACAAATCTTACCCACAATCATAGCAGACAGATCTAGAAGCTCTTAGGGGAGCTATGGGAAGTGAGCATTTAACAAAACACCTGGAGATAAAAATCTGCTGTTGCTGCAGTGCTCAAGATGCCACAACCACTGTTTAACAGTCAAACTGATTGTACACACAGCTGTCAGCAGGGGGCGACATTTACATTGACGAGAGAGAAGGAGCTAACTGCTCAAATCAAATTTGATTTGAAGGAAGTTGTTCAAGGCGCAAATTCAGACCTTTTCATTTAAACTCTTCATTAATGAAAATACAATGAAATAGGAGTGTGTATTAAGTGTGTTCAACCTAAAAGAGATTATCTGTTCAACAAAGCAGTATGAACATGTGCAGTTAGAATTGAAACCATATATTGTTATATATCTTTGTTTCACTTTGTTTACTGCACACACATTTACATGTTGCAGTGTCAATAAGCTGATTTTGACATGAAATGACTTTTTTTCTTACTTATATCTTATTATCATTACTCCCATAGTAAGAATTATTATTACTTCCGGGAAATACATTTCACTCTAATTGTCTGTTAAATGTGAGACTGACCTGCTGAGGGACTGTCCACTTAGAGCCCAGTACTAAGAAACTATACAGCCCGATGTACTGTTAACCGCATGATGTGGAAGACAAATATTAGAAAAGAAAAAGAAAAGGAGAAAGGAGGGTGTCGTCTGAACATTTGAACATAGTCAAGATTAGATCAGAGCATTGTCTGATGACTGTTACCTAGTGAGTTTTATCGTGCAGGTTTTGTTGGTTTTTTTTCTCATTGAGTGAATATACTCACTTTTACTTCCACTGCACAGCTCCAGTCAACTTCTCAGGGTGCTCACTTGAGGGCAAGAATACATCAGCAATCTGAAATAATAATAAAAAAATGCAATGGTATGCAATGAATATCCACATGGACAGAAACATATAGGCAGTGTTAGCTTAGTGTGATTAGGGGAGCTCTTTGCTTCACACAGAAGGCAGTTTCACTCTGAAAGCTGTGGCTTCATTTTGGTGGAAAGAAAGAGCACTTTGAACACATTCATAAAATAAAAAAATGAGTAAAATAGAAAAAGGTAATGGGTGGTAAGTTTACAAGAACTCACCACGCCCTTACAACAGAGTCTCTGGCATGGTTACCAACAAACAAAGAAGCCTGTAACTCAGTCATTAAGGAAGAAAGCAAACGTGTTTTACAACCTTTAAATGAACTGACCCTTCATTTCATTTAGAATAATAAGAGGGAGTTTGTGTTTTTTGTTTGGAGAATCATCTTTGGTGTTCTACCTATTACAAATCAGATGGAGAGAGAACTGATCTGTGGAGACTGTAACATGGTGTTCCGTTCCACCGGGCTGTTTGAGAAACACAAATCACTGTTCTGCATTGGGAGTAAGGCACAATATCTTCGGGTGCAAAGACCCAGCTCTGAACTTCTCAGGAGAGATAAACAGGGATTGTTGGACCCTAAACAGACAAGAACCCCCGACCTTGTTCAGGTAAGTAAGTACTGATCTAGTAAAGGAGAGTAAAAGTCTGAGCAGGTGAATTAGATGAGCAACCCGTAAGAAAGTAAAGTAGAAACGTATGCGATTTACTAAGATGTGGCAGACACACACAAAACGTTATTATATATTTGTTAGAAGCTTATAACATGAAGTCAGTTAGGAACTCAAGATACAAGAGTGAGATGTTCACATTGTATGCCACTGGCTGAGGTAGACGTGAAGTCTGTGAGTGGATGTTCAACCAGACTAGAGCAGATTTCAGATATATTTCTGTCATTTGGATTAACACACTGCAGTGGTGGAAGAAGTAGCAGTACCACAACATGAAACTACACAACTCTAAAAGAGTTAAAAGTATTTAAGTATTATCAACATATACTTAAAGCATAAAAAGTAAATGTTGTTGTTATTATTAAATCAGAGGTTTTTGATTCATATTCCTGCAGCCTTAGTTTCTCTGTTCCATTTTGCTGCTGTAGATGTTCAAACCATGCAGCTAACCCACAAGAGGTTTAAAGAGTTTATTTAGCTGAAGAATGCAAGAGAATTTTCTTTCATAAACTGAAAATGAAATGAAAATTCTTCTGAAATGAAGACTTTTCATCTGACGCAGTGAATTGACATTTAGTCTTTTGTTTCAAGTTTATGGACAAAACTGAATTAACGGTAACTACTTGTACTCTGTCGCTTCATTTAGAACAGGAAGTACAAAATGTGGTCCACCATGCCTGTAATCAAAGTGATGGTTCAGACAGGTGGAGTGCAAGGCAGTGAGGTCAGACACATGAAGTGCAGTAAAAACACAGAACCTCAAAATTGTACTTTAGTACAATACTTGTAGTAAGTAAGTAAATGTACTTAGTTGCATTCTACCAGTGACATATGTTATGGACAATGCTGCAAATGTCTTTGTGTGTACAGCTGAAATGTCACCCGGTGACCCGGTGGAGAAGTGTTGATGCCAAACCAAAGTCAGCAAGAAAAGAGGACATACCGGCAACCAGCCCAACAGAGAGTGCTGCTCTGCAAGATCTCACAGATGAGGTGAAACTGAACTGAGCAGACTCCATTTATCCTGAACTACAGTGCTCCAAAACATAAAGTCAAAACAAGTAGTCATCATCAGATATTAGGATTCAGAAGACATATCAATGACTCCAACTGGGATGGCAGCATTTTGACTAAATTATGTATTGTCATTCTACCAAGCACCTCAGGCATGTCACAGTCTTTCATTAAAAATGCATGTTTGGATATTGTTTTGTCAGCCAAGTCACACTGAAGTCTAGAGTGAAGTAGGGTGCTATATTATACAAATATACACATGCAAGTATTTTAAGCATATTTTTGTCAAGGATACATTTGTATACATTTGTAAGTGTAAGCGTTTTTTGTGGGCAAGTTTTTCCTCACTGGAACCGAGGGTCTAAGGACAGAGGGTGTGACTCCCTGTACAGATTGTAAAGCCCTCTGAGGCTAAATGTGTTTTGTGACTTTTGGCTATACAAATAAAATTTGATTTGATTTGAAGTGTAAATATGTTGGAATATAAAACAGTTTCTCTTTTCTGACTTTCAGTTTCACAGGTTGAGGATGTCCATTGAAGGAAATCTGCCAAACTGGTCAAAAAGGAGCAAAGATTCTGAGGTGGGCTTCGTGTCTCTTCTGTCAGTCTTTTTCCTTCTTATACTTTGTACCCAGTGATCACACTAATCATGACAAGGTGCTATAAATGTGCACATTTCTTCTCTATTGTAAAATCTCTTAAGTCATGAGACAGTGATGTCAGAATGAGTCACAGGCGAAGGTGACAGTATATGTTTATGATGCTGGCTCAAGGTCACAAAAGAAATTATTTGTTTTGCTCCAGGATGTTTAAGAACCATCTATGCATTTATAAACATGGTCTTTAGGTAAGTGGGCGTCAGCTCGGTCACACTGAGAGACTGAAGGAGATGAGGGAAATGGCGATGCTCCATGAGCGCCAACTGGCCCTGATACATGCTCACAACCAGCAGCTTGAGCAGCAGAAAGACGGTGAGGAACAAACGCAATAAATTGACTGTCAGCTTCTAATCCAGATATCATCCTCTTAAAGCTTTGTGCAAAAATCTCCTCTTAAATATACTATACACTAAATGTTCATGTCAAAAACTCAACACTGTGTGTGCGTGTATGTGTGTGTGTATCAGAGCTGGCACATCAGGTAAGTGTCCTGTCTGAGCAGAACAGCGCAACTCACCTGGAGGGTCTGCTGATGGAGCTCAGAGAGCAGGAGGACAGAAATGATGAGACGCTGCAACATCTTGCTGAACATCTCCATGTATTACAGTAAATATGAATATTACAAGTACGTGTTCTTAGTTAGTGTTTAGTAGTTAGTGTTTCATACATCAGGCTGTATTATTGACTCTCATTATCAATGATGCAGTGGTGAGTGTAAGCAGCATTTTAACTAGCTAACTTAGCTTAACCTTTAACGATGGGAGGCTGTGGCTCCCATCAAGAGCGGGCCATACACTAATGATGACCAGAGGTTTGATCTCCGGCTCCTCCATCTGCATGTGATATGTGTAATGTGTACTTGAGTAAGATGCTGAACCCCAAATTGTTCCTGAAGGCTGTACTGTACTATCAGAGTGTGAATGTGTATGAGTGGTTAGCTTCCAAAAACTGATGTCAAAATGCCCAGTTAAATCAGTGTATGAATGTGTGTGAATGGGTGAATGAGATACGTAGTAAAAGGACACAGTATGTGAGTGCTGAGAGTTCGGCATTGTCTGTTGAAAACAGGCCTGCAACACTTCAGTCTGTGCTGCTCTGCCTCCAAGATGAATATTTGCTGATATATGTTTTTCTTTCTGGCTGCTGGACGACTTGGAGCGTCAGTTATGTATTTCATTACGCCTGGGTGGATCCTCTTTGTAACATTTGTGGGAGAATAAATTGAATTTCCTTAAAATAGGGTGGATCGTGGATGGGAAACTTTGCCACAATATGATCTCATTCAAATGATCTACTGTGTTTTCTTTTTCTTTTTAGTGTGCGGGAGCTTTCTGTACCCGCAGATCAGCCAGATCCACGCAGGAATAACAAGATGCATCATGACAGCTATGAGCTCATTTCTTATGTAGATGGCCCTCTCTCTGCTCAGATAAAGTATGTACCTACATCCTTCAAGGCTCATCTATTTTAACACCATATTGGAAGAAAGAGGATTTTTCCCATTTGTCTGTTTGCCGCTAAAATATCTATGCCAGTTCTACTGAGCTGCCTGGTTATATGGAAGGTAAATCACATGTCTTTGTTGCAGAGCCCTGCGACAGGCATACATGCAGTCAGGTGGATCAGATCCAGCCATCGTGGCACAGATGATTGACCTGCAGGCCGAAGCCCAAAGTCTGGAGAAGAACCAATCAGCAACAGCTGCCAAGAGTAAGGCTCAGTAATAATGAACAGACAATATGTGGTCACTGTACAACTGTCAACACAGCTTTATTCAGTTTACTCAGCTTGATTTTTCCACTTGAAAAACTGAATTCAAATGCGTCATCCACGGTTATTAGATACCATATGTATTGTGTAGTAGCTGCCTTTAGTGTGTCTAAAGGCAGCAGGGTGGATGATTTTGATTCTCGGCACACACTCCAGACTTATGGCGTGACTTACCTTTTGGCCACGAGTCACGTTTATGTTGTCCTCATGTCCAGAGTCAAAGCGTCTTCAGCAAGGTCTGAGCTGGGAGCTGCTGGCTGTGGAGCAGGAGAACCAGAGACTGGAGGAGGAGATCCTCAGGATCCAACAGGCCAGGGGGCGTCACCATAACTATGCAGGTTGGAGAATCCTAGTAATTCAAACAAACCCCTGATGGTTTAGGTCTACAGGTACATTCAAGGAGCAAGACGTGAATCACAGTTTGGTGCTGCAGAACTCTGAGTTCTCCTCTTCACTTCTAATCCACAATGCACCTTGCATTGTCATACATGCAGGTTTGGAAATTTTATTTTTTGTCTATGTTCTGTGTGGACACTGTGCACTGTGTATTTTTATCCATGCCATACTGAAAAGAAAAATCCCTCACCTCAGGTAATAAAGTCGGAACACTGTTAATGACAATGATCATGTTTGGGGTGGCTGTCTTCACAGAGGACATGTTGTGCTTGTGTGTCCTCTCAGCAGCACTGAAAACTCAACTCGATCTGATTCAGAGAGAGAACCTCCTGCAGATTTCCAGTTTACAGGCAGAGATGGAGAGAAAGCCCAGGAGACAGCCTCCTCCACCTCCTCCTCCTCATCTACTCCCACTCCAACCCAAGACTCACATTCATGCACCTCTTTCACTGGTACATCATTTACACTTGTAGTCAGACACATTTACATGAAGAAAAAAAACTCAATTCTGGGTTTTGCAGTTTTTTGGTTCCAGATATCGTAAAAGCTGCCTCTGATCGAATCCTTTCATAAGTCCTAATAGTTGACTGTGACATTGATCCAGATACCTCCATGTGTCTCTCAGCTCCATACCAGAGCCGTCGCCTCCCCAGTGGCAAGAAGCATGTTGGACTCTCTGGGTCCGGCCCCCTACGATCCTGTGTCAGTTCTATACAAATAGATAGCAATCTTTTCAAATAGCCCACACTGACAAACTAATAAATAATGTTTGCAAATCACAATGAATCATCTGCTTCTTCACCTTTCTTCAGATGAAACATAGTAAAAATCACTCTGGTGTTTCAGGGATGGGTTTGTGGTTTTCTACGACCTGGTGCTGGGAGCTGATCTTTCTCAGAGGGCACTGTGCCTGGTGGCAGCTCTCTACTCAGAGGGTCAGGAGGTGGGAGCACCAACTCTGCTGCCCCCTGTTCATTGCCTGCCCGGAGTGTCCCAGCCTTACACCCACAGCCTCACCCCGACAAACCATGCCCTCCTGTTAGTCAAGCAGCCTTTACCCGGGTAGGAGAAAGAACTGTGTTTATTATTGTACAGAGCAAATATTGGGAAATAATTGGAACAGAGTAGGTTTGACTAAATCCACTGTGGACTAGAAGGACATTTTCCATTTTCCTAAGAGAGAGAACTGTTGATCAGTCTGCCCTCTTTATCACCAGATAAATAAATCTATAAATACATGGAAGTCATGGAAGCTAACCACTGCACCACCGTGCCATGGCATTTAGTGAATAAACATGGGGGATAAAAAGTATCAGAGAGGACGAGGCTCCTGAAACAAAAGCCAGGCTAAGATGATTTAGTAAAACAAACATTTCCCTCTGTAGGATCCATCCGTCACCCTCCCTCTCTCTAGTGCTGGAGGTGCAGGCAGCGAGAGATTCCGATGTTTTCAAACTGGTGTCCTGCGGCTGGACACGAATGGAGCTTTTTGACCAATACAACCAGGTATAGAAGTATGAAGTGAATATTATACTAACTCTGGGAATCTGTGAAGTTACACCGTACAGGGAGTGATGACAGTGGAGTCATGTTAATGTTTATTAATCAAAACTCTGCAGCTCTAAACAGTATCTTTACTGAACATTTAATTATTCCACTTTCATTACCTGCTGAGATCATTAAGAAACTGACTGCAGCGTCTGGCAGAGTTTTGCATGAACCTATCAGAGATCATCATAGAAGTCTAAAAACTCCATCTGCTATTTTCCAAACCCTCTGCCTAATTCAATGTGCCCTAACATTCTAGTATTTTGTCTCCACCAACAGCTCCATAGTGGCCACTGGAGGGCGCCGGTGCGCAGTCTGCCTCTTAGACCCTCTTTAAGCCTGGCTCAGCTCAACTCAGTACCCCAGGTACACACACCCCAAGAGCTACTCTGAGCAAAGACCTGTAGGCAGCAGATGATACATAAACAGTATTATTTATCTGATCAAGGGTCCTGTCAGATATGCCGTTTCAGGCTGATACATGTTATGCACAGACTGAAGTCAAGCAGTGATTTACATAAGAGTTTGTTTTTCTATAAATTTTAGGTGGGCAACATGGAGCTGTGTTTACGTTTGGTCAATGGACGAGATGGAGATGTGCAGACTCTGGCCAAGCCTGACCCCACCAACACCACTCACTATAAATATCCAGCTGTGGTAGGCTGATGGCCAGATAAATACATTTGAGATTAATCACTGCAGTGGATGTTAAACACAAGGCTCTAACCTTAATCCATAGTACTGTGATGAGTTAGCAGTACGAGCAAGATAAACACAGAGTAAATTTTACTCTTTACACTGAAAAATATCACACCTGAAGCTGTTGTGCTGATTACCTTGTCTCTCTGTAAGTGTCCTCACATCCTGTGACTGTCAATGGAAGTGCCGCTCTGTCCCTTTTTAGTGCCACAGCGCACTGGAGTGGATCAACTGGACTGATCACCCTCGTCCCACACAGGCCAGGCAGAGCTGAAACATCTGATTACTGTGTGGAAGTATAAATGACAGTGGAGGCATTTCCGTTCCTTTTGCTGAGGTTGAGTTGTGCACGATCTACAGAAGCTTGGTTATGGAAGAGATGGTCTTGGATTAATGATAGCAGCTAAGCAGCAACCTCCGTGCCTGGAAAATGAAGCCAATACAGAAGAGCCAAAAACTGCAATTCCTCAAGCGGTCACAGAACATTTCCACCTCCATAAGTCCCAATGTTAAAACATCCAACTTCACAGCAGAAATAAACATGTTTACAGTCTGGTAATTTCCCTGTTCATGACAACTGTACAGACGGTGAATTTATAAACATTAAAAATGTAGAATTGCTAATCTCAGCTCATTGCTCAGCCTCTAAAACTTGACTATTCTGGAGTTTGAGCTCATGGTTACATGTGTCTTGATATTAGGGTTTAAAAAACAAACACACCACCCTAAAATGGGCTATACCAAGCTATCCATCTCTAACCGCATATCTTTCAGATAAAGTAGATCTGGAGCCCAGCTCACTGAGCTGTGGACATGTCATTCAGGTTGACAGCTCTGCACGCCTACAGGCAACTTAGTCATTAACCTATTAAATGAAGGGATGTCAGAGTGAACCAACGCAGACTCCACACAATAAGGCCCCAGCTGAGCTTCAAATGCTAACCACTGCAACCCTGTGCCACCCCTCAAAGTTAAAGAAAGAAAAAAAACAAAAGTCTGTAGTAACTGTTGTTCCAGTTTGTAAAACCGGAAGGAATCTGCTGTAGAAACAATCCTGTCAAGTGCAACATGAACTGCAGTCAGTATCAAGTGTTTGTGCTCAGTTATGAAGTGAGAAATAATTTAGTGACAAACTTACATCTGCAGAGTTTTTATTCTTTTTACTACAAGTATACAAAACTGAACAAACAAATCTATGAAAATGGATCTTATTTACATGAACAAGTCAAAGTTGAGGGGCTGAACAGGCATGCTGTGCTGGTTTTGTAGATCAGGAACGGGACGAAAGCAGTCAAGCCTAAGACTGGACAGAGGAGGACTGGTTGGCAGGCTGTGGGGACAAGAGAACATTAATGTCACAGCAGGAAAGGCTCACATCGTTCATCTTCATGTCTCACCAAGTGTTCAGACTGCTGGTTTATCTTGAATGGCTGTTGTTCAGAGAACTCTACTGCAGTTTGATCTACAAACGGAACTGCAGAAAGACAACATTTGGAGAGATGTCACTTTCCAAGCAATGCACAGACTTTTGAAGTGCAGCCACAGTCAGAGCTGATGCATGCTCTGAATGAACTGGATTTAAGAGATTCTGAAAGAGAAGCCGTAAAGTCTGGTCATCTTTCATGTCTGCCAAAGACACACCAGCTGTGTCGTTTCTTTCCTCACAACCTGTAGACATTTAGGTACTTTTGATAAGGCTTTAAGAGACAAGTCTCTTCCATACATGCAGATGCAACATGTCAGCCTTCATAGATGACTGAGCTTCTCAGACAGCCTGAACACAGCTTCACCAACATGCATGTAGTCTGTCCAGCTAAGCAGCATTGCATGGTCACAGCACGATCTTTACAGAGTGCCAGTCTGTGAACATAAGCCCATCACTCGCCTCCTGTGATTTGCCCTCCTGGACTCCATTGCCGTTGCTGGCACTAGAGTCACCGCTGCCATTAACTGTGGCTTCCTGTTTCACTTGTTTAGCATCAGTGTCCTTTACTGGGCTCTCCTCCTCTGGTTTCCTCTGTGTAGAAACAAAACCAGGACAAAGAGGGGGGGGGGGGGGGGGGTGGTACACAACTGTATTCAATGCAAACAAAAACAAACTGAGCGGACGCCAAAGAACGGTCACGTTAGACCATGTAATTGTGTCATGCACACAACTGACCAACAACAATTTATAGCATCAAGTACCACAACCACCTATACATGCCACTACTATTGGAAAACCAATGGAGTCACTTCAAGATCAAACCACATCACACAACTGACATTTGCAGAAAGTGCAACATCCCAACAACCAACGCAGGCAAGCACACAGACCTTGCAGCATGAAGTGATACAAGGCCAGATTCACACAGATTACAGCCCCAGATGATTAAATGATTGGAGGCAGGAGAGATCAGCCGCCTCACCTTTTTCCTGACGAGGTGGGAGATGTCTGTAGCTGCTTTGGAAGACGAGGCGCTGTCCGGTGATTTGACAGGGATCTGAAAGGAGTTTGGATTGTTTGCTTACATGGCATTTTATTCATGTTAATCATTAAGCAGCACCAGACATGCACTACAGTACCATGAGCTTACCTGGCTGGGTGCAGCAAATGCTGAAGAGGATGAAGGGCCCCCATTTTCACACGCGAATGCTGATGAGGTTGAGGCTCCTCCCTGTAACAGATGAGTTATTCAGGAGCTGAAGCCACTGCTCTGGAAATACAAAAATGCATTTCAGTGTACTCACTAGTGTCTGCTGAATGGCCTGGGAGGCAGCGATGGCTGTTCTCTGGCTTTCCTTGGCATCTTCAACCTTTTCTCTGATGTCAGGCAGAAGCTGCTTCAGCTCCTCCATCTCATTCTTTTCTTCTGCCCCATCTGCGGCAGCCATCGCCTCCTGCAGCATAGCTGTACACAAATGTTATAGGCCAACAAAACCACAGTAACAAAAATGAGTGCACACAGGATTCCATGTGACTTCATACCCATCTAAAAACAGTTCTGAAATTCTGTTCTCCAGAGAAAGAACTTACCCAGTCGGGTTTCAATGACTTGTATGGAGCTGTTGTAGTGCTGGATGGCCTGGCTGTACTGAGCCATGTAGCAAAGGGTGGTGGCAACATGATAGTGGGTCTCAGCCAGCAGACGACTGTGTGGAAGCAAGTGCTTCAGCTGCAGGGAAAGACACTCCTGGAAGTCCTCTAGTGCCTGGGGATAGTTACCTGCAGAGGGGAACACATGGACATTTAGCAGAGCTGCTAATGAGAAGCTGCAGCAGTTTAACAAAAGTAATGGTGTCTGTTGCCACCAGCAGTGAATGAAAGCTAAATTTAAAAACACATGTTCAATCAATTAACACCAAACTCAAAACAGAAATGTTTGATATTCCACAGCAGAAGAGTGCAGTAAACAGACCTGATTCAGCACTGACTTCTCCAAGTTTCAGATATGTCTGGGCTGCCATCAGCTGGTCCTCTTTGCCTTCCTTTCTACGGAGATCAAGAAATTGCATATGGAGCCGTCAACATGACGTCTGGATACGTTTGAGGTGAGCAGATTTGAACTTTGTGTAATATATAATTTTAGTTATTTTATTCATTTCATCAGCTTCATCCGGCAGCGCTGCACTTACCTTTTGTAGATGACTTTAGCGACCTCCAGCATCTCCCACGCCAACTGCAAATTCTCAACTTCATCTTCTTCCTGAAAGGTGATGTGTGAGTCAAAAATCACAACACTCAGAATTATGTCAGAGAGAACTACATATGTGAATTCACCTTCTCTTGTCCATTTGTCTCTCCATCCTCCTCATCATCATCATCGTCATCATCATCATCTGTTGAAACAAGATGGCAATTACACATGGCTAGATGTTCTACAGTGTGATACAAGTGGAAATGGACGTCAAATAAACAAGTTTCCCTTGAAGTGCAGTGAACTTACACCACCATTTAACACCTGTTAGTGGCCTGTTTTACACCAAGAAATACCAAGCTTGTGCTCCACCCAACATATTGTGCTCTGTATCCAAAGTCTACTGCCCTCTGGTTGTTCTCCATCCCGCTCAGCCTCTGTCTTGGATTCCTCCACATCCTTTACTGCAGTTTCTTTTCCAGAAGACCCTGATTGACTTTCAACACCATTTACAGGAGTGACTGGGCTCTTCTCAACTCCATTCACCTCAGCTTTATGGACTGAACTCTTCTCCCTCACAGGAGAAGTCGATGGTTCCTCTGATGCAGTCACCTCCTTGTGTTTGACTGTGGACTTTGCCAAACCATTTTCCTTTTTGACCTCAGAGTTGCCCTCTCCATCCTCAGACTCCAGCTTGCCTGCCACGGACCTTTCCTCCTCTGCCATGGCATCATACACCTGCTTTCGTAGCTCCTCTCTAGTTTTCTCTGCACCAAAGCAGCATGTGGGAAATTGTTTTACATCAGAGACCACATTGGTATTTGATTTAAATACCACAGTCGGTTTTTCCTCCACACTGAGCAGAAAGCTTAAGTCACGAGAATCTCATTCTAAGGTTGCTTTTTTTCCAGGACAAATGGGGGACACAATCTTACTGCATCTGAGCAAATAGTGGTGGTAAAACTGTTTGACTTCTTAGCTGCCCTTCATGTCAGTTGATAAATGGGTTCCATTATTTGAACTTGAGATTTTGGGACACAGAATCAAACTGCATTATTGCACAACATTGCTTATCTAGACCAGAGGTTCTCAAACTTTTTGGAGCCAGGGACCCCTTACAGGAATACAACTTTCCAAGGACCCCCTTATAATCCTCACACTCATTTGTACTCTTAGATGCCATAGCAATGATTTATATTTTATGGCTTGGCTGACTCCATGCTTCTCGATAGTACCTGATGCTCTTCCCTGATCAGCAACCGTTTAGGAGAATATAAAAAGATACTTCGTACTGACCATCAAGACTATTGGCACTCTCAATATTGGAGTTGCTCGGCTGCTCCTCTTCCTCTGATTCTTCTGGCACTCCCTCCAGGGCATTACCAAGGACACTGTTCTCCATCCTGAACAAAAACAAAGAATATCAGGATATTCAGGGGAAACAAGCTGCTGTTTTAAAAAGCTTTCTGCTTAACTGGACGGCCACTTAGACAAAAGGCAATAATGCCATCCCACAATTCTTTGCATCAGCAACATATAAATGCATCAATATAGACCATGTAAATGTAGAAATAGAATGCACGTCATGGCTGACAAGAAAAAAAGTCACAGAAAAATCAAACAGATCTTTTTCAATGTGTTCCCACTGTCGTTTGATGGCACCTCAAACCTCTGATACATTCAAATGCTGCTGTTATTGTGGTGCTGTGTAATTGGCAGCCAGTTAAAGTAGCCCTGAACATTTGTGTTTAGTACTTAGACACCAGTCTCTGTCTGTTTTGTGTACAAGCATGGACTTTGAACTATTGAGGGCAGGGAAAAGTGCTCAGTAAAAGGACAGTGTAGGTAGAGGTACTGTTGACAAATGAAGCAAACTAAGTGCAACATTAATGAACTTTGTGTTAATCTTAAGCGCAGCGCCACATAGCATGTGGTGGAGATGACTTTTAAACTGAGGAATTAATTTAACGAACCTGGCAAGTTCCAGCAATGACTTCCCACACAGGAAGAAAGCCTCGCCACACTCATCAGCAGTGTCCCCGTATTTTGCTGCCCTGGAAGGTTGCATCAAACTCAGTCAGGTTGAGAAATGCGGTATAATACAAAGTCATCTCAATTAATTTCAGTACACTACAGACTGATAATGTCATCCATCTAGGTTTATTTAAAAACACGTGAACATGTTGAATCAGTGACACTCACAGCATGCTGCAGGCGTCCTGGAAAACACTAACTGCAGAAACAACATCTCCCATCACCAGATGCTTGTTCCCTGTGCCGATCAGTTTCTTTGCCTCCTCCATCGCGTCAACAGTGCTGCAGAGAACAGGAGAGGAAAAAACAAAGTACATCAGCTCGGTGTTTAATGTCAACGTGAGCACTGAGTGCCGTTTCCTGTGCAGTCTCACCTGTTTGCAGCGGCAGCTGACGACGAGCACGGCTTCTCCTCCTCACTGCAACAAGAGTCCACGGAGTTCAAGTGAAACACAGCCAACGTTAAAACAAGCTGCCCTGCTCTGAAGTACAACTACAGTCCACACACAGCTAACCCCTGCTGCCGACCCGCACACGTTAACATGTTCCGGGTTTTGTTGTTAGCATCGTACAGTTGTTAGCCACCTAGCCTAGCAGGAGGGGTGTGAGTATCGTTAGCAGCGCCAGCACACACTTTGAGTGCAGTTAGCCAAGCTGCTGACTTTTGTCGTGCTTCTGTCTGGTTTTAAGCACGCAGAATGTAGATGTCGAGCAATCCGCACCGACCACGCAAGGTCGTCCACGTTCAGTGCTTTATCCTGCGTTAGCTACATGCTAGCTAGCTAGTTGTGTGTGAAGGCAGACTGACTCTTACCTCGCAGAACTGGACGCAGCAGACGTTTCCTCCGGCATTGTTCGAAGACGACAGGAGAGCCGATGGAGAAACGAGTAGCGTGAAACAAAGTCCAGATAAATGTCTGTGTGCTAGCCTTTGTTGGCGCGCTTAAATAGAAAAGAGAAGGCTTTCTATTTCCGCTTAACTTGGAACGCGGGAGATTGTAATTAAAGGAGCCGCAGCAAGTATCATGACACGTCCACGGCCCATAGGAAAAAATAAAGAATGAATTAATGGTAACATGCGAAACGTAAATGGACCGCGTCAAGGGACACAGTTCGTTATGTAGTGATGGACACACAAAGTCTAATAACAATACGTGTTTTAATTAGTTTGAGTAATTTGCACTGTAAAGCTGTAAAACGTCACATAGGAATTTTAGACTTCCCGGTGTATGAATACAGTACCACGTGCACCACATCACTGTGATCAAATCCTCCTGAGCCTTTTAGCTTGCCAGGGTCCCTGTAACTTAACAATGTTGACAACTCTTCTGAAAGGAGAACCAGGCAAGACTGAAACCCTGGATCGATCGGAACAGTGAACACAGCACAGCTCCAGTTTGTCTCCCCCTGCTGTTCATCCTCCGACACACTCTGCCAGGGAGTCCACGAAAACGCTCCAGATTCATTCATTTCACTGATCGTGATAT
Organism: Nibea albiflora; assembly: GCA_014281875.1. NCBI lineage: Eukaryota > Metazoa > Chordata > Actinopteri > Sciaenidae > Nibea > Nibea albiflora. The sequence continues at coordinate 464,433 of CM024792.1, forward strand.
AGAAATATATTGTTTGAAAATGTTTGTTTGTCTGCTTCACTGTTATACTACTAATAATATATAATATACGTTAATAATAATAATAATAATAATAATATACGTTTTTAAAAATCAGTTCATAGATTATGTCCTAATCTAATTCATCTCTAACTCTCTGTCAGTTTTCACACAAGACTACTGAATTAGTTTTATTTGTATTGAAATGTATTATGACCATATGAATAATCCTATCATCCCATCCAGTGGAAGAAATGTCGTCGAACACTCCAGAACATGTTACAAACTTATAAATAAATGCTATATGATGTTGAGACTCATGCTGTACACAACAGGTGTATTATTTTAATAAAATAAATGGTAACTCTTCCTGCTCTGCAGCAACACTGTCTGCAATGTTAAAAGATTGAATGGCCCATATGTAGTCTAACGATCTTCAGGTTTACAAGAGGCTTCATGTATGCTAGAGACATCAGCTTCTTGTTGTATCAAATACACACAGTTCTAGGTTTTATATTACATTCATAGTATTACTTTTCAAAGAGAAATTATGAATGTGAAGTGTGTATGGTTTTGAGAAACACAAACTTAAGCTGCATTTCAACCAACAAGCTTTATGTTTTTTATGACTGATGGTGCTTGGCTATATGAACAGTTTATGCACATGCTACAGTTGCTGCACTGGCTACCTGTTCTAGATATAGAATAGAATTTAAAATTCTTCTCCTTACATACAAAGCTCTTCATGGCCAGGCACCATCATATCTAAAAGAGCTCTTAGTACCTTACTACCCCTCTAGAACACTGCGCTCTCAGAATGCTGGGTTCCTTGTGGTTCCTATAGTTTCCAAAAGTAAACTAGGATCCAGAGCTTTCAGCTATCAAGCTTCTCTTCTGTGGAACAAACTACCTTTCTGGATTTGTGGCTCCTGCTGTGGTCTGCTGCTGACGTCCACCATATAAAGCATTACTGTCATTATTGCTACCATATCTCCATTACAGTTTATAGTTAGTTCATGATTTGCTGCTGCTGTGCATCTGTGTCTCTCTATCTCTATCACAGGTTCCACTGCTACTGTAATCGTTCTATCATTCATTGTAATTGTACAATATGTTTGTGTTGATTGTTCTGTACATGTGACATCCATTGCACGTCTGTCCGTCCTGGGAGAGGGATCCCTCCTCTGTGGCTCTTCCTGAGGTTTCTTCCACATTTTTTCCCTGTTAAAAGGTTTTTTGTGGGCAAGTTTTTCCTCACTGGAACCGAGGGTCTAAGGACAGAGGGTGTCACTCCCTGTACAGATTGTAAAGCCCTCTGAGGCTAAATGTGTTTTGTGACTTTGGGCTATACAAATAAAATTTGATTTGATTTGATTTGACATATGGCAGCTGGTACTGTTAGAATTACTGAACGATACATGTTGAACTGGCTTAGATACTGGCGTTACGCGTTAAGTAGACAGAACAAGCAAAATCTAACTGCTTGTTCTGTCTATCCAGAGCTGCAACTAATCATTGTCGAGTTTTAAAAGTGATGTGTTCCAATGACGAGTGCCATTATGTCCATAATCCTCACAGAGGCGTTTATCAAATGTAATAACTAAAATATTGGACAGAGAAATTAGACATTTTCATGGAAATGAAATATGTACAGGGAAATGAAACATTTGCAGAGACACTGAATATATGCAGATGTTTATAATTCATCTGACTTTAGTCAGACCAACAGATGAATTGAACACTACAGCTTAACTTGAATGTTTTTTGCCGACATCAAACTGAAGTTTCTCTGTCTGCTGTTTCCACAGTTCACACTCAAGGTGTTCTGTTTTTTTTCATGACAGACAGTTCTCTTGACAGAGTTTTGAACAGTTACAGTAACAGCTTTGACACCAAGGGAAGGCCAGGCCCATTGACCATTGACAGTGTATAATAGTGGACATATGTATGTATGACACGCCTCACACTTCTACTGTTATTCTTCCAGTGCTGTTTGCTAATGCTATTAGCTTCCACTCTCTGTAAACACAAAGTTAGCTAGCAGAAGAGTTGTTTCGAGCAAAATGGCAGACACAGCAACATTATTTGAGATGGGAACGTTCCCTTCACTGAAGAGAACACGAAAGCTTTAACATTAGTAAAATAAGTGTAGTGAAGACATTGGCAATATACTGTATCTGCCGTTAGTTCAGGGGTTAGTAAAATAAGTGTAGTGAAGACATTGGCAATATACTGTATCTGCCGTTAGTTCAGGGGTTAGTAAAATAAGTGTAGTGAAGACATTGGCAATATACTGTATCTGCCGTTAGTTCAGGGGTTAGTAAAGTAAGTGTAGTGAAGACATTGGCAATATACTGTATCTGCCGTTAGTTCAGGGGTTATCACAAAGCTCACAGTGGGGTGCCAGCCAGAACACCAGGCCAATTAAACTTCCAGAAGGTCCAAATCAAGAGGCAGGTCATGGATAGTTCAGGTGTTTTATTGCTCTCTTTTGCAGGCAATGGGGTCATGTGGTTGTCTATATCAAAATAACAATAACAAACACACAAATTAATGAAGAATAAAGCTCTTAATTGCTAATAAACATAATAAATGAGTACTGAAATTACTACATCTCACACTAATTCCTACTATCACAGCCCTGAAACACACTGCACTAACTAACTCACTAACTAACATTACACTAACCAGTCGAAGCGACGACCGTAAACATAACACGTGACGTGACGTAGGCCTACACTCGATGTAGGCCTACACTCGATCAGAGGCAGGTGAGCTAAAAGCTACAACTAACTTAAACAGTGCTCACATGGCAAGTGCTAAAGCTGCACATCAGAACAACAGAAACAATGTACGGCTGCAGCAACGCAAACACGGTACATCGACAATATGTACACACATACTCACGTTTCATCCACGCACAGACCACTGGTCGTGACGTTAATTAACTGCTCGACCGTAATCCCTCACCCACACCTTTCTGACCGAGCGCCGTCAGTCACCAGCAGCGGGGGGCAACACACCACCTATGCAACGTGCACATAATCTATCTCAACTTTGGGGCCTTTTCTACAGTAGGTAAGTCAGTCTGCCTGTCTGTCTGTCTGTCTGTCTGCTGGTTTCTTTTCTGACGCTAACGTCTCTTCATGGCTGACTGTGTGTACAGTTACCTTGTTCTTGTTGTTCTGGAGGTCTTAATGTCATGTCATATTGTGCTCGTGTTGTTTGGCTTCAGGACACTGAAGCTGTGTTTGCTGCTCGCACACAGTGTTCAGAATCAGTGATGTAAAGCACAGAAATGCTAAACCACCAGCAGCTGTTTGGCTTTTTTCTTTTTTATGAACATGAATGTTCTGTTAATTGACTGGGCAGCTGGTTGGGGCCAGCATAACGTACATGTTGTATCCAACCAGAACAAAGAAAGTCTTATTTACCATTCTCAGATGGCAACCAGCTACAAAAGCAATCATGCAACAAACGAAATACTTAAACAGCTTTCAGACTTGTTAAAACTCCCTAAAGGGCAACTTGTAATCAATGTCAAACGTTTTTTCTGTCTCGGTAGCTCTTTCACTACCTTTTGTGGTTTATGTGTGTGTGTGTGTGTGTGTGTGTGTGTGTGTGTGTGTGAAATACTTGAACAGCAGAAAGGAGTGGTGATGAATTTATTTTCCTCTCATCCTCTCCCTCTTGAATGCTGATAGAGGTGCACTCTCACCACTCATGAAGTGCTCCTGTGTGTTTGAAAGGAGCAACGTAAAGCTCTCACCAGAGCTCTGAGGCATAATCATGACACAATTAAGATAATTTTTCAACGACTGCTGGTGGCGAGAAAAGCAATTTTTACGCCTTGTAATCGAGTCTGGCTGTCAGATTAAGATAGCAGGTGATTTGAGGGAAATTGTCTTGGCTAACTCTTTGGAGTGGGATCCAGGTGGCCCCAGGTATCTCTTTGCCCATTGAGGTTGCCCGTAAGGTAACACAGTTTTGATTTTGAAAATGAAAGAAACATTTGAGTGGTGGATTTGTGTCTCTGGGCATTTGTCATCTTATTACCTGCCTCTGCTGCCATCTGCTTCTGCATCTAGTGACTTAAAGGAGCCAAGTGGTCCGTTATCTGTGTCTCACTTTCTTTCTCTCTCTCCATCTTTGACTGGTCCAATGAAAAACTCAAAATTCAACATATACTGTATTAGCGTGTGCAGGGGTGAAAATCTGTGCAGGATGTGAGCTTCACACAGCTGATAAATGTAACACATATTTCGCTATTCAGAATACTCTCCTCAGTGAAATACTGCATCAAAACAAGTGTTTTCAACACCAAGGCTTTTCCTTAAATGAAGACACTTGTCTTTAATTTTGGAAGATATATGAATATATTTAAAAAGAGTCAAGTAAAATATGAACCGAGAATGAATAAAACAGATGAAACTAGAGAATAAACATCTCAGTGCAGTTACAGCACAGTGAGAAATCTGATATGAGATCTCTGTTTGTATTTGACACGATTTTTATTTGACTTGTCTTCATTGTAAAAGTTTTTGCTGGGTTCATGCCTGCATCGTATACCTACACATGTTCGTTTTTTCAGTTTATTACAAAGTTCATGTCAAGAAAATAGATGAGATTAGAGTCATCTTTATTGCCATTGCACAAAGTACTGAGACAGTTTAGCATCAAAACAGAAGTGCAAAAGCAGCAAATTGCGTAACGTAGAGTAACGTCCACATGAACAGTACATATACTGTATAATTCTGATTATGATAGCAAGATATATACAGTATGAACAGTCATAGACATAGACATATACAGCTTGTGCAGCAGCTGCAACAGTTACAATTGCAGGTATAAGTGTAATTATAGGAGTACTTATACAGTGAATTAAGCTAAGATATGTACATTATGAAGTGCTAACAGAAATTATAAAAGAATCCGCTCCAACTGTAGATATAAAAGGAGAACAAAAATATAAAGCTTCTTATTTTCAGGTGATTATACATGCATGAAAAAAATGTTATGTATGTTTGCCTTATTCTGGATATACAGGCCCCAAATCTTACACACAGCACCTTATTAAAGAAGTGCTTTACACACTCACTATTTTTTATTTTTTTTGTATAAAACAAACTAGTGAATTACAAACAACTAGACAAGAAGTCACATTTCAAATGTAACCATTTGAGGGATGAAATGATATATTAAACTTAATTGACCACATTGACCACTTTTTTTTTGTGTCAATAATGCTCATTTAGAAAGAGTGGGAAACCACAAATTGTGCTCATCTTACCAATGTTATTTAGCCAGTGAGTCTCATTCTATATTAAACAGTATTTTGATCAACGGTCAGGTCTGTTATGTCAACCATTTTTCATCACTTCTCAGCTAATGCTAGCAGGCTAGCAAGCTAGCATTCATGTTTCATTTATGATTGCTTATTAGTCTGATAGTTACTGGGTATAAATATTTAGTGCCTGTATTACCTGTGTGCGACTTGAACAGGACTGCCATGTGGCCAAACTGAGTATTCAGGTCTGGGAGGTGTTTATCAGTATTTATGTAAATGAGATATTTATTTTATTTTATTTGCTTTATTTATTTGGCTTTGTCATTATGTGTAAGAGTTTTTTTTTCTTCCAAATGGCCAAAAAGTAGATTTCCTCTTCATCACAATGAAGTTGTGACAAGGAGTCTGAACACTTTGCATAGCCACTAGCTGCCAGTTCTTTAAGAATCCTTCAATTTGTAGCACCAACAATTACTGTATTAAATAGCCCCAGTCTATACAGAGAGAGGGAGGGCAGAAGAATCAAGTTAAAATTCTTGCCTCCACTAGATGGCATTGATAGACTTGAATTTGATATTCTCTCAGCCAGGACCAGCCGTCACACTTCTCCTCATACATCTTGTACATATTACAGTATCAAATTAAACTCAATGAATCTGGTAAAATGCCTTTTTAAAATTAGGTGAATCAAGTAACATGTAACATTATGAGGATTATTTTGTGCAAATATGTAAAGTCCACTTTCCTTTTCTCTGTAAATCTGTGTTGAATTTGAACACTTGTTTTCTTGTAGCTTCAACAGAAATGTTCATTGAACTTATCTGAAGCACCAGCTCAGTTTAGAAATACCATGTACGTGCACCTTTTCATTTTTCAAGAGCATTAATTTCTAAACAGAGAATATCACATTTAGATACATGGATGGCTTACAGTGGTCTCTGCTTAAGGAATATATTTTACATTCCCATTTCAACAGATTTATCAAACAAATGAGTTGTATAAAAGCAGCATGCAGTAGTAATGAGTGGGTGGTAGTTTATATCCTGTGTATTTGAAGTCAGTAATCATCTTAAACTTTTCTGCAGTTTTGACACAACATAAAAAAAGAAATTGCACAAGTGTCTTTTTTTTATTTTAATTTTAATATTTTATTTGCTAAAAAAAAAAAAAAAGACCCCGTCTGTGTGTCTGTCTCGGTAAATTTGGATTTTAGGGCCCTGGCAGAAAATGGCACAGGCAGACTGTGGAATCCCCTGTGATCAAGACTGGCAAGGCTCAATCAAATGATGAGAGGCGACACATTCACATGCAATTTAATACAATGTTCCCCGACACACTCCCCAAAAAAGGCTTGGCTATGTGAAATTTTCTGAACTTCCATTAAAAAAACGATAAAAGAAAAACATCCAATTTGCCTCCTGATTTGCCCTGCATTGGGGTTTGGCTCGGTCAAATTGAAAATCAGCAACCACATTTGGGTGCATTCTTGAATCTGTTGACAGGACATGAGCACCATATCTTAAGATTTTGGCACGAGAAAGGCTAGTCCACACACTTCACCTATTTATTTGACTGTGTCAGCACTTGTGCAGTCAAAAAGGAGAGAGGGGAAGCTGAAGGAGAGACGTGAACAGGCGAGCTTTAATGTTGTAACAGTGACCAGTAGGGGTCACATGTGGCCAGGGTATTCACTGCTCCCTTAAAGGCCCTATCTACCATCCAAATGTAAACAAGAATGTCACACACAATCTGCTATGATTCGTCTTAGATGTTTGCAGTCTGTTGTCACTCTGTTCCTGCACATTGGAATTTAGCTATTTTTATTTCTGTCTGCTCTGTACGCACAGTATCTACTGCATGTCTATCAAGTGACTGGCAGGTCTTTTAATATGCAAAGCAACCAGACAACCATCTATTATATTAAACATGTTTTAAGCTGTTTAAAGAGACTCTGTTTTGAATAATAATTTGATCTGATTTGGTTTATCCACAAGAAAGGTACAATAAACTACTCATGGATTCTTATATTTACCTCTTTTACCTCACAGAAAAATCCAGAATCTATGAATAAATAGGTTTCATTTGAATGTGAGATGTTACAGAAAGATCCATTCTCAGTGTATGTACACTGGAGATTGTGTAAATTGTATGTTGATTGGTTCCCAAATGACTTGCTGTGTCACAAAATCAGGCTCATAGGTTCACATCTTAAACGACCCTTCAGTCGATACATTTGAAAACAGGCTTCTATGTCACACTCGACGGCAGTTTTTTAAGGTTTGTCATCATTAATGTTTGTATGATTAGTTAAGAAAAAAAACCCTAATCCTTCAGTGATACATGTGAACATACCTGTTTCTAATTATTGACCAGACCCTAACCACTCAGCAATCCTAAATGAATAATTTCTAGCATTTTTTATAAAAATAAGTTCCCATCTCATCGTCTAGCCTCATGTGGACTGTGTTTTTCTCTTTTTTATTCTGTACCTTGAGCACATCCAGGTGTAAGTGTGTTTTACAAAAATCCCAATACCTTCAGGTGAGTTCCTACCTGAAGAGGTGTTAGATAGCACAAATAGCCTCGTGTCAGTGCACGCTCCAACCCGCAGCGGCTGCTGTCTCTCAGCTCAGCCTTGTTTTTAAGACAAACCTTACCACAACAAGCTGATGTACAGACGAGATAGCACAGCAGTCTGCTGCTTGTTGTTGAATCTCGAGCTGACCGTGTGTAAATGTGTTTTTTCATATTTAGATAAAGGCAGTATATAATAGTTGTTGTTTTGTACAGTTCTGTGGAATCAGCTGGGTGTTGCCATTAACAACAGCCTTATTTTTTTTCCCAAGTTAAATTTCCATATGTCCCGTATTGTATAAAAATATATTATTAGATTTGAGTCATTTTTCACAGTGGACATGGAGTCAGATTGAATTCATGTCAATGTTAAATTGTTGGTGTGTGTGTTACACCTCACAATTAAATTTATGTGAGAAAAACAAAGTCACTATGTAAAACAGTGCTTTTGAGGTTGAGATAGGTCCCACGTACATCTTTGTGTGCTTATTCCTGCTGACAGTTTCATGCCATTGTGCTGTTTGACAGTTGGTGACAGTAACACATTAAAATGCACCAATAAAGGCAAGAAAGAAGACGACTTCAGGCTAGCAACCGATCAATGTAATCAATGCAAGATTTTGAGAGGAAATAACGCGCTTGTCTGGCCTCAAGGATACATGCAGAGATAGCTCAGGCGAGAAACAGACTGCAAACACAACTTTTATACTGCATCAGATCACCTCAGCACACTGATGTGTGTCACAGCAATTAACACCATGGCAACTCACGGCATTCTGAGAAAAAGTGTGCTCCCACCTCCCCTGTCCTGCAGAAGGTTCATGGTAGATGGTGATGAAAAATGACTGCAGGAAAGAGGATTTGGTGAGGCGCTTTCGCACAATGACATTGTCTGAACTACAGCCTCCTTGGTGTGCCGTGCCTCAGCGACAGCCCTTTAGTATTTCCTGTCAAACAGAGCATTGTTGCTTTTAGTTCACCTTAAGTGTCTAGACAGTGGTTTTCCTGCTCCGTTGGTTCTCTTGGATTGAGGCCAAATCTTCACTATTGGATGTGATAAGAGTCTTATCTTGCTGTTAGAGGGGCTAGAGACTGGAGCAGAGCTCAAGTGAGTGTCACTCAGGTGGGAGTGTGGGCACCTTTAAGAGCAGCAGGGATAGTCAGCTGGCTTACAGTACTGACAATCATCAGACCCTCGTATTCACTTTGACTCATTCTTTAAAGATTTGTTTGAAATCAGAAGCCGGAACTTTTACAACCTTTCTCCTGTGTGCCTGAAAAGGATGGCAAAACATTTAATTTAATCTCCGCTCGACAAAGATCGTGGCTATTGTGTGTTCCTTTGCCCGTCATTGTTTTGGGTTATTCTCTATTAGTAGGCCATTGTAGAACAGACAAGGACAAGTGAAGGTGCCAAGTGTACGAAAATGCAAGAAAAGTTTGCAAGTTATAAACCACCCCAAATAGCTTGTGAACAATGCAAAACAGCCGTTTCCAAAGGAGCTTTTTACTTTGCCGTGCCACAATAATAAATTATGAGATTGAGGTCATCCCTCGACGTACAATGAACAGCCTACATTCTTCCTGACAAAGGGTGAGAGGGTAATACAACGGCTATTCAAATGCTTCCCTTTATGCATGTCTTTGCTGGAAAATGTTTGTTGTGAAAAGTCCAAGGTCCCTCAAGTAAAAATCAATCCATGGATTGTGTGCTGGTCCTTGTTTGAAGTCCATTGTGGCTATATTCCCCAGCCAGGTAACACAAGAATGCTGTTTTTATTCTCAGCATAGTTGATCCACAATATTGGCAAATGGTCCTTAATTCCGCTCTATGCAAGGTAACTCTCCAGCTTGAAGTAATTCACTCTTTTCTCTTCTCTCTGAATGGTGGGCTTGTGTTGCAAAATGAAAAGGAGTCAATAGATGCGGATGATTTATTCAAGGAAAAAGCATTAAGACTCTGGAATGAGAAGCATGACTGTATTCTTTTGCAAAGGACACATTATTTTCTACAACACAAGGCAGAAACTATGGCTGCTCAATTCATTCTGTGCTCACAAAAGAAACTGATTTGATTAAAAATGGAGCGAGCAGAGGAAAAAAAGTTAGTTTGAATTTATAGGATAGGGAACATATTTGAATGCCTAACACAGTAATGCACATTTTAGAGCTGATAGCCACGTGGTCCATTTAGTGACATCACCTTGCATTTTGGTTTCGACTCCTACCTTTTGATATGACAGCGAATGCTTTATTTAAACTTTGATTTATTTTTTAATTATGAATGCAGAATGAAACAGATTGCGTTCCAGACTAATGAAGCATATTCATCTTTCATTTTCCATTTCTCTATTTTACAGGAGTACCACAGATAAAACCAAAAGTCGCTGTAGATGAGAGTTAATTCAGATTGTATTCAGCATCGTAGTGATAAATTCAGTTTTTACTTTACTACCTGAATGCTCTGCTGTTTTTATTTTGGCTGTATGTGCTGTATAATCATACTGTTTTGATGCTTCAGTCACTCTGACATTTGATGGTGCAGGCTGTCAGGCCTTGTCTTGGATTAAGGGCAGCATCAGGCAGACATATGTCCTTTCTGCTTTTGTATTGGTTGGTTTTTTTATCTGGGCGAAATATAATTTTTATCTCACTTCATTCAGAATGACAGTTCCTCAAAATCGCTCCACACCAAGGGATATTCATTACTTTTTGTAGACCTGCCTGGGTAGCCCGTCAACTTTTCATCTCCCTTCATCTCTCATCTATTTCACTCTCTCAGAAAGCCTGTTTTTTTTTTTCCTGGCAATTTTCCTGCTTTACTTTGCTATGACCTTCCTGCTTAAATTGCTTGGCTTGTGTTATTCACAGTTTGAGATTTACAGAGAATAATATTGCACCATAGGATTTCCCACACTCTTAGGTGCCCAATAACTTGTGACAGAATTTCTGTGACCTGGTTGTCTGTATTTTCTCAGCTTAAGTCGAGGTGATGGGGGCTGTAGTTCTCATCTAGCTCCACTGAACAAAAATGCTCAACCTGTCATGTGTAGCCGAAACTGCACACAGTTCACGGGAGCAGAATCATTCAAGAAAGCGTAATGAAAAATAGAACTAATAAAGGATATTTTCCCATTTTTTTGGAGGTAAATCAGAGGCAGCAACAAGACTGTATGAGCAGGCCACATGCATGTTTATGTTGGAGGAGAACAGAGGAATAAGGGGTCAGCATGACTAGCCTGGATCGAGCTGCTGCACTCGCAGAGGGTACAAAACAGCCAAAATGGGCGATGTAAAAGCCTCTTTACACTTTTTACTTCATTTAAGACAGTGAGCGTTATCTCTTGTCTTGTCACCACTGCACAAAATGTATAAAAGGGGATGTGCACAAGTAGACCTTATTCAAGTTTCTTTCCCTCTATCTTGCAAAGAGGCTTTCACATTGTCACTCTCTCATTTGAGGCACATAATAGTGTCTGGAACTCTCTGTGGTCTATTGTCAACTACGGGACTGGTTGTCCATTTGGAACATCTAAAATACTGGGAGGGCTTTAATCTTTCTTCATTATTTTCCAATTTTGGATAAATGTGCTCATAATACCTCCCTCCTCTCATAAATGAAACTCTTTGACTCTCTCCCCATCCCTCAATTTTTCCTCGCCAACACTTTTTACTCGCTTTCATCTTTTACACGGGACAAATAAGTAGTCCAAGTGTGTACGGTCCAAATGTGGAGATAGAAGGATAATTGAGTCGATAAACATTAGGGTCAGGGTGAGATCATTGTTCAGGGCTTGTTCAGGAGGTGCTTATTCCAATCTCAATACGCATATTACCATATTTTTGTCATTTGCCATAACAGTGAGAATTGACCCCAAGAAGGGCTACTTTGCAAACCTATGATTGTGTGGATAGTTAACAGGACATTGAGGGTCACAAGGTGACTGCCTGCCTGCCACAGCATTTTCTGCATAGAGCTGCATCTTATAATGCAACTTGCAACCACTGTGCAATTTATTTTGATATCGGAGATGAAAAATTTAAGAAGTATGACCAGTCTAATTCTGCACCAGACTACATTTATGATGTGGAAATTTGTACAATTTGTGACATGCTCGATAGAAATAGGCCACATGAAATATCAATGTGCCTTGATCTAACCCCGGAGAATGTTGTGACTGTGACGGATGTGATTGGTTATGAATATGCACATCAGCCTAACTGGTTGGAGCTCTTGCTGCTGGTCACTAGCGCTTCGCGTCTGGGTAGTGCAGCGATGAGATGAAGCCCAAGTGAGTGTCACTGCTAACAGAGCCATTGTACCTTGGTTTCACATACAAGCTAATGCTGTTGCACTTTGTGGAGGAGTTTATTTTTTGCAAACTTTTTGCAAACAAACAGGTGACACGTGGCATGGCTGACATGGCCCCTGAATGGACCAGTTTCACTGTGACATGCACAAACGGTACATTAATGTATAGTTTGTATATGATGAAAGCTAATAAATCACCACACATTCACTCAACATCATGAAAATATATAGTAGAACATTATGTGTTATGAAGTTTAAATATGGTTTTAAATTGTTGTTTTGTTGTAGATCTCTGTTAGTACGCTCTCACTTTATTCCTCTAACAAACAAAACATTGAGCTAATGAGCAACAAACTAAACTCTAGATCAATTCAATACGCTTATTGTCTGCTATGACCAGTTACCTCTGTTACCTAATGCTAGCAATCTTTAGTTGCAACTGGTAGTATTGAACTATCTGACTTTTCTGTGGTTGTGATACTATTACACCTTTCAACCACTGTTGTCTCAGTTTGGCAAAAGTTAAATGTAGAAGAAAACATTCTAGATTCTTCTACATGATCTTGAAATCTCAAAGTGTTACATGAGCATACTGTGTAGGTGTACTGGTGCACAGATAAAGAGTAAAGAGAGGAAAGCACATGTGATTTCAGTGCTGACACACAGCCAGTGTCAGACGCATGTTTTGATTTATTCTCCAGGCAGACTAACGGCTGCATGAATGATGAACCAGAAACCAGCTTGTTTTACGTCACATGCACAGTAACTATTGCCTCACTTCATTGACAACACACAATACTGTATGCCACTTTGTTTCTACACTATCCAACATACAGTGGTATGAAAAAGTTTGGGCACCCCTGATCATTTTCAGGATTTTCCTTTATAAATCATTGGTTGTTCGGATCAGCAATTTCAGTTAAAAATATCATATAGCAGACAAACACAGTGATATTTGAGAAGTGAAATGAAGTTTATAGGCTTAACAGAAAGTGTGCAATAATTACTTAAACAAAAGTGGACAGGTGCATAAATTTGGGCACCCTTGTTGTTTTATTGATTTGAGTACCTTTAGCACTAATTATTGGAACACAAAGTTTGTTTGGTAAGCTCACTGACCCTTGACCTACATACACAGGTGAAGCCAATCGTGAGAAAGGGTATTTCAGGTGGCCAGTAGCAAGTTGTTCTCCCTTTTGCATCTTCTCTGAGGAGTGGCACCATGGGAGCCTCAAAACAACTCTCAAATGACCTGAAAACAAAGGTTGTCCAACATCATGGTTTAGGGGAAGGATACAAAAAGCTGGCTCAGAGATTTAAGCTGTCAGTTTCCACTGTGAGGAACATAGTGAGGAAATGGAAGTCCACAGGCACAGTCCTAGTTAAGGCCCGGAGTGGCAGGCCAAGAAAAATCTCAGAGAAGCAGAGGCGAAGGATGGTGAGAACGGTCAAACTCAACCCACAGACCAGCTCCAAAGACCAACAACATGATCTTGCTGCAGGAGGTGTCACTGTGCATCGTTCAACTATTCAGCGCACTTTGCACAAGGAGATGCTGTATGGGAGAGTAATGCGGCGGAAGCCTTTTCTACGCACATGCCACAAACAGAGTCGCTTGAGGTATGCTAAAGCACATTTGGACAAGCCAGCTTCCTTTTGGAATAAGGTCCTGTGGACTGATGAATGTAAAATTGAGTTATTTGGACATAACAAGGGGCGGTATGCATGGCGGAAGAAGAACACAGCATTCCAAGACAAACACTTGCTACCCACAGTAAAATTTGGTGGCGGTTCCATCATGCTGTGGGGCTGTGTGGCCAGTGCAGGTACTGGCAATCTTGTAAGAGTTGAAGGTCGCATGGATTCCAGTCAGTATCAGCAGATTCTTGCCAACAATGTTCAAGAATCAGTGACAAAGTTGAAGTTGCGCTGGGGCTGGATACTTCAACAAGACAACGACCCCAAACACTGCTCAAACTCTACAAAGGCATTCATGCAGAGGAACGACTACAACGTTCTGGAATGGCCATCTCAGTCCCCAGACCTGAACATCATTGAAAATCTGTGGTGTGATTTAAAGCGGGCTGTCCATGCTCAAAAGCCATCAAACCTGACTGAACTGGAGATGTTTTGTAAAGAAGAATGGTCAAAAATACCTTCAACCACACTCCAGACCCTCATTGGAAGCTATAGGAAGCGTTTAGAGGCTGTTATTTCTGCAAAAGGAGGATCTACAAAATATTGATGTAATTTTTCTGTTGTGGTGCCCAAATTTATGCAACTGCCTACTTTTGTTTAAGTAATTATTGCACACTTTCTGTTAAGCCTATAAACTTCATTTCACTTCTCAAATATCACTGTGTTTGTCTGCTATATGATATTTTTAACTGAAATTGCTGATCCGAACAACCAATGATTTATAAAGGAAAATCCTGAAAACGATCAGGGGTGCCCAAACTTTTTCATACCACTGTATACTTCCTCCTGCCACTGCTGCTACACATGCTTCAGTTTAGTTTTGACATCATACATCTCACTTTCCAGTAAAACCAGTAAGCAGAGTGCTACATACTGTATATGTAATGCTACATCGTTGTTTAATTTCTATCATTTTACAGGACAGTCAGGTTAACACTTCACAGGATAGGTAAAAGCACAGCTGCAGAGTATTTTTCTTGTTTTTGGAGCAGTTTCTGCAGCTCAGCAGAACAGTGAGAGCAACCTGGATGTGTACAGTGGAATCTAATAACATGTCATCACTAGTCATTGTGGATTGCTGATGTGAAAGGAAAAGTGTGGCATTGATTTTATTAGATTTATATGTGTTATATGTTATATTTATGTATTGACTACATATTTTACAGTATTAATTTATCTGACTGTTGTGTTGGAGAGTAACACTGGCGAAGGAGCTCTTCTGTCTCCTATTTCTGCGTTTAAAAGCAGTTTTTGTATTTGACCACAAAATCGGCTGATCTGAATAATGGCAAATGTTTGTAACATACACACTAAGCTGAGAGATTTGTTAAGAGTGGAAAAAGAAAAGGACATCAGGTTTTTAGGCGTGCAGACAGAAATGCGATTGGACGTTTGAGGATACGAGGTCAGAGTGGAATATAATTCCAGATCACATCATACAAGTTAACACTGACAGATCTTTGAACTATTTCATGATTACATTCAATAGAAAGAAAATACGTTTTTGGGTAATTCTTTGTTGCCATGTGTATTTATTCATTATTTCATTATTTCTTCACTGACACACACAAATATACTAAACAGCAATAACTGTTTGAGGTGGAGCACTAAAAGGCTGCTTATATATGAATGTATTTGTAATCATAATCTCATTATATAACATCTCTACATATACTTTGGGATTCATTTGAAGTACTTTACCTGTCATACTGTACATTCGGTACATTTCTAAGTTACTGAAAGTGGTTGATGATGATTTTTAGACGCTCCTCTTGATGCACGTTGCTGTAATGCCACTTTAAAAAGGCAGTAATATGTCATCCATGACCTTCACAGCATCGCAGCATCGTGTGGTGACCTGTATGAATTCCAGCAGCAGTCATCATCTCCTCCTACACAAATCTACGCTCAGTTCACCAAATTTGTCATGCATCCTGGTTTTTATGAGTAACGCTGGATAAACAATGAAGTCATGTTTTTTTTGCAGTAGAGATGAGTAAGCTGCCCCAATCTCAGCTATCAGAGACATCAAGTGTAGGGGGGTAAATATATGTCACAGTGTATATGATGTAATATTTGAATGTGCAGATGGGATAGGTTGGTGGAGAGACATGAAGGGGGTTTATTTCTACTTTTATTGGCAGGAAAGTGAATTTGGAAAACCACAAATCTCTGGCTTTTTTTTTTTTTTTTTTTTTTTGCAAAGCAGACATGAAGTCATTGGAATTGATCAATAATTCTACCAATCCATCACATATATATCGTGAGCTCTGGGGCAGTAAATCTGACTCATTGCCCCTTAAAGCCCCATAAAGGGATGATGTTGGAGAAGGACATTTTGTGGCAAACATAATTTCCTTTTGACTCTTCAAATAATTTCAACTGTGTATTAAAAAGTTAAAATATTTTTTTTACATTCATGTATTCAACCACAAACACCTTTGACCCCTCGTGCTTGGTCATGACCACCTTGACTAAAGAAAGAAAAACTGTTATGTATTACTAATTTTCTAAATTTTTTCCATTCCTTGGATTTGTGCTGATGAGTCCTGCAATCGCAAACTCAAAGCAAACCAGCTAAAACAGTGAAAGATAGAGAGTAAAACCCTGGTCCCCCTAACTATGTGTCAGTGTTTATCCTGTGCTTGATGCACCTCAAAGGATTGCTTTCTTCTTTAGATGATCTAAGCTTGGTTCACAAGAAAGAATTACTACAGTTAATAGTTCAGTGTTCATTTGCTGCATATTGCTCAACAAAGCGGGAGAAACAGCACAGACTCATATTGTTCACTGTCGCATGTAACTGCATCTGTCAAGAACATTTATACCTAAGAATGTCTGCATGACACAGAGGCGTATAAAGCCATCATGAGAGACAAGCAGCAATGATCAATATAATGTGAAGGTAACGATGACTTTTCTTCACTGAAGGAAAAAAAAAGAGAAATCTGAATTCCTGGGTCCTAATCTTTCGCTCCAAGCACTGCACTGCTAAGCTCTGGTTTGCGATGACAGGTCCCCCACCTGGACAAGCTTGGACAATGTCTCTGCTGTGTCTCATTTCTGTGGGAACAGTGCTGCACAGACGGCTAATCACGTCCGGAACCAAAGGCACCTGCCCTATCTGCCTCTACATTTGGTTGGGAATCTTTAAAGAGGCTAAACCTCACTTTCATGCTTGTCTTTTATTCACGGTAAGTGCTTATCGAAACCGAGCTGTTGCCACTGCCCCATCTTCCCTCCCACAAGCTCTGAGAATGCTTGACGTAAGTACAGCCAATCTGGGTAAATACGAATCTCTCCTTACTGTCACTGCTGGCATATTATGCCCCTGAGGGAACATTCTTTTCATAATATCATAAGCTGCTTAGCGGTGTGCTTCTATTTAAGGCATACATATTAATAGCTATAAGGAAATCATATTTGAACTGTTCCCTGCAATCAATGTCTTTGGGTTTGCTGTTATACTTTGTATAAGAAGGTGCTAATAACTTGAAGGCACTTACACTGGGCAATCTAATCCTTTTGTATGATAAAGACTCGTCTTGGCAGGAGAGTGTGCCAGATCATAGGACAAGGTGCTGCAGAGGTTTAGTCCCTCAAATCACAACCCCACTCTTTTTCTCCCTCCTCTTTTCACTGGGAAATTCTACATGTATGAGTCCCAGCACCCAACTTTTTGCACTAATACAAAAAGTTGTGTGATGCATTTGACAACGGCTGGTTTAAAACTTTCCAGTCACACACAGGATGCGTTTTTGTCCAGACAAATCTAGGTTTATGCTACCTTCTCGTGGCCTCTTCCTGTTTCACGCTGAACGGCACAACAGTAAATTTGAGTGAGAGCGTTACTCGTTACTCTTAGTCATTCATCTGTCGATTTTCTCGTGAAAAATATTCAGTACAATTTCCATGATGAAATGAAAACCATGACATGCCTCATAAATAGAAAAGATGTTCAGTTTCACAGAAAGGTTTTTTTGTTTTAATAGATCATCAAAATAATCAAAAACTCTGTCATGCTAAAAACGTTCTTTCAGGATTAACATATATTGAATTTAGTAGTGTTGTACTTGTAATGCTTGTAGAGTGATTGTCCTTTTAGAGAATAGAAACCACGTGATTCTGTTTTAAAAAAGAGAATATGCTCTAATATCTGAGGTACTTCAATAGTGAACACATAAATATTACATATTACATGTACCAAATAATACTAGCTTTTGTACTGACTTTCTTTTTTTTATTACAAATGAAAAAGTATTCTTTTCTCGTGACAGATTAGACTCTGCTTCTTTCTCAGTCACAATGAGCACAGAGTGAGGATGAAGACTGACTTATCAGCAATTAAGTCCTCGCAGCAGTCACTTGGAGAAGTTATCACACTGTGAGTGAAGTTAGAGGATTGTAAATATTTTTTTCCTTTTAAAAATATGTTGGTGCAGTTTTTCTTGATTGCAGGAATCAATCAATTTTTTCAGTGGACCTTTACAGGCTTCAGGAATCAAAAGACTCAAGAGGGAATCTGAAAATGTCCTGTGGTCTGAAATTAAAATCATATTGTTGCTCTTTTTCTGTGTGGAAATACTGATAATACTCTTGTCCCTACTCCATATTTGCTCCTTAGAACAAAGAAAGGAATGTGTGATGAAAATACATCTAAGCATTTAAGAAAATCACAATTTATTATGTACTGAAACTTAATGACTCTGCAAATCATGTTAGATGAACTGGTACTAATCCTGTATCATTGTTATGCAGCAGCATTACCATCATTGACAATACAGACATTTTAAAATGCAGTTTGTTGCTAATATCTGGCCTATGTGGAGTTGGCTCTTCTGTGTCAATAGAAATGGTTGGGACTGGTTTATTTGGACACAAAATAGTTCCAGTAAAAGCTCAAGGCTGGTGTTTTAAATCTAGAACCCACCAATGGCAAGAAAAAAGTGATGATTCTGGGGGATCAAAATTGCACTTGATTCCACACCTGAGACCAGTTTGTGTACTGTTTTTAAAATCATGGTGTTAGAATTCAGAGTTAACCATGCAGATGAAAAAGAGCAAGGGAACAACATCTTTGACTTCTGTGAGATGAGAGACTCTGGCAGCTGAGCTGTGGTCCAGCAGGGGGTGCTGGCTCACAGGGCTTCGACTGGAGGAGCGGGAGGAAGAATTTGGCGCGGTTGCTGGGGCACAGCTCTCTGAGCCCAGATGAGTGCTTCAATTGTAGGGATATTTTCCTCTAAGCCTGTGGTTGACAGCAACACAGTGCACTTATTTAAAGCAATTTCAAACATGTCTTGTCTGACAAGTTTTAAATCCTACTTAACACCCCGTAACAGCCACGAGTTTACTGTCAGAATTAAAGAAGAGAATTCTCAAAGGGAGAGAAATTATCACTTTCATTTTGTTCGCCGCCGTTGTTTATAAAGGACATGGCAGGGATGTTTACCTAGGGATGAATATATTATTACCATTTTGCTACACAGTGTTTTTCATGCTGGAGAAAAGACCGTTTAAAAGTTTACCTTAAATGTTTTAATTGCTGCCATTACAGCTAAAGGAATAAAGGCGAGTCTGAGCCTCAGTGGCTCTCACACTAAAAGCTCAAAGAACATTTTTCATAAAAATAAAAGCTCTTTTCTGCTTCACATTAAATAGCGTGTGTAATAAATAGACACATTTGATACTCATGCATTTCTCTGTCCTTTCTTCCTGCTGTCACAAGCACAGACATTCTTTTTAAAGACATTTCTATTTCAAATGCATTATCTAAATTTCTGTTTCTTTGTGCTGTATCTGCTGACTGTGACTTGCACCTTTTTCTTTTTTATGTTTATTGCCGTTACCACCCAACAAAGCATTTTATTTACATTAAGACATAGGGGAACAAATCTAGGCCTGCCTCAGCAGCGGCTCATGTCGTGTCTGCACAGATGGGCTTTCCTGCTCAGATTCCACATTCTTTATCAGTCCCCAAAAGCAAAAAAAAAAAAAAAAAAAACAAATCACCAAATGTAACAATCTTCCCCCTGTCCTCCTTGTGATTGCATGTTAGGCACTGAGGTGATAAGCACACTGGTACGTGTTGTTGCTGTGTGAAAGACACCCTTTATCGGCTCATACCTCTGACTTGTGCTTAGTCTAGTCAACCGGAGAAATATGACGGAAATCTGATAGGGGAATGGTCCCATCTCTACATCAGCGCAAGTGCACGCCTAGGAAGCCAATGTTTATGTTTCCCGGGTCTTCTGTTCTCAGGGGAAAAATGTCAATAGAGTGTCACTAAGAGCATCTTGCCAATGAGAGGGTGTCTTCAGACCTAAACGGCAAATATATCAGAGTGTGCACAATCATAAAATCCTTACTCAGACATTGTTATTTGAAGATTAAAATTTGGGAAGCAGAAACTATATTTTTAGTTTTTTGAATTAGTATTTTTTTCCTACCTAAATCATGCATGCAAAGGGCAGGATGCGATCATTTGTGGCTACTTAACATGTGTCAGTACATTTGGATATAAAGGAGTCTTCTTTCTCTCTGGCTGTGCTCAGCGTGGTAAGCTCAGGACGGAGTGTCTCTAATTACCGCTGCGAGAGAGGTCATCAGTGAGACTGTCACACACTTCACACCTTTACTGCCTCCGCACAGAAATCACTCTGTGATGAATGTCTCGTCACTTTTGTCTTTTTTTCCCTCTTCTTTCTTTTTTCTTCATCATGGACGGAATATTGTAAGTGAAGGTTTGGACAATTTTGTAATTCAAAACAAATTGTGTCTGAGACTGAACACTTTAAAATCAGGGACTTATTGTCTTTTCCTTTCCCGATAACATCTACTCATCTGCTTATCGGCCGCTGGTCTTTTGCAAGTCTTCCCATCTGACTTTGTGTCGTCTGTTTGAGCACCTTTTGATTCCCTGGCTCTTTCGAGGTTTGTCACAAACGACTGGGGGGTCTTGGTGAAAGACTGAACAAAGACATTTGTTTCCAGCTATATTGCCACCATCAATGGCAACATCTTGCTTGTTAGCTGTGCAGAGCGAATGGGAATGTGGATAGGGGTATTTGGAGGTGGAAGAAAGGAGATGCTATCCCTGCTAAATGAGGGAAGATTCACACAGTATAATGAAGGCTGGACCCATGGCTTCACAGCTGATGCGTATCTAAAAAGGCCTGGTAAATACTGTTTCGGAACAGAAGGCTTTATCTGCAGATATACATATCCCCTGCAACCACTGGTCCCCACATGAGGGCCAGTGCTATCTCTTGGATCACTTTTATTCCTGTTTTTTTTTTTTTTTTGTAGATCTCAAAGGGTGGAAAAATGTGAGACTTCGCCAGTTTAACTCTTTGAGAGTTTGTGTGAAATTCTCATCACTGGAAATTGTGCAAATCCTAGCAGCAAGTCAAAATTAATGTGAGGCTGCTTTAGAAACCACTTACAACTTACAAACTGACTTCCAGAATTTCATCTTGTGTAGATTGTTTAGAGACTCCTGAATCACATAAATGACTAAGATGAAAGACTTTTATTCAGCAGTATGACTAGCCTTTAAATATAAATGGTATAAATGGGAGCTGAGTCTGGGTCAAGTCAAGCGTGTAGTTCTAATTTAAGTGAAAATAGGTTGGCCTTGTAATGTCGCTTTAAAACAACTTCAGCTTTATTAACCTCCTCTGGATGAATAGATAAATGTTTCTATAGAGATATTTTATTTGAAGTTTCTTAACTCCTTCACTGTGACTAGCAAACTTCATCTCCTGGGCAAACATTTGAAGTCCCATGAGATTGTTCATGTATGTATGTTCATACGTTCCTTGGTCATGCTTGTTCCTTTCAATCCTGGTGTCCTGAGACTACTGTTGTACTGCTAGAGTTCTTGAACATGACAAGCTATTCTATTGAATTACCTCTATAATGAACAAATAAGGCATTTTACATGAATTTGAGCTGTTCATAGAGTAGACCATTATAAATGAGACTCTGCTTGTGATCAGTGGTGAATTACTATCAAAAGTGCCCAGACTTAAAAGTATCAAGTATTATCAGTAAAATCGATCGCAACCAACCCTGATACCAGGAATGGTGTTAAACCATTCACAGAAGTGTGTCACATTGCTTGTCACCAAACGGGGGAGCCCGCTCATGGTGAAGGTCAAAACCTTCACAGAGTACATTTTAAGAGGACGGTTAGTTGATTGCATCAAAGTCCACTTCACTCTGACTCTGACACATATGATACATATACACATTTGACACATACAAAATAAATAAAAAAGACCACATTAATGTCACCGTAACAGACATTAAGTAATTCTCAAAAGTAGTTTATGCCTACGAGGGATGATTATATTGTACATCAAATTATTATATTAAATGCTAACGTCACTCATACTTACACACCGCACGTCCTTCAAAATATGTTCATATTTAGCTATTGTGTTCAGCTGCAATGTTTGGTGCAGGAAGTGATGTGGCACTGATACATTTGAATGAAAGGTAAAGGAGGGAATGTTGGATGCTGGACGGGTACATAGACATTTGTCTTTGATATTGGCAGCCTGCTTTCCTGTATCTCATTGAACGTCAACCACAAACTTTCTCTTGAAACACACAAATTGCAGAATACACAACATCTTTTTCTCTTGACTCTACTTGTATTTAGTCTTGAAGATAGTTTTGTATTATTCATCCAGTTTTTGCCTTGACCTTGATAAAAATGGTGGTGAATAGATTTAGTTTGATGCAGCATTGTCAAATTACAGCTCTATAACAATGAATCAGTAACTCCATTACTCTGTATAATCCAAAGAGTATTGTTTTCATTGGAAGTATTGAAGAAGCTTTTGTAACTTGGATAAACTGACCCTGAATAAGTAAGTAATCCATAATCAAGTCTTCATACTGTTGTGGTCACATGCCATACGGTACAGAAGATAAGATTCAATATTATTGGCTTTCATTCGATATCTTTTTGTCTAATTATGTTTCCCCTCAAAAATCTATTTATATATGTTTATCTAAGTAAAATCTGGGTATGGAGGCCTCTAACCTTGTGTACAGCTTTCCAGAGTCTTTGCAATATTTTTGTAACTATACCTATAAAGTTGTATTTATATGTTTTACAAAGGGCAGATAAAATTGAGGATTTTCAGATGTTTTGCTGCCTTGTGGCAAACAGCCTGTGGCCAACTGCAAGTCCAAGACCTGATGGTCTGGAATCCCAGCTGTAGGCAACAAGATGCAAGGAGATGTGGAAATTGACAGACATAAATAATGAGTAAGCCCGGGTGATCCCTTTTAGGCTCAGTGGAAATCATAGTATTGGTTGCACAGAGCCAAGACGTCACCATTCAGTGCCAAGGCCTTGGCTTAGATGGTGCAGGTTGTGTGTCCTCTACGGGACAGATTGTTTCCTTTTCTCCTGTCACTGCAATTGAGCTATTGCGAAGGAGGAAAGAGAGTAGGAAAAAGGTCAACTGGATGTGAAGCTCCTATTATCAGCAATCTTCCCCTGGCTTCCATAAGCAGCTTGTTTCTAAGCTGCAGCCTAGCCAAGCATGAAAAGAATATAATTTCAGCCAATCTCCTGCTAGCATGGGTGCACAGAAAGCCATTGTAAGGCCAGCAAAACAGTCACAATAGAGTAACTGGCCCTTCTGATAAAGATCTGCATAGGTAATGCCAGGGCAGCAATGAAGAAAATTTTGCTTGCCCACATTTAACTCAACTCTCTGACTCTGACCACTGTCCACTGTCGAAGAAAGGGATAGAGCTGGTTTTGTTGTATATAATTACAAGCAGTACTGCACAGTCAACTACCAGCCTCTTCACGCTTTATCTGCCAGTCTGACCCTGAACTTCGTTCTTCATCTTAATCTTCTCAGACTCTATGAATACGTTTTATTTTTTTTTTGTTTTGTTTTGTTTTAATATTAGGAGCTGATTCAGGTTTTCCAAAGGTCAAACATTGCTTGTAGGGATGTGCCCATCTGACCACTTAACTATAATTGAACTAAAATTAAAGTACAACTTAAACACATGAGATGCATTGCAGTGTTTCAAAGGTAGCCTGTTGCTATTAATCATGTGAAAAGAGAGCCATGCAACAACATATGACCAACGCTGAAAGGCATGAAAGGCATTCAAACAATACATGGTCCTCAGTTAAGTCAGTATTCTAAATCACTGTTAATCATATTAGACTACTTGTGTTCCATGCAACAATATGTTTAAATTAAGTTGTTAAAAATGAATGATCATTGAATAACTGTGACTATATATCCAGCACCTGTAAACGGATGAGTGATAGCTTGGAGGATACTGCCCTGAAGTGCCAAAGTTAAAAAGGAAGTAAACTTTGAGCCTTCTCTTTCCTCCATTTTCTTCCACTTATCAGAGCTTGGGTTGTAGTGGCAGCAGGTTTAGCAGGGCGCTCCAGACAGTGGAAAGAAAAGTGGAAAGAGCTGCTCGACCTCTTCAGCATCAGCACCAAACACCTTTGTATACTAAGAGACTGCACCTGATATCCTGCTGCTTCATTGCATTCTGTTTTAGAAAATTTGACGATCGGCAGCAACCATTGCATTACTACACAGCACTGGTTAACCTTTTTCAAATTTCTCACTTGTCCTCCAGTAGGCCAACATGACAATATATAGTCTAATAATGCCCCTTTGCAGTCAATCAAGGCCACATTAAATTGCCTAATTTCTGAACAGAGTTTTGTTTGACATTGTCCTCAGACAACAGAATGGCACATATCTGTTCTACTATGAGATAAGCAGTGCATATTGTTTTAAAGAATGAATTGAGTACTTCCCTTCATATAGTACGGATGATCATATCTGGTGAAAGTGAGATAAAGAACCCCTGTGCATAGTGATGACGATGAATAATATCGCAGCTCTCCGACAGAACATTTTCTCAGATTAGTTGCGTAAAGAGCGCTGCAATTAAAATATATGTAACGTACCTTGGTCCAGTCGGACTAACAATTGGGAAGATACACACAGAAAGCTGATGTGCAATCACTGCATTCTTTTCAATGTCAAAGAGTAGCTAAGAAACAAGCTAATGATGAGCTACATTTCTGATAACAGAGTAACAAGAAGGAATACAAAGCTTGCTGTGTATTTGGTGAAGTTTCTTGCAGTGGGCTTGTCATCATGTAACTAAATGCAGGTGGTAGTTTGGATCAGGAGAAGCAAACCAGCAGTGATTTCGTCCATTTATTATCCTAGAAATGTATCAATAGGAAATATAAAAATATATTTTTTATATAGCACTGTCTGAGCTGCTGCGAGAAGGAGCCCGAGCCTGAGACCTGACCTGCAGCTTCCTGCTGCTCTTTTCCCCCTCGGCACCTTCACCTGACGAAGTAATTCATTGATCATGCTTGCATGCCATGTGGACACAAAAGATGAGGCCATGCTAACTTCATCGTCTGAGTATAGTCATCGCAGACTACCACATTGTGCCTTAAACAATGCGCTGTATCTCATAATTGAGTCCAGCACTTTCATCCTTTTTAATTACACAGGCACAAGTTCTAACACCTCACCTGGGAC
Source organism: Nibea albiflora (assembly GCA_014281875.1). NCBI lineage: Eukaryota > Metazoa > Chordata > Actinopteri > Sciaenidae > Nibea > Nibea albiflora. Next base: position 489,874 of record CM024792.1, read on the forward strand.
TCTGTGCTTCTGTCTTAACTGTTGTCTTCATGAAGCTGCAAAGCTTCACTTAACCAATAGAATAATTGTACTGGCCATTGTTGGTATGTTTAATGGCTAAAAGCTCATCTTTATTTCCCTCAACTAAATCACGTGAATACACACATATCAGTTGTGTCTCTTTAATAATAATAATAAAAAGTCTGTTTTCTTGCAAGTCCTAATAGATAATATGACCGCTTTACTTTGCTGCCCTCCTCATTAGCTTTTTTAGCACTGTATTTATTCTTACTTTGCACATTCTGGAGAAAATCACCAGAATGTGTTGTAACATAGTTGGCATACAGTGTGAATGGACAGTGGAGCAGGGGATTATGCTTCTGGATGGGGTTTCAGTTTAGAAGTTTCCTTCAACATTTAACTCAATTCAATTCAGTTTTATTTATATAGTGGTGAATCATAACAAAAGTTATCTAATGACATTTTCCATTTAGCATATAGCAGTAAGCAGGACCACAGCAGCAGGCTCAACCAGTCGCTGATCTTGGAGTAGCCACGAACCATGAGAACCTGTGAGACGAGAAATCATAAAAAAAACTCCAGAGAATGAGCTAAGTCAGTAACATGCATTGATGAGACATGAGTGTGTACAGATTGAGAGAGAGAGAAAAAGAGAAGAGCAGAAAGTGGAATGTGTTAAATCTTTTAAAAGTGACTGTGTCTGCCTCCTGAACCCAGAAAGGTAGTTTGTTCCACAGAAGAGGAGCTTGATAGCTGAAAGCTCTGGCTCCCAGTCTAGTTTTGCAAACTATAGGAACCACAAGGAACCCAGCATTCTGAGAGCGCAGTGATCCAGAGGGGTAGTAAGGTACTATGAGTTCTTTTAGATATGATGGTGCCTGACCATGAAGAGCTTTGTAAGTAAGGAGAATAATTTTAAATTCTATTCTAGATTTAACAGGTAGCCAGTGCAAGGAAGCCAAAATGGGAGAGATGTGATCTCTGATCTTGGTTCCTGTCAGAACACGTGCAGCAGCATTCTGAATTAGCTGCAAAGTCCTCAGAGACTTATTGGGGCAGCCTGATAACAAAGAGTTACAGTAGTCCAGCCTAGAAGTAACAAATATGTGGACTAGTTTTTCTGCTTGAGGTACAATGCGTCTGATTTTGGCGATGTTATGTAAGTGGAAGAAAATTAGTTTGTTTATGTGGACATTAAAGGACAAATCCTGATCAAAAACAACTCCAAGATTCTTGGAGTCCAGGGTGATCCCTTCTAAAGTAACTAAGTCTCTAGTAAGAGAGTTTCTGAGGTGTTTGGGTCAAATTACAAGAACAGCCATCTGTTGTTAAGCAACATGCTAGCCATAACAACATGATGAACGAGAAGCTGGTTTTTCTGTTTTGTGGTTAAAAAAAAAAGTGCTTAACACAGCCATTGGATTTTGGATTTTATGTTTGCCAGCATGCTGTCTGATGAATCTAAGGCCAACATTCACGCCTCTTTTAGCTCTGTTCTTTCCACCATCTCTGCAGTCCAACCTCTGCATCCGTCTTCATGCCCTTCAACTCTCTGATGGGTCTTTCATCATAGGGAAGACTCAATGATGTTACTGCAGCTCACCGTCCTTGTCAGAACAGTTCTTTTTAGATTTTCTGTAACGGTTTTTAGACTGTATGTCCTGTTGTACAGCACATTAGCATGTAGCAGATTTACCATCCCTCTTGCTCCAGCTATCTAACCTCACCCTCCCATGCCACTTGTCCTGTGCATGAGCACAAACCCCAGCAGCTGCTGATTGTCTGGAATGGTGTTTGTTTGTTTACCATTTACAAAGTCAGGGCTGAGCAGTTCCCTGACAGCTAGGAGACAGCTAGGAGACAGCTAGGAGACAGCTAGGAGACAGCTAGGAGACAGCTAGGAGACTTGTGCTGAATTTGACAACATTGCATTGGAGAGAATGGCTGACTCCACATGTAACGCTACATATCTGACCAATCCAAACCATCTTGGAGGATTCAAAAAATGTAATTCTAGTGTTACTTATTATTATCTGATCTTTCAAATATTGAACAGCGTTTCTAAACTTCATTTATACCGTAATAATTTTTTGGTTGTATATACTGTATGTGCAGATGATCACAAAAACTGAGATAGCTTTTGGAGATAACTCACAGACAAAACACTGAAAGCCTGTTGTGGAATTCCAGCAGCAAGCATGGAGATGTATCACTTCCAGCTGTTGTAAAAACCATCACAGCTGTCCACAGTTGAAATGCTGTATTGTCTGATGCAAAGGTGCTTATAAAGGTCGGTGGTGATTGTAGCCACAATACAGATTCCATCTTGTCTCTGATCTACCACAAAATCTTAACAGCAGCAGGAAGGTGGAGTTGTAGAGAAGAATGTGGAGATTACATTTTTTCAGTGATTGGCTTCTTGAAATCAAAGGAAAGGAATGAAGATCTTTATGTTTCACAATAGCATTTAATTTGCAGGAAATGTTTCTGTATTAAAAAGAAAGATACACATACACAGTGAGGTAGATAAACCTTGTCAGTGCTAAAGCTGATGTTAATAATATGGGAAGCAATAAGCTGTCTAGCTCTCTACATGCCTCAAAACTGCAAGAGCATAATGTTTTTGA